>PVJL010002077.1:34548-208633 GCA_004026885.1 Lyroderma lyra
GGGGGGGGGGGGGGGGTGTATACACCTGTGCTTCAAGAGGAGAGGGACCTGATGTGTGCACCTTTGAGTATGCGCACACAGATGAATGGGAGGCTGGCTGTTTGTGCGCATGTGTATGCACACAGAGGAAAGGGAGCTGAGTGTATATGCACATGGCCATGCAGAGGCGAGAAGGGGCCGGGTGTGGCATATGCACATGAGTTATTGGGGGGGGGGAGGGCACAAAGGCAGGAGAGCAGATTTTGTGGGCACAGGTGTTTATGTGCACACACGAGGAGTGGGGGCTGGTGTGTGCACCTGCAGATGTGCTCACATGGAATTGGAAAGGAAGCTGGGTATGTGAGCACGTGGAGGCAAGATCAGGTGTGTGCATGCACGAGTACAAATGTATGTGTACTTAGAAAGGCAGGCTGGGATATGCATGCAGGCATGTTTGGGTGGGTGCATGTGTATGTATGTGCACAAGACAAGAAGGCTGTCCATGAGTGTGCAGGTGCACAGAAGAGACGGTGTGCATGCATAATGGAGCCCTGTCCTCTTGTTCTCCTGTCCCTGCTGGACTGCTGGACCTTCACACTCCACACCAATACCCAGATTCCAGTGTCCTCTGTAGAAGGGTGCTTGGAAGGAAAACCAGGCAGCCAATTTATTCCTTATCACCATGTGAGCCTGGTGGACCCTTTGCCCAGGTGATGAGTTCCCCCTGGAGCATTAGACCCTGGGAGTTGAGTCCAAAGTTCAGGGCTGCTTCAGGCTGTGGTGTGCAGTGAGTGAGGGCATAATTAAAGTCTCAGAGGACTTCAGCACAGAGCAAAGACCTCTCTGCGCTGTATGAGCACTGTATTAACTGCATTATACCCCAGCAGTATAGTTTCACAATTTAACCATTTTATGTTGATCACGCCCATTCCTGCTTCTGTACTAACACACCACTTAAACTGTTAACACCTTAATTGGCATTGGTTTCTTCTTGAAAGCAGCAAAAGTCTGCAGGTTCTGCTGATTAGCATAAAATGAGCACTTAGAGAAATATGGATGATAGGGTGATGGGGTGAATAAAAGGCTTAGAGGGAAATTCCTATACTTTTTGTAGTCAGAACACATTCTTTCTCTGCTGGTGAAATGTATTCAACTCTCCACCCATTAGGACATCCCCATGACATCCTAACCTACATTCCTCCATTTTATTCCTTAAGTGGCCATGTTTTCCTAGTTCTATTTTTTTTCCACAGGAATTTTTTTTTTTACTGTCTTGAATATTCACTCCCAGGTAACAGCTGGAAGCCCCCCTTCCGCTTCCAGTTCTTAGACCCAAGTGCACAGGGCAGCCAGCCTCTTGATGAGAGCAGGGAGCTCAGAGTTAAGAAATGGAGGATTAGAGAACAGAATCTTAAACTCCCTATAGATTCAAGATGCCAGTAATTCAACAACATTTACATGGGATAATTAATATTCCAAAAAATTTCTGCACAAAAATGACTAGTGAAATATTCTAAGTTTTCAAGAGCTACCACAGCCATGAAAAGCTCATTGAGGCTCTGGTTTACTTGGGAAAATGGCAAAAAGTTGGTTTATTTGGCCTCTCTATAGTCAAACATCCCACAGAACCCTGTTTCTGTGTTAAAAGGCAACAGAATTCTAAAACTTTCAGTTGAAGATCCAAATATTTTTAGCCACTGCCTTGCCTTGAAATCTCTAGTTTGGATTGCAGAAGTGGAACCTTCTTGGTAAGTAATGGTCCCATAACTCCCTGTATTTATCCAATCTTTCCATCTCCAATGTGTATCTGGAGGAGGTCGTTCAAGGAGTGTGACTTAGTGAGACTTTCATTTGTTCACTTGATCCACTTCCCAGTGGCTGGAGTTCAGCCCTGTATCATTGTCCAGGATATCATGTAAAAATTGTTCTGTTCCATGTTTTATTAGAAGAAAGCAGTTGGGTCCTTCTGAGGAAAAGTCCTTATTTACCAACAATATTCCTCATTTTTGTGTGTCTGCTCTGTTGAGCCTCAGAACATGATCCAAATCCTTACCCCCAAACCCCACTCCCAATAAACTTCAGAGAGAGAGAGAAAGAATACTTTAATCCCTTGAAAATTTTTGTTATAAATCTGTTAAATATCCAATGTGTCTTTGGCTCCCTCCGCAATAACATTGGTCTTTTCTGTAGCCATTCCTGTTTTCCACCTTGGGTCACTGCGGCAATGGTAACATAAATAAGTGGGAAGATGGAGCATGGAACTTATGATAAGGGGGAATATTCCTGGGTATGAACAAGTGACATTTTCTCCTTGGATAAAATATGAATACAGTCATCTTTAGAAAACTTTCTTCTGCTAATTTGTGTGTATGAAAAAGCAGTGTGCTTCCTTAACCTCAAGATAAGGCCCTCTCCCCAAAAAGGTCACTGCTTCAAGCTCTGTCTACAGGCAAATTCTGCAGCCCCTACTCCACCACCTAGACACAGAAAGACATCTTTAGTTCTGTACTCTTCCTTATATCATGAGTCTTTTTGAAAATTTGTGGTCAAATCCCAAGTCCTCCTCTTGGAAGAAGGGTCAGTCCTTGACCCTCTGGCATTATTAGGCTCTTACTATTACTCCTGTCTTAAAGACTTGCACAATTGTTTACAAGCTGAAGCCACAGTGCTTTGAAAAGTACCCCTTGGATCTGACAAATTCTAGATTACAGCATCTATTCAAATTTCTCTTACAGTCTTGTTTACTACTTGGACACTTTTTGTTTGCTTTTCATCTGAAATGTTCTCTGGCTTTTGCAATGTAAGAAATACCTCTCATTCCTTGGCCTTTTAACTCCACAGTTCTGAAATGTTCCTTCTCTATGACTTCACATTGTCCTAGCTAATATGATACCAAGATTATTTCCTATGGAATTCTACAATGTAAAGTTGAAAAATTCCTGTTTCTCCGTATATTATTTCCTTCCTCAATTGAATCCATTTACCATCAGCCAGGAGTGAACGCAGTACCTGGACCCTACAGCATGAGTGTAAGATAATTGACTGTATATACAACTGATTGCCTTCAGCCATTGCTCTGCTACCTGTCCACTTATTTTACAAATTCAGAGGACCTTAAAAGCTGAGATGAAGTGAAGTTGAGTGACCTTGGGTAAGTAATTTCAGCTTCTCTGATGTTCAAATTCCTTTTTTTCTTTTTTAAAGAAATAAGCAGATAAAAACAGGTCTTTGATAAGAAGATAAACCACAATTTCAAAACCTTTACCTTTCCTGCATTCCTCACTCAGGAAACATTTTTGAGCTCCAAATATGTGCCAGATAGTACTCTGTGTGCTGATATTGTACAGATTACTAAAACAGAGGATTATTACTCAGAGTCAAACAGGAGAGATAAATTCATGTATGTAGGGAGACTAGACTCAACTTTGTTTATACCAGAAAAGGGAATTAGGGAAGCACAGAACCAGGAACAATTATTTTCCCCTGTAGGCAAAAAAAGAGGGCTTCACAGAGAAGGTGACATTTAGATGGGCTATGACCAAGTTGAGAATATATATATATATGAGAGCGGTCTAGAAAAGAAATCTAGCCATAAATGCCTCTATTTTTCATATTACATAGCTGGATGCCTTCTGGACAGCCCTGTATATATATAGAGTGGAGTGTGTGTACATGTGCACACATGTGAGTATGTGCACAAGCAGAAAAGCAAACATCTTGAAAAATACTCATAGCTGCTTCCATAACAAAATACTACAGACCAGATGGCTAATAAACAACAAACTTATTTCTCATAGTTCTGGAGACTAGAAGTTCAAGAACAAGGTGCCAACATGGTCAGGTTCCAGTGAGGACCCTCTTCCTGACTTGCAGATGGCCACCTCATTTTATCCTCACATGGCAGGGAGAGCAAGTTAGCTCTCTCCCTTCTTATATAGGCACTAATCCTATTCACAGGGCTCCACTCTCATGACCTAATTTCCTCCCAAAGGCCCCAACTCCAAATAATACCTGTGGAAGAGGAGAACTAATTTTCCTTTTATTCTAACTTCTTGGCTGGGACTTCTGTAATAAAAGATTAACAAAAGAGAATCAGAAGTTTAACGTGGACCTCATGTACGAGGTCTGACCATTAAGTTCGCGAACTCATCTTAGAAAAAGTGCTATGTACCTCATTTCTGAATATCTTCGAAGTACTCCCCTTGGGAAGCTATGTGTGATGCCAGTGCCTAGTCTACCTATCAAAGCGTTTGGAACTCTTTTTCTGGAACAGCCATCAGAGCTGTCATGGTATTACCATTGATGTCCTGAATGTCATCAAAATGTCTTCCTTTCAATATTTCCTTTATCTTTGGGTAAAGAAAAAAGCCACTGGGGGCCAGATAGGTGAGTAGGGAGGATGTTCCAATACAGTTATTTGTGTACTAACTAAAAACTCCCTCAGACAGTGTCATGTGGGCTGGTGCATTGTCGTGATGCAAGAGCTATGAATTGTTGGTAAGAAGTTCAGGTTGTTTTCATCTTTTTCATGTAGCCTTTTCAGCACTTCCAAGTAGTAAACTTTGTTGACTGTTTGTCCACTTGGTGCAAATTCATAATGAACAATCCCTCTGATATCCAAAAAGGTTAGCAACATTGTTACGCTTGATTTGGACTAACAGAACATTTTTGGTCATGGAAAATTGGCTAACTTCAACTGTGCACTTTGACGCTTTGTTTCAGGGTCATATTGGTACACCCATGTTTCATCACCAGTGATAACACAGTCCAAAATATCATCTTGCCTCTCCAAAAGGTCTTGGCAAACTTCAACTATCTTTTTTTTTTTAAGGTTGAAACATGCTTTTTTTTTTTTTTTTGCCATTAATTTGTATGTGGGTAGCTCTCTGAATGGGAATCGAACCCAGGCCGCAGCGCTGATAGCACCGGAGCCTTAAGCCACTACACCACCAGAGAACTCCCTTCAACTATCTTTTGCTTTTGTTCATTGGTGAGCTCCTTCAGGACCATTTTTGCATACACCTTGCTCATGCCAAGATTTTTAGTTAAGATTTTCCTGTTTCTCTATTGATGTTTACTTGTTCTGCTATGCTTCTCACAGTCAGCGACAATTTTGACACACAATTCAACAAATTTTTGCAATGTTTTCATCAATTCTGCTCATTACTGGCTGCCCTGACCTCTCTTCATCAGTCATGCTTTCTCTCCCCTCAGAAAAACATTTAATCCACTTGTACACTGCCATTATCTTCATGGCATTATTCCCATAAACTTGGACTAACATGTCCCTAATTTCACTTCTACCCTTGCCAAGTTTAACAAGAAATTTAATGTTTATTCGTCGTTCTAATTCAAGCCCTGACATTCTTGCAATGGCACGCAAAAACACGCAACTACAATAATGAACGCCATTCAGCAAGACACCACCACACGTTGACATAAACACAGCTGTGAGACACAGATATACCAGGGTTATGAAACTTCACCGAGTCGTTTGTACGGTGCTGCCACTGTAAGCTCACAGTGGCAAGTTCACTAACTTAATTGTCACACCTTGTATACATGGGAGATATCCAGGGGAAAAAATGAGTAACTCAGAGGTAGCTTAGAATTCAGGCTTAAATATCATCTTCAACTAAAGAAGAAAGAAATATGCTAATTGGGGGTGTAACCAGGAAAAGTACAGTAAACAAAAGTAAGGTTTGTTATGCAGATTTAAGTAGGTTGACCAGACTACCATCTTAAACAGGACTGAAAACAATGGTACCATCCCATTTCAAATGGTACCTATGGTCACCCTACTGACACCTTGAATTTAGCCCAGTGAGACTGGGCTGACCATACGTACTTTTTGAAATGGGACAGCACCATTGTTTTCCATCCTGTTTAAAACTGTATGTCTGGTCAGCCTAGATTTAAGTCCCTGCCTTTTCCATTGATTAAAGTTCCTTGTGATTTAGTCATCCATCTCCTCCTGGTACAGAAAGGGACACACATTGACAAATGGAGTTTTTCTTTATAAGTGTCAATTTCCTTTACAAAAGGGTAACTTCAACTCTGTTTTCTGAGTTTCTCCTCTCGAAATAATCCACATTTCGGGATGGCATATTCTGCTACCCTTCACACCACAATGGGGATTAGATTTCAACATGTGAATTTTGAGAGGCTGCAAACATTCACACCATAACAGTCCCATTGGTTTACCCAGGAACCATACCTGGTTCTAAGAGATGCTAGAAATGTAGCCATTATTCTGAGCCCTAGAGCTATCTAAGCATTTGAAGGTCTATAAAAGGACAGAGAGCAGATATTGGGGGACAATTAATAGTTTGTTCCAAATGATGAAGAGATGTGTTTCAGAGAAATAAGCCCTATGGTGGTCAGGAAAAGAGATTGGAGAAAGACATGACCTAAGACAGGACATCAGCTAGAAGGCAAAGAGTATGGAGGCCTGGTGAAAGCTGCAGGGTCTGACCCTGGCCAGCACAAACTGAGCAGGGGCCACAGAATCAGGGGTTGATTGAGGCAGCACCAATGCACAGATGATGCCTCAGAGGCTAGAATGGTTCTAAATTGAACCCAATTGGAGTTACTGTTCCAGAGTCAAAGTCGTGAATGGGAGGCTCCAAATGAGAGGGCTTCCTTCTATTCTCCAGCTCCTGGTGGCGGTGCCACTTGGGCTTCCAGGGTAGGAGGTGGCATCTGCCTCTCACCAAAATTTAATGAGGGCAGACTTGCTAAGCATAAGGAGTTGCCTCAGATGACTCCAAAATACAAGTATTTGCTACAGAAAGCTTTGCTAGGAGATCTGAGGGATGCATAGGTGTAGTGGGAGGGAAGGGCAGGGGTCAGACCCAAGAGCCCAAATCCACAGGATTCAGGATGGATGGTGCTGGACAAGGAGAAGGAAAAGCCAGGTGTCAGCAGGTGGCGCAGCTGAGGCAGAGAGACGGAAAAGTTTTGGGAAAGAATTTCTGACAGTTGAGTTTCAGGTTGGTGAGGAATGTGGAAGGGAGACATCAATAGACCATTCAAAGTGCAAGACTGACACTTGGACAAGCTCAGGGTTGAAGACACACCTGTGGCACTGGCAGCATAGAGATGGTGGGGCGCTCTGGGAGTGGGCGTTGTGAAGAGAGAGCACACAGAGAGAAAAGAGGTAAAGACTGAAGACAAAACTTCACAGCTTGGCGCTAAGACGAAGACACAGACTGCACTTCCAAGGAAAAACACTGTGCTATTAGTCTGGCTGCTGCCCCATCCCATCCATTCCCTGAATAGCTCTGCATTTCCCTCCACCTGGTCAATGACCTACAGGGACTACACCCCTAGGCCAGTGCTGTCCACTGATTCAGCCAATGGGAATCTCCAGGAAGAGAGAGAGGCAGGAAGACAGAGAGGCTGAGCTATATGAGGGCTGTCCAGAAAAAATCCAGCCATAAATGGGTCTATTTTTCATATTATGTGGCTGGATACTTTCTGGACAGCGCTTGTAATATCCTCTTCCTCCCTGGCCACATTGGAGCAGGGGTGGCATGCCTCTCTCTCTACTACTTCCACAACTCCGGCTCTCCTCAAGTCCCTATCCTGCACTTCCTCCCCGTGCCCCCAGACTTGAGGTGAGTTAAGTCTCCCTAAAAGTATTGCTCACCTCTTATTGGAGTTGTTAACCCCACCCACACCCCTACATTAGTGCCCTCAGCAATCTATAGTCAAAACCTGCAGTGTCATCTATTCCTGCCACAACCATGACTAATTCAAACTCTAAACATAAAAAGTGGTCACTAATGACATGGATTAACTAATTTATTTATAGAACCAAGAAAAGATATGTTTCAAATAAGAGGAAATCATTAATGTCAAATGTGCTAAAAGGATCAAGTAGAATGAAAGGTGAAAAGAAGTGATTCAATTTGGCAGTGAGATACTGTATTTTGCTGTGTATAATGCGCTTCCGTGTACAATGTGCACCCATGTTTTTGGCCCAAACTTTCAGGGAAAAAAATCTTCCGTTTGAATTTTTTAATTCAAATTTTATTTGTTTATATTTAGGTACTTGTTTTTTGTGTTATAAAGGAATTTTAGCATTTATTTTTTAACATATGTTACAAAAAATTTTATGTAACAAATAATTACAATACACAAAACAGAAACAAGGTATAAGAATTTTATGTATAAAAATTTTTATATAAAAGATTATCATATTCCAGTGTATTATTTTGCATATGGATATCACGATTGATTTCTAGAGTTACACTTTTAACTCATAAGCATAAATAAAAGAATTTAAAACTTTTATATAGATATGGAATTAGTACTACCCATGTATAATGCACACCCGTATTTTTCCCTCACAAATTTGGGCAAAAAAGTGCACATTACACATGGCAAATATGATAATTGCACTATTTAGGAGAGCAGTTTCAATAGTGGAGAGCAGTTTAAAAAGGGCAGAAAGCATTTATGCATAAGGGTATTTACTGAACAAGGGCACTGAAGGTGAGCAAGTGAGCAGGTCTGGAAGGAGAGGGGTGGTATTCTGGAGCTCCAGGGAAAAGCAGTGTGGAGGTGAGGGGCTTGAGGGAGATGAAGAACATGGGTGTTTTGTAGCCTGAAAGGAAATCACTAGAGAGAAAGAGATGGAAGAAGAAAGAGAAACAAGGCATAGATCGGATGAGGACATAGGAAAGTCAGAAACAGGATGAAAAGACGGCTAAATTGAAAAAGTCTGAAAAAGAGACATGGACAGCAGGGCTTCCCAACCCCAAAGTCATGGACCAGTACCAGTTCCTGGCCTGTTTGGGACCGGGCCGCCCAGCAGGAGGTGAGCAGTAGGTGAGCGAGCAAAGCTTCATCTGTATTTACAGCCACTCCCCATCGTTCCCAGTGCCACCTGAGCTCCAACCTCCTGTCAGATCAGCAAGGGCATTAGATTCTCATAGGAGCATGAGCCTTATTGTGAACTGCGCATGCAAGGGATCTAGGTTGCACACTCCTTATGAGAATCTAATGCCTGCTGATCTGAAGTGGAGCTGAGGCGGAGATGCTAGTGCTGGGGAACAGCTGTAAATACAGATTAACATTCACAGAGAGGTTTGACTATACAGAGATGATAAGAAATTAATTGCTTGCAGACTCATATCAAAACCCTATCAGTAAATGGTGACAATTAAGCTGCATCTGTGCTTGAATCATCCCCAAACCATCCCTATCCCCTCACCCTTGGAAAAATCATCTTCCACAAAGCTGATCCCTGGTGCCAAAAAGGTTGGGGACTGCTGATGTAGTCATACCTTGGTACTTGACTGCTTTGAAACTCATTGAAGTTGGTACTCAGTGCATTTTGATGTGAAAACTTCATCCTAGTACTTGTCCATTTGGTACTGGATGCTCAAGCTAGAACTTGTCAGTGTTGATTGCCTCATTATTCCTTATGAAAAAAAATTATTTGGGACTCATCATTTTTGGTACTCCTCACACCTTCCAGAATTAACTAACCATGAGGATCAATGTACCACTGAATTCTGAGATCAGTGGGAAAGAAAAGAACAAGTCTTATGTACCCCAATGTTCACTGCAGCGCTATTCACAGTGGCCAAAACATGGAAACAACCAAAGTGCCCTGCGTCAGATGACTGGATAAAGAAGCTCTGGTATATGTACACGATGGAATATTACTCAGCTATAAGGAAAGACGAAATACTGCCATTTACAACAAAATAGATGGACTAAGGAACATCATGTTAAGCAAAATAAGCCAGACAGAAAAAAACAAAACCTGTATGACTTCACTCGTATGCAAACAAACAAACAAACAAACAAACAAAACCATGGACACAATTAATAGTTTAATGTTAATTTGGAGGGGGTTCCCTGGTGGTGTAGTGGCTAGGCTGCAGTGCTCCCAATACTGCAGCCTCGGTTCAATTCCCACCCAGGGAACTACCAAAAAAAAAAAAGAATGTTTATTTGGGGACAAGTGGGGAGGGGATGGGAGAAGGGGGAGGTGGTGGAAGAGGAGGAAGAGAAGGAGCTAAATATAAGGTGATGGAAAGAGAAGTCACATTAGGTGGTGAACTTATTATACATCAAGTTGACAATGCACTGTAGAATTGTACACCTAGAACCCATGTAATTCTTGCTAATCAATGTCACCCCAATAAGTCTAACAATAAAAAAAGATAAGAGCAAGTCTAATTATGTTTTCTTTCATATAACCTATGAAATGTCTCTAAAATTGCCATATACACCATTGTAGGCAAACTTCTCATTCCTTATTTCTTCTTTATACTCTCTAACCCTCTAACAGAGCCCATTTTGTTCAAGGGTAAACTGTATATATTTATAACTGTTCAATTTTCTTGGTGAATTCACCTTTTAATCATTGTTGCAAAAGACAAAGACATATTGTCATTATTATTATATAATGTCCTTTGTCTCTCGTAACAATTTTTTACTTAAATTCCATTTTGTCTGATATTAATATAGCCACCCTGCTCTCTTTTGATTACTAATTGCATGTAAAATCTTTTTCCATCCTTTCACTTTCAAACTACATGTGTCCTTACATCAAAAGAGTGTCTTTTGTAGACAGCAATATAACTGGATCCTGTTTTTTATCCATTCTGCCCATCTATGTCTTTTGATTGGAGAGTTTAACCATTCACATATTTGTACATTATTTGCTCAATAATGTAGATTTATAATTATCATTGTGCTTGTTTTTTTAATTAGTTTCCAGTGTATAAAACAACTTTATGATTTAGACAGTTATACCCCTCACAAAGTGATAACTTCAACAAGTCTACTACCCATCTAACATTGTACACAGCTATTATATTACAATACCATTGACTATATTCCCTATGCTGTACTTTATATCCCATGACTACAGTTGTCATACAATATTATTTTCTATTAGTTCAGGTGTACAGTGCAATGGTTAGGCATTTATATAATCTATGAAGCAACCCCCCCCTGATAAGTCCAGTACCCATCTGACACCCTTTACATTATTGACTGTATTTCCCATACTGTATTTCACAACCCCATGACTATTTTGTGACTACCAATTTGTATTTCCTAATCCCTTCACCTTTCTCACCCATCTCACAACCCTGCTTCCATCTAGTAACCATCAGTTTGTTCTCTGTACCTATGAGTCTATTTCTGTTTTGTTTCTTTATTCTGTTTTTTAAATTTCACATGTAAGTGAGATCATATGATATTTGTCTTTTTCCATCTGCCTTACTTTACTTAGCATAACATCCTCTCTGTTCACCCATGTTGTTGCAAATGGTAAGATCTCATTCTTTTTATGGCAGAGTGATACTCCATTGTATAAATGCACCACAGTTTCTTTATCCAAACATTGACTGATGGGCATTTCTGTTGTTTCCATATCATGGTTATTGTGAATAGTGCTGCAGTAAACATAGGGGTGCATATATGTTTTTCAAATTAATGTTTTGGATTTCTTTGGATAAATACCCAGGAGTGGAATTGCTGGGTCATAAGGTAGTTCTATTTTTCATTTTTAGAGGCACCTCCATACTGTTTTCCATAATGGCTGCACCACTTTGCAATCCCACCAACAGTGCACGACAGTTTTCTTTTTCTCCACACCCTTTCCAGAACTTGTTTGTTGATTTATTGATGACACCATTTTGACAGACATGAAGCAATATCTAAATGTGGTTTTAATTTGCATTTCTCTGATGATAAGTGATGTTCAGCATCCTTTCATATGTTTATTGGCCATCTTCATGTCCTCTTTGGATAAATGTCTACTGAGGTCCTCTGCCCATTTTTCAATTGGGTTGTTTGCTTTTTTGGTGTTGATTTTTTATAAATTTTAGATATTAACCCTTTATCAGATGTTTCATCAGCAAATATCTTCTCCCATTCAGTAGGATTTTTGTTTTGTTGATTTTGGTTTCCATTTCTGTGGGGAAAAAAAAACCTTTTTAATTCAATGTAGTCCCATTTGTTTATTTGTTCTTTTGTTTCACTTGGCTGAAGAGATACATCAGTAAAAATATTACTTTGGATAATGTTTGAGAGTTTACTTCCTATATTTTCTTCTAGGAGTTTATGGTTTCAAGTCTTATATTTAAGTCTTTTATACATTTTGAGTTTATTCCTATAAATGGCTTAACAAGGGGCCCAGTTTCTTTCTGGTTTTTTTTTTTTTTTTTTTTTTTTTTTTTTTTTTTTTTTTTTTTTTTTTTTTTTTTTTTTTTTTTTTTTTTTTTTTTTTTTTTTTTTTTTTTTTTTTTTTTTTTTTTTTTTTTTTTTTTTTTTTTTTTTTTTTTTTTTTTTTTTTTTTTTTTTTATGTAGCTGTCCAGTTTTCCTAGCACCATTTATTGAATAGACTGTCTTTACCTCAATGTATATTCTTGCTTCTTTTGTCATAGAGTAAATGACTGCAGAGGCATCGATTTATTTCTGGTTCTCTATTCTGTTTCATTGATCTATGGTGTCTGTTTGTATGCCAATACCATGGTGTTTTACTACAGACTTGTAGTATAATTTGATATCAAGTAGCATGATTGTTCTTCTGATTGCCTTGGGTATTCAAGGTCTTTTCTGGTTATATATAAATTTTAGGATTATTTGTTCTAGTTCTGTGAAAAATGCCATCGGCATTTTTATAGGGATTGCATTGAACCTATTGATTGCTTTAGTGGTACAGACATTTTAACCATAGTAATTCTTCCTGTCCATGAGCATGGTATATGTTTCCATTTATTTGTATCTTCTTTAATTTCTCTCTTCAATGTTTTATAATTTTTCAAGTATAGGTCCTTTACTTCCTTAGTTAATTTTATGCCTAAGAAATTTTTTATGCAATTATAAATGGAATTGTTTTCTTAATTTCTCTTTCTGCTAGTTTGTTATTGGTATATAAAAATGCAACCAATTTCTGCATATTAATTTTGCATCCTACTACTTTACTAAATTCATTTATCAGTTCTATTAGCTTTTGGGTGGAATCTTTGGGGTTCTCTCTATATAGTATCATGTCATCTCCAAATAATGACAACTTTACTGCTTCCTTTTCCATTTAGATGCCTTTCTTTTCTTGTCTGATTGCTGTGGCTAGAACTTTCAGTACTGTGTTGAATAAAAGTGGTGCAAGTGGGCATCATTGTCTTGTTTCTGATTTTGAGGGAAATGCTTTCAGCTTTTTCCCATTATGATATTAGCTGTGAACTTGTCATAAATGGCCTTTATTATGTTGAGATATGTTCCTTCTACTCCCACTTTGCTTAGAGTTTTTATCATAAATGGATGATGGATTTTGTCAAATGCTTTTTCTGCATTATTGATATAACCATATGGTTTTTATTTTTCATTTTGTTTATGTGGTGTATCACTTTAATCGATTTGTGGCTATTGAACCAACCTTGCATACCAGGAATGAATCCCACTTGATTATGGTGTATCATCTTTTTAATGTATTGCTAAATTTAATGTATTGCTAAAATTTTGTTGAGGATGTTTTCATCTACACTCATTAGGGATATTGACCTATAGTTTTCTTTTT
Source organism: Lyroderma lyra (assembly GCA_004026885.1). Taxonomy (NCBI): domain Eukaryota; kingdom Metazoa; phylum Chordata; class Mammalia; order Chiroptera; family Megadermatidae; genus Lyroderma; species Lyroderma lyra. The sequence continues at coordinate 48,078 of PVJL010002077.1, forward strand.
GTATAATGTCTTCTTCTGGTTTTGGAATTAGGGTAATGGTGGCCTTGTAAAATGAACTTAGGAGTCCTTCTTCCTCTTGGATTTTTTTTAGAATAGTTTGAGGAGAATAGGTGTAAATTGTTTTTTGAATGTGCAGTAAAATTCACCTGTGAGGCCAACTGGTCCAAGACTTTTGTTTGTTGGGAGCTTGTTGATTATTGATTCAATTTCATTGGTAGTAATCTGTCTATGTAGATTTTCTGTTTCTTCTTGATCCAGCCTTGGAAGATTGTATGCTTCTAGGAATTTAAACATTTCTTCCAGATTGTCCAATTTGCTGGTGTATAGTTGTTCATAGCATTTTCTTGAAATTTATTGTATTTCTGTGGTGTCAGCTGTCACTTCTCTTTCATTTCTGATTTTATTTATTTGGGTCCTCTCTCTTTTTCTTGATGAGTTGGGTTAAAGGTTTGTCAATTGTGTTTATCTTTTCAAAAAACCAGCTGTTGGTTTCATTTATCCTTTGTATTGTTCTTCAGTCTCTATTTTATTTCTGCTCTGGTCTTTATTATTTCCTTTCTTGTACTTTTTTTGGGCTTTGTTTGCTGTTCTTTTTCCTTAGGACTATTTATATGAGTTATGTTTGTTTGTTTGTTTGTCCTGCATTGTCATAAATTTCCTTCTTAGGATTGCTTTCACTATGTTCTACAGATTTTGGGTCATTGTGTTTTCATTTTCATATGTCTCAAAGTATCTTTTGATTTCTTCTTTGATCTCATTGTTGACCCATTCATTGTTTAGTAGCATGTTATTTAGTCTCCATGTGTTTGTGTTTTTCAGTTGTGCATTTGTCTTTTAAGCCATGTAGAAAATAAAAAGTGGACTTACAAATGAAAAATACAATCATATTGGCTTTTGTATTTGCTCAATCAATGAACCTACATTGACACATCACTATTACCCCAAGTCTATTATGGTTCACTTTTGGTGTTGTATATTCTATGGTTTTGAAAAGTGTATAATGACATATATCCACCATTGTAGTATCACACAGAATAGTTTTACTGCTCTAAAGATACTCTGTACACTCACCTCTTCATCCTACCTTCCCACTAATTTCAGGCAACCACTGATCTTTTTACTGTCTCTACAGTTTTGCTTTTTCCAGAATTTCATATACTTGGAATCATACAGTAGGTAGCCTTTCAGATTGGCCTTGTTCACTTAATATTAGGCACTTAAGGTTCCTCCACCTTTTCCATGGCTTGATAGCTTATTTCTTTTTAGCAATGAATAATATTCAATTGTGTGAATATACCACAGTTTATTTATCCATTCATCTACTGAAGGACATCTTTGTTGCTTCCAAGTTTGGATCATTACAAATGAACTTCTATAAACATCCATATGCAGGTTTTCGTGTGGACATAAGCTTTCAACTCATTTGGGTAAATATCAAGGAGCAAGATCACTGGATTTAACAGTAAGTTTAGTTTTGTCAGCTACCACCAAACGGTCTTTCAAAATGTCTGTACCATTTTTTATTACCACCAACAATGAATGAGAGTTCCTGTTGGTTCACATCTTCACCAGCATTTGGTGAAGATACCACTTCACCAGCATTTGGTATTGTCATTTTGGATTACCACCTTCTAATAGGAGTAGAGTGGTATCTCATTGTTGTTTTCACTTGCAATTCCCTAATGAATATGATGTGAAGCAGCTATTCATATGCTTATTTGCCATCTGTATGTCTTCTTTGCTGAGGTATATGTTCAGTTCTTTTTCCTATTTTTTTTTTTTTTGCTTTTTGGTATGTGGGTAGCTCCTTGGCTGGGAATTGAACACAGGCCATAGTGCTGACAGCGCCAGCGTCGAAGCCTTAAGCCACTACACCATCAGGGAACTCCCCCTTTTTCCTATTTTTAATTGAGTTATTTTATTATTGGTAAGTTTTAAGAATCCTTCATATATTTTAGATAATAGTCCTGTATCAGATATGTCTTTTACAAATAAATTCTTCCAATCTTTGCCTTGTCTTCTCATTCTTTCATCAGTTTCCTTAACAGAGCAGTTTTTAATTTTAAGGAAATACAAATTATTAGTTCTTTCTTTCATGAATTGTGCCTTTGGTGTTGTAACTAAACACAAAGTCATCTAGATTTTCTGTTATCTTTCTGAGTTCATTTTTATAAAAAGTACAAGGTCTATATCTGGATTCATCTTTTTGCATGTGGCTATCCAGTTGTTCAAGCACCATTTATTAAAAACACTACTTTTTCTCTATTGTATTGCCTTTGCTCTTTTGTCAAAAATAAGTTGAAAAAAATACATGTATATATATTTTCTCAGCTTTCTATTCTGTTCCATTAATCTGTTTGTCTATTCTTCTGCCAATATTATATGGTCTTGCTTATTGTAGATGTAAATAAAGTAAGCCTTGAAGTTATATAGTATCAGTCTTTTTCTTCTCCTTCAATATTGTGTTGACTATTCTGTATCTTTTGTCTCTCCATATAAACTTTAGAATCAGTTTATTAATATGTACTCAATATCTTACTGAGATTTTGATTGGGACTTCACTGAATCTATAGATCAATTTGTGAAGAACTGACATCTTGGCATGATGAACAAGGCTTCCTATTCATGAATATGAACTATCTCTCCATTTATTTAATTTTTCTTTGAGATCTTTCATCAGAGTTTTGTAACTTCCCTCATGTGATATTAGGTTTATACTTACGTATTTCCTGTGAGGGGTATTAATGTAAATGGTATTATGTTTTAATTTCAAATTCTAGTTCTTCATTGATGGTATAAAGGTGATTGACCTTTGTATATTAACCTTGTTGATGTATCCTGAAACCTTGCTATATGCTTATTAGTCCCAGAGTTTTTTGGCAGTTCTTTTGGATTTTCTACATGGACAATCATGTTATCTGCAAACAAAGATAGCTTTATTTCCTTCATATCTTTTATTATTATTATTATTAGTAGTAGTAGTAGTATATTATTTTTGTCTTACTGCATTAGCTTGGGCTTCCAGTATAATGCTTAAAAGGAGTGACGAGAGAGGAATTTTTGCCTTGTTAATGATGTTAGTAGGAAAGCTCTGAGTTTCTTACCATTAAGTATGATGTTAGCTGTAGGTTTTTTGTAGATGTTCTTTACCAAGTTGAGGAAATTCTCTTCTATTGCTAGTTTGCTGAGCTTTTAAAATCATGAATGGGTGTTGGATTTTGTAAAATGCTCTTTCTGTCTATTGTTATGATAATGTGATTTTTCTTTTTTAGCCTTTTGTAGATTTTAGTGTAATTTCTTCCTTAAATGTTGGTAGAATTACACCAGTAAACTCATGTGAGCCTGGTGCTTTCTATTTTGCAAAATGATTAATTCAACTTCTTTAATAGATACAGGCCTATTTAGATTGTTTATTTCTTCTTGTGTGAGTTTTGGCAGCTTGTGTCTGTTGTGTCACTTCCAGCCTACCGATAGTGATGCTCTCACCTGAGGCACTTGCGTGGGCCCATATTACTCTTAGTAAGTCCCCACAGACATTTCCCTACCAGGAACAATACTGTGGTTGGACTGGACCTTGTGATCTTATTGTGATCACAGGATACGTTTCAACAAAAAACCATCAGGGAACAAGATTTATTACACACAATTCCTGGAGTGTGCCCTGCCAATCCAAGGGCCACACAGCAAGATTGCAGGTAGAGAGAGAATGCAGGGAGCAAGCAAGTGTGGACCTGGGGCTCTGCCTCTATTAGGGTCCAGAGGTGCGGTGTCAGCTTGGAGGTCACAGGTGACAGCCTTGTTGTTTGGTGGGGCAACAGGGTACATGGTTTGGACTGCAAGCGACAGTACTGCAGGAGCCATCCCGACATTGGTGCTTCTATCTAAGGGCTGAACATCACAGTGATGTCTAAGGGGTTTCAGGGAGCAGGATGTGCAAAATCAAAAAAACCAGAGCAGTTTCCCCATCTGGCAGAATCTTGCCCTTCATCACTTTCATCTGCATGCTCCCAAAATACCTGCCATTGCCTATCTTCTTGAAGAGCCATCTGGTGAGGTCTCAGCCTCACCTGGGGCCATGCCCCCCCACTGCACTCACACCTGGCTCCTGGCACTGACACCGCCCACACTCATCCCTGTCCATAGTCCTGTGGCTCACCTTCACCCCTCCTGATCTCCGAGTCACCGAGACAGTTTTCAGGGAACATCGTGTCCAAAGCAGAAATAGTCGTTGTCATCTCCATCCTCTGTCTCTGAAGAACCCTCACTCCCAAGGGGTATCAGGCTGCTGTCTTCCTTGCTTAGGCCGCAACATCATCACCATGCCACGGATTAGCAATCTGAGTAAGACTTGGGGACAGCTACTGCTCTCCGCCAAAGGGGCGGAGATTGAAGGGGCCCCCTTGGGCTCTCTGCTCTGTTCGCTTCTCTTACCTGCCGCCCTGACACAGAAGAATCACACCCCTGAAGAGCCATGATTCTGCTCAGGCCAGGGAGTTCTCAGGAGCACCCTCCCTGCACACTTCCACACTCACCTCTGACCACCTGCCAGACCAGCCCACACGCCTCTCCCAAGAGGCCTTCTGGACCACGCTCATTCCTCTTGCCTGCTTCCCAGCTCTCCCCATCTGCCCTGCTTTGAGTTCTAAGTCCCTTCTGTACCATTCATGAGTGTTTGTCTCCTACACCAGATCATTGGCTCCTAGAAGCAGAAACCATCGCCTATACTTCTACATGCCCCTCACCTCTGCTTTGTATATAATCGGTGATGCATAAATGTTTGATTTTATATCTGTTGCTGAAACAAACCGAGGTAAGATTCTTTCCTAACTGACCACCTATCGAAGATTTGCTGTAATAGCTGTTACTCACATCTTAATCTCCCACCATAATTATGTAGCTTTCTGGTGTTTGATATTTTCTCTTTTGATTCCTTAAGGCCTGAATAAAGCTCCATAACACATTTAGTGAAATGCCACAAGCTCTGTGAACTGAGGGAGCTGTGTTACTGCAAGCCCTCTCTCCACACCCTCAGGAAAGCTTCAGGACACAATGGAAGAGGATGGCCCTGTCAGAAATTTAGGAGTTAGGAGTCACAGTTGCCTGAAATGACTGGCACCACACATGGGGAACTCAAGGAGGGAAGAGCTGGGGGCCTAAGGAGGGTGTGGAAATTTCAGGTTAGAGCTCCAGGTGTGACACCTGACCACCCAGATGAAATGCTTGGGGAACACCTGACACAAGGCGGCGACGGTCAGCTAAGTATTGCTCAGGTGTTTGTTGGTGTTCAGTTGGCCAACATACCTTTCTCCTAATCCGTCCTTAGAATTCCTAGGATGAGAAGACCAATTCTCTAAGTGTGTTTCAGATGTCGTTCTCATAGGAATGGATTCAAACTAGACACCAATTTTTAAATTCAGGATGATGATGTCACCACTGGGCTGGTCAATAAGCATGCTTTTCTTCTGGCAGAAGTATCTACGATACGACTTACCTCACACATTCTAGCCTCCCCCGACCCACATACAGGAAATGCTGAGAGGAGGCATGTCTGCCAGAGAAGGGTGGGTATGGTACGAGAAGGTTCAATGCTGTTATTGGGAGGCAGGTGGTCTGCAGCTCCCAGGTGCAGTGGTTTAGAGGGACGGAGATGAGTGCTCTGAGCCTTCTGCAAGTCTGGACAAGGAGGGGCGAGGGAGGACAGGGGTTGAGAGAGGGCTTTGTAAGTTTAGTATGGGGCAAACTGGAGCAAGTTTATAGATGAGAAGACACAGGTGAATGAAAGGTGAGGAAGCGAAATCCTGGGGCTGCAGAAGGGTGAGAGGAGGAGGGTGGACACAGCGAGATAGAGGTGAAGCCATCCATGGCTTCAAGGTGTACTGATGATCTACGACCCTCCAAGGAGCATTCTTCATAGGCAAAGGTCTTCTGGCATTTGCTCTTGTCATTAAGTGTGCATTTTTATCTACTTCATTTTCCACGTGACATGAGCTTCCTGTTTTGTTGAAAACTTGACGTGAGTGCATCAAGTAGGTTTCATTTGGTTCAATAAAATTTAAAAAGCCCTGGCTCTATTGTAGGTACTAGAGATATAAAAAAAACAAAATAAAAAGTATCCTAGAGGACTTCAGTGTATTTCAGCTTGCCAGGATGCAATAAGATACAGTATTACAGAAGACAGGATAGGACTGTCAAATGACCAGGTTGTGCCCAGAATGCCTCCCCTCCCGCTATGCTTATACTCCCAACCGTTCAAAGGGAATGGCACCAGACCATCTGTATAATTTAGAAAGGAATAAAACCAATGTTATTTTCTAAAACTAAGCACACTTATATATCAGTTCTCCACTGATTTATTTTAGCCAAGTATAATGTGTCTTATCTTAGAGTTTTAATTTATATTATTGTAATCACTAATTTATATTTGCAATACATAACAACACCTAACATGTCTATTCCTATACACTCCAAGTATTTTGGCCAAATTGTTCGCCCCTTAAAGCCAATATCTATAGGAAAACTCTGGCATAAAGTACCCCTTGGAGAAATCTTTTTAAGGATCAAATCTTCATTTGTGTGGTTTTCTAAAATGGGGCACATAATAACCAAAATATACTTTTAAAATTCAAAGTTAGAACTCAGGCTTTGCAAATAGTGCTGCATTTAATCTGATCTCTTGGAGAATAGTGTGGTAATATACAAATCATATCAATTTAAAAAATTGGTGAAGATCAGTATAAAACACAAAAATATAATTTAAAAATATTTTTAGTAAGTTCCAATTAATTACATTCTGATCATAAATGATCTTTATTAAAGAATGCATATTCTTGTGATTCAAAACCAAATATTTTAAAAGAATGATATACCTAATAAAAATTGACATGAAAGTGTTTTATTTAAAATTGTTATAATAAAAAGCAAATAGACATTTAGAAGATATTTGTCTCATTTTAGAAAACATAAGCTTTATGGATTAAAAGTAACTTTACAAACTCATTGCCAGAATTAAAATTTCATTATCACAGAAATGTTTAATAACAAATATTGACCAACAGATTACACTAAAGTTGCACAATAAATAAATACGCTGTCTAATTTTTTTACCAAAAAATCATAAACTGATGAATAACAATAGAAAGTTAACATTAATTTCAGAAAAAAAGGCACATCCAGGCAAAATAGTCAAGGCGATTTGTAAAATGCAGCGTTATGTTTATACTGTGCGTGATCAAGTGAATGCAATAAATTACTCTGGAAGATTCTAAAATATGGCAGTAATAGTTTGTAAAGCCCAGCATAAGGAGACACCCCTTGCCCTCAATAGCATATTTTGTTCCCAATGTAGAAAGCTCACAAGAACGTGCAAATACAGAATTGTCCAATGTCTGCTTTCTTGCACACAGGTTTCACTCTGCAAAGCTGTTGATCACCTCAGTGCCCTCAGAGACTTGACCGTCTGTCTGGTCGTGGCACACACTTTGTAATTGCAGCTCTCCACAGCACTGGGGCCAGTAAAAGACTGAGTGTGGTCACACTCAGGATTAGGAGGTACACCTGCAACAGGTAAAACTGCATGTCATCTCAGTATTAGAGGTGCACTCAAAACACATTAAGGCTGGGTATGGTCACACTCAGGATTAGGAGGTACACCTGCAACAGGTAACGCTGAGTGTTCTCTGACTCAGGATTAGCAAGCAGATCCACGTCAAACCACAAATGCATTCTTAGGTACATCCCATACAGCCACAGGTGCGCCAACATGTGCATGTGAGGGGGACTGAGATTTGACCATCAGTGGAAACTGTCCACTATTAGGTTGATGCATTGCTGGTCCACACACTGGAGCCTGTGCAACCTGGGGGTCACCCCTCGGGCACAGGAGGCAGTCAGACTGACCCCTGGGAAATCACTTACAGTGAGGGTAAAGCCTCAGGGCAGGTTTCAGATGGAGCTCATGCACAAATTCCTTTCTTCAACAATTGTTTTTGGGGCTGTTTAATATTAAGACTTACCTTAAGCACCCTTAGGGATGTAGGAAGACGACCATTTAATTGTGAATGCTAAACCAGCATTTCACATGTACCAATAAGCGCCTTTATATTCATTCAGCCCAAATTTATTTGGGAGCAGGTGTGCAGAACCGAATATTAAAAGCACCGCTCGGCAGGGCGGGCTCTATGGACAACATCACGGCTGAGGGAGGGATGCATTAAGGTGGAGGCAGTCAGGGGTCCGCCCACTGTGGTTCCTGCCAGTGGAACAGAATGAGAACTGGCAAACCCCGGCCTTGGCTTCAGGGGTCAGGCCCAGCAAGTTCAACTGTGCTTATGTAGACATCAAAAAGGGCAAAAAGCAAAACTTAGATTGCAGAAGAGGGCTAATGGGTCAAAGTAATTTAATTAAGTTAATTAATTTCTTTATTTTGTATTTTTTATGAGAGTTTGAGTTTATTTGAGCCGAGCTGATGACATGCTGAGAAACAAGCTCTCAAATGCTCTTCAAAAGTAATTTTTAAAAGAAGTTACTATTCAGGAACTCATGTGTCTACAAAACTACGATTTAAAAACACCCTGAAATTAACTATTTCCACAATGAGAAATACAGAAACAGCCAATTTCCACTGTCTATGAGTCCCTACGTAAAGCACACAGGTTTCCAGCCCAAGCACACATGTGATTTCTTAGTGAACCAATAGTTCAAAAGCAGGGATTTCAGATTTTTACACTATTGGCTTTCATTGAAATAGTAATGCTGTAATTTTAGTTATCAAATGCTTTTCTTAGTCACAACATCAATTTGACCTTAGATCATTCAGGGCTAATACTCAACTCAGTTATCTGGTCCTGAAAATAAATTCAGTTTTAAATATTAAATGCTTAACACTGGGGAGCAACAGACGGCGGCATTATTTGCCCCAGGTAGGAGCTTTTCTTTCACTTTAGAGCCACAACCCACACTGGGCAGTCAAGCACAAAACCTCCTTATCAAATTTAAAGTGACAATCACGGATCATCAAATGATATCCATTAAATTCTAGTTCACAGCCAGTTAAAAAAGGGCAAATAATAAATGTCTTAAAAAGTAGAAATGAACAAAACCAGAGAGAAAAGATGAGGTAAGTGCAAGATGGCAGGGGGACATGCACACAATTGCGTGCGCGCGCGTGCACACACACACACACACACACACACACACACACAAATGGTGCCTGATGTTCAAGTACCAGCATGAGAAACGTTGGCCAAGAGCCCGCCTAACTGTGAACCCTCACAGAAAGTGGGTGAAGACTCACCTCCCGAGAAATGATGCCCGCTCTTCGTGCTCTGCTCCCCAGGACAAAAGAGAACTCGCTGACCTGGGCCAGCCCGGCAGCCACGATCCACTTAATGTACTGGCTGGTCTTCGGCAGGAGGAGAGACAAGACCAGTGCTGCAAGAACAAACTGCAAGAGTGGCCCTGTGTTACTGCTTAACCAGAGCCCCAGCAGCCAAGCACACAGAAAAGAGGGCAGATGCACAAACGCTGGGACAGCCCTCAAGGAACATAGATGGGACATACAGAGAGGTACTTTTATGTAGAAAGCACCAAGTAAACACAAAATGTCTGAAATAAAACCATATAGAACACCAAGGCAAAATCAAGAGTTTGGGTTCACCAGCAGAAAACAAAGGACTTTCCCCCCAAAACTAAATTAACAGCATTGAATATTATATAGCAGGGGTCCCCAAACCCCAGGCCACAGACTGGGCTGCACAGAGGGAGGTGAGTGGTGGGCAAGAAAGCAAAGCATCACCTTATTTACAGCTGCTCCCCATTGCTCGCATTACTGCTTGACCTCTGCCTCCTGTCAGATCAGCAGTGGCATTAGATTCTCATAGGAGTGGGAACTGTCCATGTGAGGGATCTAGGCTGCATGCTCCTTATGAGAATCTAATGCCTGATGATCTGAGGTGGAGCTGAGGCAGTGATGCTAGCACTAGGGAGCAGCTGCAAATACAGATTAACATTAGCAGAGAGGTTTGATTGCATCAATCATAAGAAATCAACTGCGTGTAGACTCATATCAGTATTCCATTACATATTACAAAGTAATAATAATAATAGTAGAAATAAAGTGCACAGTAAGTGAAATGCACTTGAATTATCCTGAAATCAACCCCCCATCCCTCCCTGGGTCTGTGGAAATACTGTCTTCTGTGAAACCAGCCCCTGGTGCCAAAAAGGTTGGGAACTGCTGTTATATAGCTTTCAAGATGGAAATTTTACTTTAATAAGAGAGAAATGTATCTCTCTCATGTAGACAAAATCCAGAGGTAAGCATCCTGGAGCTGGTGAGGCAGCTAGACAAATCATCAGGAATTTTACCTCCTTCAGGTGCAAATATTTTAAGTCAACTTTTGTAATTCACAAAGCCAGAGAGCTACAGAACAGGCCATTGCACCTTGAGTTAAAAGTTAACATGGAAAACTCAGTAATTTGTAGTCAGAGAGAGCAGACAAGTGGAGAGTGGTGAAATAACTCTCAGTGGCCATTGAAATGTATGCCTGCATGTGTCAAGAGCAGGGATAGATGATTCTTCAGACTCACTTAGGATAAAAGTCAAATTATAGTGCAAGAAGTTCACTGGAGGATTCAGAAAGCTGTTTCCTCCATCCCAGATTTTTAACTCCCAATTTTAAACGTATTCAATTCTGAGACAAACAAAGGAAAACAAACCCAAACTGTCCCTATCCTAACCCAGACCTGTCCCCAGGTTGTGCCAAGGAGAGGTGAGTGAGAATGATGCTGCCAGGGGCTCACAGACTCAGCATGACTAAGGGTAGGAAGTTAGGCCCAAGAGGAAGTACTGTGTGCTGTGTGTCACGTAAAGCCAAAAATAATATGAATTCCAACAATCACGAATCACTGAGAAGAAGAATGGATACCTTCATGATGACCACCGACAAAGTGAGGACCATCAGGACAGTGAGCTCGTACACCACAAAAGTGGGAAACACATGAAGGCCTGTTAGGAAGAGGATGGACACAGGTCATCCATTCAGGATCACAGAGCTCATCTCCCACCAAATTCACACCCATTTTTCAGGGATAAATCTATGAACTCTCAAGCTCCTTGTACTTGTTTCAATAGATGAAGTTCTTTAAGCACAGTCCTCTCGTGCTGTTTACTTAAGTGCTCATCCAAGCATTTGCTGCCAGCAGTTTCTGAGCCAGCTGTTCCAGGGGAAGCTGCCTGGGTTCTGGGATCCATGGGCCTGGGTGCTGAGCGCGATCTTCACACTTCACCCCAGGACACAGCAAAGCATGATAGCAAGCAGCTGCTAAATCTGATTTCCCTTTTTGAAAACATTCTGACTAAGATAAGAATGACTCCTGGACTCCAAAGACAAGAAACAACAGTCACAGGAGAGGAGGGTTGACTGTCCACACCTCAAGGCTGGGAAGGCCTGTAGCTCACTGACTCCAAGGTGGAGCTGGGTCTCCCCAACATGCTCATGTATCTCATATGAACAGTACTGTAAAGTGGTCCCTCATTATCACAGCGAGTGCCTGCCTGAGCCTAGACCAGTAGTGGACCCACAGGCTGGATGACAGGTTTTCTGCTATGCAGGTAGAGGCTCTGTTCACTCATGTGATTTCCTGCATTGAGCAGAGCACTGTGTATAAAGCAATGATGACACCAGACTGACTGGAGACAGTAGTTAGTGACATTAACAAAACAGACAGAGATGAAATCCATGTTACAATGTCTTTGCCACATATAACTTTGACAGGAGGGCCAACGAGCTGTTACACTTTTTCTACTTATGGCCACTCATTCTTACACCAAAAACCTAATGTACATTTGGGATAGCACAATGGTAAACAGCACAGGCTCTGGGCTACAATGCTGGGTTTATCACTAACCAACTGAGGACACTGGCATGCCTCTTAACTTCTCTCAGTTTCTTCATCTATAGTTGTGGATCTGGATAGTGAGTGAACCCAACATGACTTGTGAAGTAGGTATCTGGTACACGATCTGTGTAATGAACACTAGCTCTCATGGTCATTGCGTACACCCACTAGGCCCACAGATATACAAGTAGCAAGGATCCAGGCCTGCAAGGTGCTAGGTTACACATGACATGTGACAACGACCTCTAGGGCAACTCCAAGAATGAGCAACAAGCAGTATGCTTCTAAAATCCTCATTATGTCTCAGAGAGGAGGGCATAGGAAGGGGCAGGGGGATAAAATCCTTATTGAAAGTTTTATAAAAAGAAAATCTACATTATTGGCATTGTTTACAAAATGAGAAGTGGCCAGTCATTATGATGACTGTCATCCCCTTGCTCCACTGCTGCTGAGTCACCATGACTACATTGTCCCCCAGGTTTATGTGCTAAGGTCCTAACCCCCAGTGTGACAGGGTTTGGGGGTAATTAAGGTTAAATGAGGTCACAGGGTGGAGTTCTGATCCAACAGGACTGGAGTCCTCCTAAGAAGAGACGAGACACCAGAGCTTACTTGCGCTCCCGTGTGCTCACTCTCTGCACATACCCACAGCAAGGAAAGGGCGTGTGAGGGCCCAGCAAGAAGGCGGCCGTCTGCAAGCCAGAGAGAGTCCTCACCAGCCTGACTGTGTCAGCACCTTCGTCAGCCTCCAGAATGGTGAGAGAGAAACGTCTATTGTTTGAGCCCCCAGGCTCCTAAGGTATTTTGTTATGGTAGCCCAAGCTGACTGAGACCAAGTACAAAAGCACTTGTTATAAACAAAAACAAATGAGTTTGGCTGTGTTCCAACACAATGTTATTTATAAAATCAGGTGTCAGGCTGGACTTGGGCTGGTCCGGTGGGAAGGACACGGAATCGAAATGTGTACTGCAGCTTGTTATCTGCATGAAACTGGGATGGAACCCTTACTGACTTTTGAGGGTCAGGATGCAAGTTGCTGAGACGAGGCAGGTCCCAATTTCCACCTTGCAGGGTGGCATGAGGAGTCATCTCCCGCCTCGTCTCCTGCCCGCTGCGCACCCGCAGGCACCCACGCCTTTATACCACTGGCTCTCCCTTCAGCATGGAAAGCCCTTCCTCACTTTGGGCTTAAAAGTGCCATGTTGCTCATGCCATTCAAAGGTCACCTCTCCTTCAGAGCACAGCCTAAATCCCTTAGTACACACACAGGACCCATCCTTCTCACCCAGAGCCAACTGTAGCTAATGGGCCCTGAACGCAGCAGCCAGGTCCAGGTTATCTTTGTGGCTCTGACAGCACCTGGCACAGGGTGAGAGATCAATGAATGTTTGTTAAAAATGGGGACCCTACTATTCACTTATATGTCCCTAAGGTCTAACTATGCAGAAAAGTAAACATATGCCATTAACTTGTTGTGTAGAACCTGGGAACAAGAAGATTCTGTCCCCAAGCAGTTTGAGAATAAAATCCTAACTGTATACATGTTTCTCAACCTGCAGGGAAATTAACTGCATTCCCTTTGATATACTGAATGTAAATAACCAAAGCAAAAGTACTGGTGGCCAAAAAAATGTATGCAGATTTTAAGATTTGTTACCTATGTATTACTTTTCGAAGTTGAATTGAATTATGCATGGTAGCAATGTGTAGTATGATGTTCGATTAAAAGGTGATCAAATGAATACTAGTGTCACTATGTGACAGGCAGGACAGTCAAAGAAAAAGGCAGAAGCATGGATGTCGTTTGAGGAGCGCAAGACCATTTTGCAGTGGTATCTGAAGTTCAAGAACGTTATTTGAGCTTCCCCCATGTTCTCCTGACTTAACACTGTTTGACTTGTACCTATGGGGGACCCTAAAGGACGTGGTGTGCCATAGAAAACCCGCTACACGGTGGTGCTTCGGGAAGAAACTGAAACAGCATGTGCAGTGATACAAGTGGATACTTTGGTCCTTGCTGCTCAAGCAGCAGTTTGCCGTAATCAGAAGTGTCTGGACACTGATGGTAACCACTTTGAGCACCTCTTGTAACTGCAGAAGTCAAGTGTGACTTGTATTCATCCTTTGTTATAGGTATACATTAAGTATTAATATTACAATTTTAATATATTTTTTCCATTCCTAAAATGTGTATACATATTTTTGGCATCCTCTGTATGTATGATTTTTGTTTTGTTAGAAAGCATAGTTCTCAATAAATTGAGAATCTTAATTTGAGGAAATTAAAGCAAATATGTGTTTTAAATAACATATTTATGAAATTTTAGTTTTTTTAACAAGTGAACATTCCATGAAGCCCTAGCAGGTAGGACACAGAGTGACTCGCACTAATCAGGGTGACCCAGGGGTCTTAGGAATGGATTGCAGAACTGGAATGTACTAAGAATGAGTTTACAAGGTAATCAACTTTATTAGATCTTTTCTGGAAAATAACTGACAGAAAAGAAAGTGAATCATCAACCAAAAATGAAGTTCAAGGAAACAGAACTGGCAGAGTTTATTTAGCATTTTGAGGAGGTGTTACCAATAGGTGTTACCACAGGGTGAGGGAGAAGGACGGGGCAGAGAGAGGGGTCAGAGAGAGGGCGAGGGGAGATGGCACAGACAGACACACTCACACACACACACAGAGGGAAGAAAGACAGGATGAGGGGAAATGGGGGCAGAGAGAGGGTGAGGGGAGATGGCACAGACAGACACACTCACACACACAGAGGGAAGAAAGGCAGAGGATGAGGGGAAATGGGGGCAGAGAGAGGGTGAGGGGAGATGGCACAGACAGACAGACAGACACACAGAGGGAAGAAAGAGAGAGGATGAGGGGAGATGGGGACAGAGAGGAAGAAGCAAAGGTCCACCGAGAGGGGCTCTCTCATGGGACACAGAGGACATCCAGGTACTTAAAGCAGCTCACGAATGCTCTTAGTTCGCCTCCCATAAAGTGTGACCTTCCCGACTCTGTGCTTCTCTTTCAGGACTGACTTGGCTATTCAGGGCTTTCACATTTCCATATGAATTTCAGAATCTGCTTTCCACATTCTCAACATCTTGCTGGGATCACACTGAGCGTGTGGGCCAGTGTGTAGTGCATAGGCTTTCTGGGCAGTCAGCAGGGTGCGTATGAGGAGGTGCCAAATGGATGCGCGGTAACCTGCCAAGGCTGTGATTCTGTCACTGCCTGTACCTCTCCAGGACTGGCCGGCCACTCCCTGACAAAGGGAAAGCTCCAGAGCAGCACAACTCAAAAAGGTAAGCTTGGTTCTTTTTTTTCTCCAAAACTTCCATTTTAAGTTGTTAACCTGCTGAGCAACAGTGCCTTTCCCTGTAGAGTCGTCCCAAATGAGGGGTGTCCTCCCCTGAGGAAGTCTGAGCCTTTTTAATGCCCTTCTACATGTGCATCTTAGTACTGACAGGGTAAGACAGCCACTGTCCCTTAGTTCAAATTTTCCTTCTTTTTAAATAAGATGTCTCCTTAGACTCTAGTTTTTATGGGAACTGTTTTCACTGCAGTCTTTAAATAAAAGTATGTATATAAACAGATTATAGAAGTAATTTGCAAATGTTTAATAAATACAATTCAAATATGATACAAAGGAAAAAGGTTACCTATGGATGCAAAGAAAATGATAGCCAAGAAGTCACGAATAGGCTCGATGTAAGACACAATCTCCTCAGTGATCATGTGGCCTTGGGAAGAGATGAGTGCTCCAGCCAGGAAGCAGCCCAGCTCCATGGAGACATCCAATAGCTCTGTGACCTGAGAAGACGGAAGGATCACACACACACAGTTACCAACAGCTTCTACCAACGTAGGATTCACAGCCAAAGACAGCCTGTTAGAGGTAGCAGAACCATCACAATAAAACTGTGAAAATCAAACTTGGCTGTACATCTGTTAAGTCCTCAGTGGGTCCTCTGTGGGGATGACCCAAGAGACAACACATGGAAGCTAACACAGTTGAATTAACCATACACTGAGAAACAATTAATTTAAAGTATGTGAAACAATAATTTTTATGCAGACTGCTGTGAAATTTTGCATGAGAGTATTTTTCAAAATTTATTTTAAATGTTTGTAATACACGTTTTTGTTGTTGTTGTTGTTGTTTTACCTTGAATCAATGAACGGCCAGACTGTGGCATTAAAAAACATACTGTATAAAAAACAAAAAACTATTTCCATCACCAACTCAAACTACTTAGAGAAAGCAGGCACAGCTAATGAGCAATTACCTGGAAACTGCGGGAAACCAGAGCGAAGCACCAACAAATCTAGATCTGACCAGGTTCAATAGAGCCAGATGCAGATAGAACAGTTAGGATGTATTACAGTTCTAACTATATGCTAAAAGGAAAGCTTCAGACATTTTGATGAGACATTACTGATGCCAAACAACTAGAAAGAAGTAGCTATTTTTTCATTTGAGACACTAAAACCATAGACAAAATAGCAGCCAACAAATAGAAAAAATAAACTTTTAAAGAAATGCCATTTACAACAGCATCAAAACACATCAAACACCTAGGAATATATACCAAAAGAAAGACACCGTCTCCACACCAACCACTACAAAATACTGCTGAAAAACAAAACTGAGGACCTCAGTAAACAGAGGGTGTATGTCATGCTCAAAGGAGGGACGGAGCCCTGGAATCATGAAAATGTCAGCTCTCCCTCAACTAGTCTACAGATCCCCTTACACAAAACTTTCTTGTGTAAAAGTCACTGGAAAGACTACAAATATGGCCAAGACTATCCTGAAAGAGAAACAAGCTGGGCACTAGACTGCCAGATGGAAGGGCAGGTGAGCTGGGAACCGAGTAAAGAGTCTGAAGCATACGCACTCACGTGGCCTCTTGGTTTCTGACAAGGTGACCTTGCACAACAGTCAGGGAGGTGTCTTTCAGCACATGGTGTGGGGAAAAAGCATGTGAAAAAAACGGATTCTGTCCACTACTTTACATCATGTGCTAAGCTCACCTGTAGGTAGACTGTACATCAATAAAAGTAAAGCAATGACATTTTTAGAGGATAAAATTGGGCATCCTCATGACCCAAGGGTAGGCTAAGATTTTTTATGCAGAATATAAAAAGTTCTGACCATAAAAAAAATTGGTAACTGGACTACATTAAAATTAAGAACTTATGTTCATCAAAAAAATACCATTAGCAAGTGAAAAGGCAAGTCACAAACTGAAAGGTAATAGCAAAAATATATCTGACTAGGGTATTATTCAGCAATAAAATGGAACGAAGTATGAGTTAATAAAGCATAAATGAAACTTTGACACATGGATGAACCTTTGACACATGTAAAATGAAAGAAGTCATACACAAAAGGCCACATATTATTTGATCCCATTTATATAAGATGTCAAGAAGAGGTAAGTCTATAGGAATAAAAAGTAGATTAGTGGTTACTAGGGGATGGGGGACAGACAGAAGTGGGAGATAAGGTGTTTCTTTTGGAGTGACAGAAATATTCTGAGATTGGATAGGCGATGGTTGCACTGACTGATACACTTTAAAATGGCTACAAGGTGAGTTTTGTTATGTGAATTTCATTCAGTAAAAAAAAAAATTTTTTTTGACAAAAAAATTGCTAGATATATAAAAACTCCTACTGATGAGTAAGTAAGAAAATAACCAACCCAATAGAAAAATAACCTGAAAACTCTAACAGGTACATCCCTAAGGAGGAGGTTCACATGGCTAGTAATCACATAGCAAGATGCTCACACCATCAGTCATCAGAAATGAAAATCAAAACCCCAACGAGATACCACTACTACCCAGGAGAATGGTTAAAACTACAAAGGCTGACAATACAAATGTTGGGTGAGGATACAGAGAAACTGAATCCTCACACAAGAATGGTAGGGGTATAAACTGGTACAAGTAGTTGGGGAAAATTAGCATGGAAAATTATTAAAATTAAACATTTGCATACCCTATGACCCAGCAATCCCACTCCTAGATATATACTCATCAAAAATGAAATCATGATGGATCTTGAGATCATCATGCTAAGTGAAATAAGCCAGACAGAAAAAGCCAAGAACTACATGATTCCCACTTACATGTGGAACATAAATTTGAAAGCAACAGAAACAAAACTCATGGACATAAACAATAGTTTAGTTGTTACCTGAGGGTAAGGGGGGTAAGGGGGTGGGGGAGAAGGGACAGGGACACAAATATATGGTGATGGAAAGAGAACTAACTCTGGGTGATAAACACATAATACAACACATAGATGATGTATTATAGAATTGTATTCCTGGGACCTATGTAATTTTTACTAATCAATGTCACCCCAATAAGTTTAACAATAAAAAATAAATTTAAAAAATGAAATCACATGTCTATCAAAAAACACATAGGAAAATGTGTATGGCAACTTTATGTACAATAATCCTAAATGGAAACAAACCCTAACAGCTAACAATAGAAAGGATGAATTGTGAAATACACAATGGAGTGTCACAGGCAGTGAAGAATCTGACAGAGGAATTATAAGAATATGTGATATGCAAAATGCCCCAGCACCTAACACAATATCTAGCAACTGTAGCAGGTGCCCAGTAAATACTGTCAAATGAAGAAATAAAACTGAAAACCAGTGCATTGGGGATTATTTTAACTTATGTAGTTATTGGGAAACAGAATGGAAGTCATCCAGGTAAGACAATTTTGCCGGATGCTCTTTTCAAAGAGAAAAATACTCCAGAATGGATGAAGCAATGTAAAAAATGAAATAAGTCAGATACTTGAGCAGCTTTGAGCAGAAGCAAATCTTAGTCTTCTCCCAAGATCATAAAATACAACCAGGAATTAAACCATATATAAGGAAGTAATTTTTGTTAATTTCCTTTTTTTAAAAATTAAACTTTATTTTGAGATAATTGTAGATTCAACTGCAGTTGTAAAAAATAATCCAGAGATTTCATGTACCCTTAACTCAGTATCCCCAATGGCAACACCTTGCCAAATCATAGCACAAGATCACAGCCACAATACTGATGTGACAGTGAACAGAGGGAGAACACTCCATCACTACAAGGATCCTTCCCACCACACCCCCTCCTTAATGTCGGTCAACCAGCAATCTCCCCTTTTGTTTTTGAAATTTTGTCTTCATAAATGTCACATAAATGGGATCATACAGTATGCAATCTTTTGGATTGACTTTTCTCACTCAGCCTAATTCTCTGGAGATTCATGTACCAGGAGTTTTAAAGCTGGGTGGTCTTCCTTGGTGTGGATGGATCACAGCTGGTTGAACTATGCACCCTTTGAAGGACCTTTACATGGTTTGGGGCTAATATGAATAAAACTGCTAAAAATGTTTGTGTATAAGTTTCTGTGTGAATGTAAGTCTTCATTTCTCTGGGATACGTGTCAAGGAGGGCAAATGCCAGGTTGTATAGTAATGCCGTTACTAGACTACTTAAATGTCTAACAGCATTTCCCCCATTCTCTCGTGAGAAGCTTGTCCTTTAAGAAGACAGCTGCTTCCAAAACTAACTTTTTATTTTTAACCTTTCACAAAAGAAGTTCTGCTGACTAACTTGTCATTATTAAACAGAACTAAAATTTGTTTTTAAAATGTTAATCTTTTTTCAGGTACAAAGCTGTTTGAAAGTTTAAGACAGAATAACATGGTTTAACACTGGTGGCTTTTTATTTCCACAATTTTTTTTTTTAATGCAGCACTCACAAATACCACTTTAGCAAAGTGCTTAAGAGTCTGAGTTAATATGTTTGGAAAGTAGCTGAGTCTGCTGTGCAGCTATTTATTTCTGAAGACAAAGGGAATGTGGCTGGTCTTGTTTTAGCTGGATCAGCTGACTTTAAAACTGAACTATGTCAATCAGGTATGTTTGATCAGAGGCTGCAATCCAAAGTTTTAAAATTAGTTGATATATCCTATGGTGGTGAAAATGGATTCAAACAAGCTACTGAGTTAACTACTGACGTCCTCTCCAACGTGAAATTTATTCAATAGAAGAAATTAATAGGATGATACTTGGATGAAGTCAGCCAGGACACAGGTAAGTACTGTTTTAGTGTTGAAGAAACACTAAAGGCTTTAGAAATGGAAATTGCAGACATTCGACTAGTCTATGACAATTTGGATATAATGAGATACATTCTTCATTGCCAAGGCACAGAAGAGGAGAAAATTCTCTAACTCCAGAACAAGAGAAGGGTAACAGATAAAGAGATAGGGCAAGAATACAACCTAATTGAGAGCATGCCCCTGCTGGAATGGTTTGCTAACAATTACAAAAAATTTGGCGCTACATTGGAAACTGTCATAAATAAGTCACAAGAAAGATCCCAGTCTGTGAAAGCTTTTGGTGGAATTGGAGGTGTCTTGTGGTACTGAGTAGATTTACAGGTAATGAAATAGGAGGAGATGATGCATTTTTTTACCTTGATGACTACTAGGTAGTCGACATGGGTGCAGCAAAATGTACCTCGCCCTCCAGCATTCAACTTAAGGAACATAACCATGGTGGAATCCAAACAGATTCTTATTTTACAATTAGAACATTTTTAGAACTTAACCCATGAGCAGTGGATATTGAAAAGAAACCCAAATGAACAACCGACCAACCAACCAACCAACCAACCAGACCTAACCCTATCCTTTGGTTTGTCGTGGTGTCAGTGCACACCCTACAACTAAGTTCCTAAATGCCACTTTGGACTAATTTAAACAAGAATCCCAGTTTTTACTTTTATTTGATGGTGAAATTGGTTGCTCTTCTATTTTATGGACAAAATTATTTTTTTAACTTTTATACATAGAAGCAAAAATACTTTAACTGCTGTAAACCTTCAAAAAGTTAATAGAAATGAGATCATATTGGTTTCTTATTTTGATTAGAGAAAAACTAAATTGCTGCATTTTGCAATGACACATTTACATGGCATTCTGAGCTTAGACTGAATAAGGAATATACATGGTGAAATGTTGGAACCATTTCTATCTTGGTCTCTTGTTTAATGTTAAAAGGAGGAGCTAATAAGAAACAATTTCAACTTCACTCCCTCACACTGTCCCTCCCCCTACAGACTGTCAGTTTCAAGGATGCAAATGCACTGCAAAGTCAAAATGACACACGAAGCACTGGGGCTAGTGCACTGTTTCCTCCCATCTGTTTTGCAGGTGAATCTGTGCCTGAGGTTTGGGAGCCCTTAGCACCAATTGCTATGAAATGGGTTCCCATAATCCTAACCTACTAGAAACCCATTTGGGAGGGATATGCTAGGGTTTCTATGCTACTGCTGGAATTGAGACAAATAAAACATGCAATAGACGTGGAAGCAAAGAAATTTAAAGGATGTTTTCTTTTGCTTGGTTCTGTCTTTGGTCAAAGGGAAGTGGTAATGTTCTTGTGTTGGATAAGATTACGTGAATGTTCTGATTTTTAAAAAATGAACTTCAAAGTTTTTAACAGGAATTAAATGAGACATGTATGACTATGCATGTAATTTTAAACCCCTGACCGCCTGGTGGCTTTGGGGAACTGTTGCGAATATGGGACTTGCAAGCACCTCTCGTGAGAAATCATGGGAGGAGTGTGGGAAGGGATGGGACACAGCTTCTGGCATCAAGGACTTAACACTGTTAGATCCAAAAATGAGGCTGAAGACCTGAAGCTCATGCTTCACAGCTGGGCTGTGAGTGGGGCTTGACTCCAGCTGACATGCATCATCAGTGTGTGCCCCAGGGGGTGACAGTAAACAATAAAGTATATAGGACGTGCTCAGAGGTAGCAATGGAGAATAAGTATACCAAATGGGCACAGAAGAACCAAAGGTTTTAAAAGTCAATTGGCATCACCCTCAGACAGATAATGTAGCGGGGTGCATTTGGTTTTTAAAGTGGGTACTTTGAACGTTTTTAGTGCCTTACTCCTATTCTTCACTGACTTGACTCAGTCACCTGTAGCTTTATTGGTTTGAACCAACTCCCTGTTCCCAGGTTGCAGACCTGCCTATCATTCCAATAATCCCATGTGTCTTAAATGTTAAGTTTCTGGTTCTTACACACTGTATTCTGAGGTCGAAATGACTGTTTGTTGATGTGTAAGCTGATGTCTCAACCCCAATGAGAAGAGTCAGTTCTTTGGTATTCAGCAGTGTGGGAGGCTTCACTGAAACAGGTTTTTGCTTTGGGGCTCTGAGGTTTGTTTGCAGAACACCCAAGAGTGAGGACGCATGCTCTCTTTGCAGCAGTAACTTAGGGTTTTGCCATTGTAAGTGGGTCTAATGTGATTTAACAAGATCAGAGTAATTGGATGTAAATTTACATTTTGAATATGTTTATTTCACATGATACATTTAGGGTATGCAGCTCCTTTTGTAGTTTTTATTTTTATTATTAAAGTTTGAAAATGATGCCAAATTTTTCTATTTATTTTTTAATCAATGGGTTCTCTTCAGTGATATATATTGCACTATATATTGATGCATTAATATACACTGATATGTATTACACGTGCACATACAAACACATAAATAAGGGGGTAAAAACCGTAACCTTTGAATTCCCTATAGCCTCTACAGAGAGATCCTAACAGCAGAATCTTGGTGCTGTGATATATAGAAATGGAGAACAGTATTAAACCTGTTTAAGAATAATAATAAAATAAAAAGAGTATGAGTTAAAACAGTTAAACAGGCTTAACTTGTATTAATAATATTGATGAGTAGCATAATAACTACATAAAATTAAAAACACTAATAAGTGTTTCAAATACTTTAACTATTATTAAAATGAAAAGATAAAGAACTGATCACAAGCTTTCAGTGAACAGATTATAAATCAGACTTTATAAATAACATATTTTGAGAATTACCGTTAACATTAAAAAGATGAAAGCAGAGATTCCTAAGATTAGGATTTCTTTGTTTCCTTTGCTTTCCATATGCAGCTTTCGATGATACGGTCCTATGAGGTAAGTCTTTATAACAAGACATAACAGAAAAACAGCAGCTAGTGAAAAAAGAATCTGACCAATCAAAACCAGTATTCGTAGTATTTCCATGACAATGCTAGGAAAGAAAAAAAAGGAGAGACATATTATTTTACCTTCAAAACATATTTCTTTAAAACCCAATAGGATGATTTTCCATTTTGTTTAACATTATAAAATAAATTACCTAAATCCCATACATTTTTATTTCCAAATATTAAAATAAAACCTATCAATCATATTAACCTCAGAAATTATTTGAATCAAATATAGAATCAAATAGAAGGATTATTTTACAGTTAATACTTTGGAGCAAACACATTTTATAGGATATAATGACTCTTGACTGACAGCTAATATATCTTAGTCAATGATAGATAATAAAATTCTTTATCAGGAATTAATCCCCACTTAAAATTCTTTTTTTTTTTTTTTTTTTTTTTTTTTTTTTTTTTTTTTTTTTTTTTTTTTTTTTTTTTTTTTTTTTTTTTTTTTTTTTTTTTTTTTTTTTTTTAATTCATTTTTATTGTTAGACTTATTGGGGTGACATCTGTTGGCAAGGATTACATAGGTTTCAGGCATACAATTCCACAGTGCATTGTCAACTTGATGCATAATAAGTTCACCACCTAATGTGACCCCTCTTTCCATCCCCTTATATTAAAATTCTTCATAAGGCAATAGTTACTCTATAATAGTACACTGCAAGCTCACCATTAAAAGTGTAACTAAAGAATTCCAGTGACTTTCAGCAAAATATTCCCTATTCCAAGCCAGAACTCTGAATTTTATGTCTATTGTTTAGTAATAAAGAAAAAGATTCTGTACTTAGCTCTTTTTACAATACTCTATTCAGATCTCAGAATATATTCTTAAGATCTAAGCCTAAAGACTTTTACAAGAAAGACACTATTATATATTTGTAGTATTTACAAACATATACATATTTCCTTAAATATATACACATTTTCTTAGCTTTCCACCATATTTAGGAAACCATTCAATCCAAAATTCTGGTTTAAAAGTTATCAATGGAAGAATACAAATCTGATTAGAGTCGTCCTGCCTTATCCACAATTTCATTTTACATGGTTTCAGTTACCCCGGGCAACCACAGTCCAAAAATATTAAATGGAAAATTCCAGAAATAAACAATTCATAAATTTTAAATTACACACCATTCTCAGTAGCATGATGAAATCTTGTGCTGTCCTGCCCAGGACATCAATCATCCCTTTGTCCAGTGTATCCACGCTATACAGGTCACGTGCCCATTAGTCACTTAGTAGCTGAGTATTGCAGTGTTTGTGTTCAAGTAACCCTTATGTTACTTGATAGTGGCCCCAGAGCACAAGTGTAGTGGTGCTGGCAATTCAGACATGCCAAAGAGAAGCTGTGAGGTGCTTACTTTAAGTGAAAAGGTGTACATGTATAGGAAAAAAACAGGTTTTGGTACTATCGGTATCTGTGGTTTCAGGCATCCACTGGGGTCTTGGGATATTTACCCCGAAGATGAGAGAGGACTACTGCACTAAGAGAGAATTCATCACTGCAGTCAAGCTTAAAATAGCAGTGCTGAACAGAAATCTCAAGTTCCACATGATTACTCAGGAGAATTAGAACAGAGCTGGGCTTGAAGCAAAGAAGTAAAGTCATTGTGAAAGACGTCTGTTAATGAAGATATGAGAAATTAGGTGTGCAGCCCTGGCGGAACAGAAATGTGCTCACTGTGACAGAATAACGTAGGTTGGGTCTACCTCAAATTCCTGACCGTCTTTCACACCCCAGTAACAGACCACTGAACTAGTCGCTCACCCGACACATCCCAGGTTAAGTGTTGTACTACCAAAACTGGCCCTGTCCAGCACCAGGACACCCATTCCCTAGATGCCATCATCTCCCCCACACAATTCCAATAACCTCCTAACTGATCTCCTTTATGCTCCCCCCCAAAAAAATAACACAGGCCGCCCCCCACCCCAAAAAATAACACACTGGGAACATCAATCTGATGTCCAAAGCTCCTGTGACATTCAGATGAACTTAGACTTCTTCATCCCTTCCACTCTCCTTTTCCCACAAAGCAGCCTACACCAGCCTTTGCTCCCTGCTCATCCCCTACCCTAGGTTCTCCCTGACTGGCTCACCTGTGTCCTTCACAGTTCAGCCTCAAAGTTCAACTACTCAGAGGCATTGCCAATCTGAAGTGGTCATCTATCGTTCACTGACTCATCACCACATTGTAATTCTCTACACAGTGTACTTATCTACACCAGGCATTTTCTTGTTGACCATTCACTTATTTATCATTTATTTTTTATCTTTCCCAAACACCAGGACAACTCCCTGAGAGAAGGCCATACTCACACTGTGCACGGAATGTTACAGGTGTTTGGGTCTCAGTCCAGTTTTATTTAACTGATAAAAAGACTGCAGCCACTTAAGACTTGCACTTCTCATGACAATCCTGATAGCACTCCTACCAGAAAAGTGCTGTCACCATCCCCACCTTATAGACAAGAAAGTAGAGACAGAGGCCAAGCAATTGTTCCAGATCACATGCCAGGTGTCTGGCTCCAGGGCCTGGGCTCCTAGTTGTTACAAATGCTCTCTGCAATCACCAAGCCCAGGGCTTCCATTCAGGTCTATCTCCCAGCTGTCTATTAAATACATGGTGATGAGGCTAGTCAATAGTCAAACAACTCAGAAAGGTACAAATGAAAAGTTAAAGTCACGTACAGCCCCGATTTCTTTCAAGACAATATTGTGAAAAGAGTTTCTACTAGCTCAAGTGTCATTTGTATGCCCACACACATCCAGGTCTTCATTTGCACAATGAATACGCTATTCTGCATCTTTATTTCTCCATTCATCATGTTTTGGCAATGTTTCCATATCAGCACAAGCCTCACTCATTTTAATAGTCAATTAGGTATTCCATCATGTGTCTGTGCCATCATTTTCTCAAGTAGGCACTTGGGATGTTTTGGGTTCTTCCATGCTGGAAGATGCATTTCTGTGAGCATACTTGTACACTATAGTCTACATTTGACAGACTTCGCCAAATGGGCTGCTGGGAAGACTGGTCCAATTCCCACCCCCAGCCAAGACCCTAGAGTGCCATTCCCCACCCTGGGCATCATCACCCAACTTTAAAAGGTTTGCAATCTGACAAGTAAAAGGTGCTGCCTTTCCACTGTGAGAGGGTGAGCATCTTCCACTTACTCATATCTATGTTAGCTGCTCACAATGCTCATTTATTTTTTAATTGGGTCTTTCAAACTTTTCTTATTAATTTATAGAAGATCTTTGAGATAAAAAACTTAACCCTATCTTTAAAATGTATACAAATATCTTTCCTATTGTTTTCAGCTCGCTTATCAAACAAGTACATGTACATATGTGTGTATATGTGTATGTATACATGTATATGTATGTGTGCATGTATTTAAACATTTAAAGTATGAAACTTTTATCAATTTTCTTGTCCTTTATGGCTTCTGAAACTTGTGTTCTGCTTCAAGCAGAAAGGCCCTCTCATCTTCAATATTATAAATAAATTCATCCATATTTTCTTCTTTCATGGTATTGTAAGACATTAATTCTAATAATCCAAATCCTTTATTTTTAAAAAGTATTCTTTACCTTAGTCTCTCTGTTCTGTTCTTTACCTATAAAATATTTAGGGGAAGAAGTTAATTCTTTCCTTTAGAGAACATCAAGATTAATTCTGAACAAACTTAATGAAGAGGCAGAGTTTATATTAACACTACAACTGATTTAATGTTTTTTACTATAAGTTTTTCTTGGTTATCAAAATTGGAAAGGAGGTTTTCCCAAATTATATTGAAAAGTATGTATAATATACAATAAAATTACCATAATCTATTACTCTACTCATAGAAAAATCATTAATACCTTGTTATACATATGTGTTTGTATATATTTCCAGTCTCGCCATTCATTTTCTTCTTTATGTAGTTGAAATAATATTGTATGAGGGCTGTCCAGAAAATATCCAGCCATGTAATATGAAAAACAGAGGCATTTATGGCTGGATTTCTTCTGGACAGCCCTTTTATATAATCTTAATAGCTTTATTGAGACTTAATTCTCATTCCATATAATTTACCCATTTCAAGTATAAAATTCAATGCTTTCTAGTGTATTCATAAAGTTGTGCCATCACCACCACAATCAATGTTAGAACATGTTATCACCCCCAAAAGAAACTCTATACCCATTATCTCTCATTCCCTATTTCTCCCTCTCCCAGCCCTTGGCAACCACTGATCTACTTTCTGTTCCTATGGATTTGCCTGTTCTGGACATTTCATATACATGGAATCATACAGTATTTGGTCTTTTTTGACTGGTTTCTATGACTTAGCATAATGTCTTCAAGGTTCATCCATATTGTAGCATGTATCAGTACTTCATTCCTCTATATGGCTGAATAACATTCCATGTGTGGTCACAGTACATTTTATTTATCCATTAATTAGTTAATAGATATTTGAGTTATTTCCACTTTTTAGCTACTATGACTAATACTACCATGAATATTCATGCACAACATCTTATTGTGGAAATATATTTTAACATAGAATTGACCACTTTAACCATTTTACGGTGTATAATTTATAGCATTAAGGACTTTCATATTGTAGTGCTAACATTATCCCCACATATGGGTTTTTATGTGGAATAGCTATGTCATATGGTAACTCCATGTTTAACC
This sequence comes from Lyroderma lyra, assembly GCA_004026885.1. Taxonomy (NCBI): domain Eukaryota; kingdom Metazoa; phylum Chordata; class Mammalia; order Chiroptera; family Megadermatidae; genus Lyroderma; species Lyroderma lyra. The sequence continues at coordinate 75,770 of PVJL010002077.1, forward strand.
TTTTAAGAAATATTGTATGTGAGTTTTTACTGTGTTGTTTACAGCTTAACATAATACAGAACATTTTCTCCATATCATTAAAATTCTTGGTAAACATGATATTTTATTACTAAATTAGAACAATGCCAATAGGGTTGATACCTATATTGGATTAACTTTTTGATTGGGAAAATAAAAGGGAGAGCTTTTAAAATTTTCTGAGACAACATCATATAGCAACAGTTTTACCTGTTTGCAAGTGATACAAAAGCTTAATAAGATGAATGTCACATTTGTGCTTTATGAGTGCTCTGTGACTCTGCTGAGCTTCTACTTCCGTTTGGTAAGGAGATTCTGACCTTTACAGGAAATGATTTATTGTTCTTAATAGAACTCAAATATTTTAAAGCTAAAGTTACAAATCTTCCTTTTGCTGTGCAAATTTTGGTTCAGTTACTTATCTTGAACATCTATAACCAGAAGAATATGGTCTGACTCTTAAATTTTTGAGGTGTGACTAAAAGTGTTGTTTTTACGATAGTAAAAAATAATTGGATCAAAGGAAAGTGACAATCAAAAGGACCTTCTCGATAAAATACCTTTATTAGTTATATAATATATACCAGGGACTAGGGTAAGTGCTTTATGTGATTCTCTTCTGCAATCCTCACACGTCCATGAGGTAGGTCCTATTTCCATATTGTCCTCAGTTTACAGGTGAGAAAACTGAAGCCCAAAGAGGTTTAGTGAGTTGCCAAAGCTTGTAGGACTGGCAAATGGCAGAGCTGGGGCTTCATGGAGGCCTTGCTGCAGGGTCTGAGCCGTAACCGCTAGAAATCTCAGTTAAAAAGCTATTTATCCTTCTACTTTCCCTGCCAGGCTGAGCTACTATCTGAGAACAGAGAAGAGATCTTAATCATTCTGTGATTGCTGAAACTTAATATAACATCTAGCAAAAGGTAAATACTAAAAAATATAAAATAATTCCACCCCACCCATCTGCAATGAGGCAGGCTTGTCAGTGTTCCATTTGGGTGGAGCCCAGCAGGTCAATGAACACACATACTCATCTACTCCTCACACCACACCTCAACAGGGGAACTGCTTATTTTAAAACAATTAACAGGTTCTAGAGACTTATAATATACAAAATGTCCAGGATATAATGAAAACCACTTATCTCACCAAGAACCAAGAAAAACTGCAACTTGAATGAGAAAAGACAATGAACAGACTTCAATATCAGGATGAATTATTGTTAGAATTACTGCCAGAGTTTAAAGTAGCCAACATACAAATGAACAGGAATTAAAAATTCTCTTGAAACAATGAAAAAACAAAAAATCTCAGCAAAAAAAAAAAGAAGTTATAAAAAGAAGAACCAAATGAAAATTATACAACTAATCAGTATAATAACCAAAATAAAAATCTTGTTGGATAGGCTATTAGAGTGGAGATGATAGAGGACAGAATCAATGAACTTGAGGACAGATCAAAATAATTTATGCAGTCTGAACAGAGAAAAAAATAGACTAAAAAAAAAGAATCTCAAAGACCCATGGGACAATAACAAAAGACATGTATCACTGGAGTTCCAGAAGGAGAGAGCAAATGGGAGCAAATAATGGCTGAAATTCCTGGGTTAGGAAAGAGACATAAATCTACAGCTTCAAGTAGCTAATCAAATACCAAATAGGATAAATACAGAGTGTTGTGGACTGAATGTTTGTGTTCTCCCAATTTCATGTGTTAAACCCCAATGTGATAGTATTTGGAGGTGGGGCCTTTGGGGGTGATTAGTTAGACATGGTCATATAGATTAGAAGGGGAGAAATAAAGTAAGAAAGACAGATCTTAGCATTTCAAAGAGATTTCAAAAGAAATTTTAATAAAAAGCTATTAATTTTTGACCAACAGTATCACTACTATAAGAGATAAAATTAATATATCCCCTAGAAATATTTAATGCATAGTATATTTGCATATTTATATGCATATACTATATTTGCTTAAAACAAATTCAAGCTTATACTCCTAACCCACATGCAATGCACCTTTAAATGTTATAAGACTCCCTATATTTTCCAATTGTATTTATTTTCTGGCTGGTATGCTTACAGTATGTTATATATGTAACATAACCTACAACTTTCTGGGTAAATTTATTTTTCCCATTTGGCATCTCTCTCCATATGAATCTAAGCAAGTACAATTTAGGTTCTGGTATTATTTTATTGGGAGAATGGAAAGAAGGATCAGGGGAAATGGTAATGATGATGACATTGACAATGATAATCTCCATAATGACAGCTTTCACACACACACATTCACTATGTTGCAGGCATTGTTCTAACTAGTTTTATATTTTAACTCATTTAATCCTAACTACTCTGTTAGGTGAGTACTGGTATTATCCCCACTTTGTCAGATGACAAAACTGAGAGTGAGGTTAAGTAACCTGTGTAAGTTTGAGCCCAGGCAGTGTGATTTCAGAGTCTATGCTTTTAAGCCTGTGATTTATGTTCTGAATATTTCTTTGGAAAAGGTATTAAATACTATTTTTATAAACAAATGATTTGAAACTAGAAGAACCAACTTGGAAATAAAGTAATATAAAAAATTTACCTAGAGTATGTACTGGCTCCTGCTTGGATAAGCGTGGGCATCACAGCTATGAATAACCCCAGCTGCACATCCTGCATCACTAGCATTCCAAGCAACACGGCACTGTAGTCAAGGTCACCTGCTTGAGGAAAAATAGTTACTATTAAAAGCAAACATGTACAGTGTTTTAAAGTGTCCCAAGTCAAAATAAAGTCATTGTGCATATTTCCAATATAATGCAAGTACTTTTGATACTTTAAATGAGAATACAGACTTTAAAATCTCTTTGAGAGCAAACACTGAAATAATTTTAGATTAAAAAACTTTTTGAAGAGAAAACCCCCTATATATTGTTATCTCCACTAGTTATTTTTTACTTATATAATTACAGGAAAAATGTCATCATAAAAATAATGGCATGGCAATCAAGAATAAGATAGACCTGAATAAATCATACCAAATTCACTGTGTCCCAAAAACACACAAAGCAGCAGTTTTGATCCCCACTCTTTCATTCCTAAGCTATTCAAGAGACCTGGAGCCATCCCTTTCTGGTCATATCTGATGGGTGGAGCCTGGTTGCATGGGTCACTTGCCCTCAAACCCACCATCATTCCCACACTAAATATCCTTCCCTTTGAGACAAACAGAGACTTAGAAGGAATAGACTGGCTCATTAGAGAGTAGAATAGAAAAGCACTGACCAGCATTGGTTGAAGGCACTATACAACTCTGCATAAAAGAAAAGAAAAACTATATATTTTTTTGTGAACTCTACTTCACACATGCCTCCAAATGTCTCAATTTTCGACCAACAATTTTGACTTTGGATCTTTTAAATGTATTTCTAAACTAAATGATTATGTTTCCCCTAAAATAAGCTACTTTTTCTTAAAAAAAAAAAAAGGTATCTACAGTAACATATTTATTTTCTTTTTTTTTTTTTTTTTTTTTTTTTTTTTTTTTTTTTTTTTTTTTTTTTTTTCTTTTTGGAATGTGGGTAGCTCCCTGGCTGGGAATCGAACCCTGGCCACAGCGCTGATAGCGCCAGTGCTGAAGCCTTAAGCCACTACACCATCAGGGAACTCCCAGTAACATATTTAAAGACCAATCTGATAGAGTAAATTTATATAAAAGAAGTGCAATAACCAAATCAACCAAATCAAAATCCCTCATGACCAGCAAAAATTGCACTTTGGTTAGAAGTTCAGGTAATCCTTTTAGGAAGCTTGTTCTACTTATTGTACAAAGGTAAATTTTTGGTGAATGAAATTACCTTGACTTAGAATTTTAAAGTACTTTAAAGTGATGATCATGCTAGGTTGTTGTTGTGTTAGAGCTTCGTATCTCTAAGGGTTGTTTATACAATTTAAAAGAAAGTCAAGAATGTCTGGTATGCTTCACAACTCTATTATATTCAACATACACCTTGAAGGGTTCAGGATGATTGTGACTCTCTTGATCTTGGGAAATTTGCTAGGTCCTAAGCTTGCAGTTGCACCATGGCCTTCCTCCCTACTTCTTACATGATTCATATATTTCAAACTGTACCCTTTACTGTACCTCTGCTTGATTTAGAGGAAATATAAAAATCTCTAATTACATCTTACTTTTTACAAATAGCATTTGATGATATACAGCCAGCATTTTGTAAATGTTTTTAAAATTGTGTTCTATTCCTTTGCATCTGAGCACAGTCAACTGTCTTAATTCAGTGGACAGTCAATTATCTGGCACCAGTCTGCAGGCACCATGGAACAGAGCCAGGGAGTCCTCACTATGGGCCTTAGAGCAGGACCTGTGCTGTTCTGAGAAGCGTCCATTCATAAGCAAATTCATTTTGGATGGAGGAAAAAGACAAACACTTTATAGCAGCGATAAGTATAAAATGTAAACACTGCAGTCAAGACAAAGGTGAAAGTAATTATTCATATTGAATTATTAAAAATTAGAGCTACTACTTTTCGTATTTTTCATCTTTGTCTGCATTTTGCACTAAGTTTAATTTTTGTGCTAATCACAACTATAAGCTTTGATATTTTTCCTGTTTTCCATTCCTTTTATTAAGTGCTTTAAATGTATAGAAAACAAAGAATATAACAAATACCCACTACTGAATTTTGCTAAATCTTAAACTTTTGACATATTGGCTTTAGATTTTTGAAAAGATACTGCAGGTATTCCTACTGAACCCTCAACTATCTGCTGCTGGATCCCACTCTCTCTTGCCACATCTCCAATCGGCATCTTATTTTTAATGTTTAGTATCCCTTTGAATGTTTTTCTACATACTTTAACATCTGTGTGTTTGGGAACAACACTGAGTTTATTATCTTGTAATTTCAAACTTTACATAATCAACACTTCTGCAACTTGCTTTTTTTTGCTCACCATTATGTGTGAAAATTATCCATGTTCATATGGAAAGTGAGGATTCCTTTTTAAAATGCTGTAGGACAGGGTTATCCAAACTTTTGGCTTCCCTGGGCCACAATGAAAGAACTGTCTCAGGCCACACATAAAATACACCAACACTAATGTCTGCTGATGACTAAAGAAAGGTCCGTGCATAATTTTCATAATGTTTTAAGAACACTTATGAATTTGTGTTGGGCCACAGGTTGGGCAAGCCTGCCGTAGAATATACCACAATCTACACATTTCCCAACTGATGACGGGTACTTGGGTTTTTCTACTATCACAAACATGCTGTAATGAACAGTCTAGTATATTTACTGGAACACCGCCTCCCATTGCTTGTGTTTTCATGGTATTTCCCCTAACCACTCCTGGTGTCGTGCTCTAACCTGCCTACACTACTCCCACAGAAATGAGCGTGCTCTACTTGAGAGTAGGTGGTAACCCCTCTTCCCCTGGTAAGCAGCAGTCCATACAAGGTTACAGAGTGAGGTCTCTTGCAGGCCCGAGTTTCCTGGGGCAGGCCCTTAGGGGTGGCCTGTGTGGCTCCATGGGGCATGGAGTGGTGGAAGGTCTCATTCAGGCTTAGGTATCAGAAGCTCATGGTTGCTGTATCTTCTACACCACTTTTTATCATCATCAAGCTGCCAGTGCGACCTCTAGCTGCTTGATCCCTTTGTTTATCATTTTATGGGTTCTGAGCACAGGCATGGAAGAGTGCAGTTATTTATTGGCCTCCTTTAAGGGTTTGGGCCCCCATATCTGATATACTGGCTGGAAATCCTGAGAAATAGAAAAGGAACAGAATTTGCGAAATGCCTAATAAAAACCCATACGTGAAGAGTGATAGAGACAACATTCTCAGGCATCTCTTCATGCTCTCAGTGTATAAGTTTGTTAGTATAAAGCTTTGCATGATTTCAAAATTTATGTAAATGATATCAGACCAGATGTCTTCTGTATCTTGCATTCCCCCCTCAATACTGTAAGATTAATATAGTTTTACTTCTGCAGTATTTCAGCATATGAATACACCATGATTTCATTACTCACTGTATTACTGAATACTCAGATTACTTATAATTTTTCACAATTAAAAATAATTGTTTTGGATATTCTTTCATATTTGCAAGTTTTCTAGGATATGGTTGCAGAAATGGAAATTTGTTTGCAAAATTGTTCTCTAAATTTGCTAAACCAATTCACATTCCCACTGCCAGTGCTTAAGAGTTTCAGGGACTCTACATTCTTGCCAACACATGGCATATCTCTGTTTAAAAATTTTTGCCAGCTCACTAATGTGAACTGGTATTTTAGTGGTCTTCACTTGCATTTCCCTAAGTACTAGTGAGGTTCAACATCTTTTTATGTTTATTGGTCATTTAGGTTTCCTCTTCTGTAAATTATCCTTTAGGATGCTTTGCCTATTTTCCAATTGAGTTTCCTTTTGTTTTGACTTATTCCAAGTCAAAATGTCCCTCGCACATTTTTTTTTTTTTTTTTTTTTGGTGGTTCTCTGGCTTGGAATTGAACCCAGGTCACGGCATTAAGAGCGCCAAAGCCTAGCCACTGCACTACCAGAGAACCCCTCCCTTGTACATTACAGACAAGGTCAGACAATTAATTTTATGAACTCATCCTAGAAAAAGTGCTACATACCTCATTGCTGAATATCACTACCATCACCTTCGAAGTACTCCCATTAGGAAGCCTGTGCACCAATGCCAGTTCCTAGTCTACCCTTTAAAGCAATTTTGGAACTCTTTTTCTGGAACAGCCATCAGAGCTGTAGTCATAACCTTGCCAAGATTATGCATGACACCTTACTGAGTTGTTTGTACAGTGCTGCCAATGTAAGTGCACAGTGGCAAGTTCACAAACTTAATTGTCAGATTTTGGGTACAATGACAGCTCTGATGGCCGTTTCAGAGAAAGAGTTCCAAAATTGCCTGAAGGGTAGACTAGGTGCTGGCATCAGTGCACAGCCTTCCAAGGGAAGTACTTTGAAGGTGACTGTAGTGATGTTCAGCAACGAGGTATGTAGCACTTTTTCTAAGATGAGTTCGCAAAATTAATTTTCTGACCTGGTATACGTATAGCAAATGTCTTCTGCCAGTCTGTGGCTTATAAAAAAACAAACAAACAAAAAAACCTTTTTAGTAAAAGTTACAAACTTTGCTGTGTTCAAATTTATCAATATTTTTTATTCTGTGTTTTCACATTTTAAGAAATTCTCTTTACTCTAAGGTCATAAGGATGTTTTCTTCTAATAGCTCTAAAGTTTTGCTCTTCATATTTAGGTATTTAATCCATATAGTTCAATGTAGGACTCTAATTTTATTCTATTTTTTCCATATGGATAACTAATTCTCATTCACTGATCAGCCAACTTTCTCCCACTTATTTGTAATGTCTTGGCTGTCTATTCTACCCCACTGCCCTGTCTTTGTTAGGGCAACATCATGCTGCCTCGAGTACAGAACATGACAATAGGTTTTTATATCTGGTGGGGAAGCACCTCATTTCAAATTAATATTGGCTATTCTTGTCCTTTGTTCTTTTTTAAAATCAGTTCCACATGTACAAAAGAACATAATGGTTAGACATTTTCACACCTCACAAAGTGATAACCCCAACAAGTCTACTGCCCATCTGACACTTTATATAGCTATGACAATACCATTGACTATATTCCCTATGCTGTTCTCTACATCCCATGACTATATATTTTTGAAATTATGATTGACATTCAATTTTATTTGATATTATTTTCAGGTATACAGCAGTGTACGCATTTATATTATTCATGAAGCGCTCCCCGCGATGTCTAGTGCCCATTTGACACCATACCTTGTCATTTGTTCTTAAATAAACTTTAGAATTAGTTTGCCAAGTTTCTTGAAAAACTTTGCCAGATTTTTTACTGGGATAGCTGTAAGTTTATAGGTTTGAGGAGAAACAATATCTTCACGTATTGAGTCTTTCCATCCATGGGTTCTCTCTTCTATCACGCTTTGTCCTTTTATCCTTAAAGGTCACATATATTTTTTCAGAGATTTAGTCCTTAGAACTTTGAATTTTTTTGTGGCTGTTATAAATTGACTTCTTTTTTCAAATTATATTTTCTAGCTGTCCTATGGTTATATTACATTTTTATTATATAAGTTTAATTATAATTTTCCTTTCAAACTGTAAGTCCTTCAGTATGTCTACCAAGCTCCCAAACATGCAATTCATTAAATGATTTCTTCTATCTTGTTAGTCTAGAGTTTTAGTTTGGCCTTTAAAAAAATTTTTCAGAAAACAAAACAAAACAAGTGCACACATAAAAACCCTTTTCTAATAGTAGTTGAATTTACCGACTCAAAATCTCTTTCTGTGCTCCTTTGTTTTCATTTGCCATGTTCTTTAGCTTCCACTTCTGCTTGTTCAGCCCATCCTGTTCTGGTGCTTTGGTGTGGAACTGGCTGGACAGTCAATGCTCTGAAGTCTATGTGAAAATGCCTTATTTCCTCCACACTGTTCAACAGTAGTTTTTCTGGGCAGGGATGCCTTTATTTAGCCCAGCATGTAGAAGATATGACTCTACTGTATCACGTAGTGCTGCGGAGAAGATGCATGCTATTCTTTTTTGGATCATCTGTTTTCTCTGATAGGTGTCAAGATTTTCCCTGTGTTCTGGAAGCTCTGGTATTCTACTGGTACACATCTAAAGTGATTTTATTTTCCTTTTTCCTCCTCAGTTTTGGAGATGTAGATTCAATCTAAGGCTCACATCTTTCTCCAGTTCTGAAGTTACCAGCTTTCTCCACTCTTCTCTAGGACTCCTATGATATGTACATTGTATCTCAGCTAATCTGTTTCTCGATGTTCTTTCCCATTGCTTCTGTCTGCACTGTGTTCTGTCTTTGATTGTATCTAATCTATTGAGATAGGATTTCTTCATTTATTTTTGAGTGTTTCAAGCACGTTTACTTTAAAGTCTTTATTAGACTTTTCCATAAATAAGGGGAATTCATATTCTGACAGTTGAGTTTGCTAGCTATCTTTTCTAGCCACTGACTCCTTCAGTGTATTTCTTCAGGTATTTCAGCGTATAGTTTGTTAACATTAGTTTTTATTTTCCTTCTTCATTACTGATGTCCTTCTTCACCTCCCTCTGTCACTTGGTCTTGTGAGAGGAGTTCCTATGCACCAGGCCACAGGGACACTGGGACCAGCATGGCAGTGGCAGCTGGTCCAGTTGCTAGCAGGAAGGCTACACCCATGGCCCATAGATCAGCAGAAGGCACTAGATAGTTTACAGCTTTTCTAGCCTCCTCTTACCAGTGCGAAGTCCCTGGCGCCAAGCAGAGAGTATGCTCTCTGGCCTTCACCCAGCTCTGTTCACTGCAAGGTCAGTTTTGTTGGTGAGAACCCACGCTTTGGTGTTCTCTTTTCATATTTTTTCCATTTCACCACTGCGTACTGATACAGGGCAAGTATCAAAGTGAAGTTACTATGACACTTTAACCCCGTTTTTTTATACTGATTTTTACAAAGTAAGAGCAAAATGGTGAAAATTACCATAATGAATAAACATGATGTAAAAAACGGCAATGCTGTCAAAGTCTAACTATGTACAGAGCAAGTGCCACCAAGCGACAATTCAGAATGTTCATTCCTAAGCTTCTGATTAAGTGTGATTTCACTATACACAGTAATTACTTAGAGATGGTACTGTTTCACACACAGATGAAACTAACGCCAAAGTATGAGGTGAAGATACCTTTAATTAACAAAGTATCCATATATATTATAGAAAAAAGTTGTGAAAACAATGTTAATTCCTAATATTTTCCAGAATTAAAGCAGTGAAACAGTGCAATCTTTTTTTCTTTTTGTCTGCATCTTACAGACCGCCAGTTGACAGCAGTGTAGACAATACATACACTTTATCTTACAGAACTGGAATTCTGGAGGTGGGCAGTTTCTTGTTTGGCACACTACAGTAATCTCTTAAATTCACCAGTTCCATAGCACATTTTTCAGTGTAGACTTGTTTCTTTTTAGACATGGTCCTCAAACTGACCTAAATTTATGAGCACATAAAAGGCAGTTTTAATCAAGTGGAAGTTTGGAGAAGCTAAATTTATAGGAACATCAGTTCCTAAGGAAATGCAAGCACAAGCACCCATAATTGTTAGAAAAGCCCAGGGAGGGAGGAAGAGTTGCAAATTTTTTCTAACAAGCCTTCAGAGTGAACTCAAGTTAATTCAACACATAATACTTCAACATAACTTAAAACATGTGATCTCCTACCTTCTTTCTCACCCCGGGCACTGCCCACAAGGAATCTGGACACTAAGGGTGTGCTTGATAAGGACAAGCAAGTAGAAATAAAGACGCTCTGAGTGGGTCTGATCTGTAAAAGATGTCCCCATAATAAGCCAAATGCAATCATTAATAGTGTCATATAGCATGGTCCTTGTAAGGATATCCTCCACACCTTAAAGAGAACACATTTATTTACACACATGTTAGTAATAATAAGCCACCTCTTGACTAGTATCATGCAGAGCACATACACATATACTGTCTCGTAATGGGGCAGGCCTGAATCTTTCAGGAATATACACAGTATATTGTGAATATTCAGGAAGCAAATCTGTAGTGGACACATCAGCACAACATCCAAAATCATAATCTTAACACAATAAATTCAGTAACACTAACGTAACGTATTCTTATAGGCACTAAACACACACACACCTCTGTGTATATACATGTCTGTGCATATAATTTAATCCTCAGAACACATCTCAGAAGTAGTCATCATTATCTCCCCCAATTCTAGGTGAAAATACCAAAGCCCACAGAGGTTAGGTGACTTGCCTGGAGTCCCATGGAAGTCAATGTTGGGACATAAACTCATACCGCATGGCTCAATAATCAAACAGATATTGATTAGGCATGTCTTCGCACTTCAGACTGTACTAGACATGATGGAAAATATGAAATCAGGTTTCAGCCTAACCCTCTGAGATTTTCAAACTAGTTGAAGAGACAACATAATAAAAATTACCTGATATTTATACAAATATGAATATCTCACATTAACAAAAAAATTAACCCTAAATTCATCCTATCCTACTTTAAACCACCTGTTCATTTTCTTCCCACTGCACCCTCCCAGTCAAAACCGATTCCCTCATCCCGGTCCTCTACTGAAAGAGCTTGTGGGGACTCAGGAGGGTATAAGAGATGCATGGCTTAGCACAACTCTAGGACAGTAAAGTCAAAGGCAAACATTCAGAGACTCTACCAGCTGGCCAGCCTCGGCTGTATCTTAACACATCTACTTGCCTTTGGGTGCTCTGGATGGTGTAAGCTTTTCCCTTCCCTGCTCTGGTTCTTGGTAAAAACCAATACTTCCTGCAAAATCATGACATTTTCTTTGGGAAGTAGGACAACTGGGAGGCTCTTCCAAAGACTGGGTATTGATCTCCTACTAAGACAGAACAAACCCATGCACACCCTGGCTCTCTGCACAGCTGTGACTGGCTATAAGCCTGCCTGTCTACCACAAGAGCTTCTAACTTCAGGAAATGAAATTACAGGAGCCTCCCAAACCTGTAAAGTCCCAAATGGGAGAAGACCAAAAGAAGTAACTGAACTGAGTGCTTGGCCCTTAATGTAGAGCCAAACCTGCAATGTAACTCTGGCCAACCCAGGCCCCACTCTCTCCTTCCCAAAGGGCTTTCGAAAGAAGGTTAGCTCCCAAAGGCTGCTCCTCAAAAGTTCAAATTTCACATCCTCTACTTCCTGTATTTGGCAGTGATGATAGGTATCATAAAGCTAACAGCTTCCTAATAATTCTTCCTCTTCCTGTATATTACAACCAAGGAGTGATGAAGGACCAGAGTGGACCCACACAGCCAGCTGCAGCTCCTGAGGAAGCCAGGCATGTTGGATTTTACACAGGTTTCAGGTATGTGGAGTTTAGGCTTGAACATGTAACTGACTGGCTGTGTACCTTGGGTAGGTAACAATCTCTGTACTTTAGTTTCCACATCTGCAGAGACAGGTGATCTCTGAGGTCCTTACTAGAGCAAACTTTTGATTTTGTCATCTAGTGTCTTGCCACACCTTGGTCAGGGGGGCCAGAATCCATTTTGCCCAAGAAGAAAGGTGTGGAGCAGACAACAGTGGGAAATGAGTCCAGAAAAGATCCTGGGGGAGCATTTGTTAGAAGCTTCCTGTTCAAGGAGGGACCCTGGACAGGAGCATCTGCACCACCTGTGCTCATAGAAATGCAGGTCCTCGGGCCACCTGAATCAGAATATTCAGTTCAGCAGGAGCCTCAGGTAACTCCTCACACATCGAGTCTGAGAAGCTCTGAGGTGGACTCCCCTCATCCAAGGCCCTGTGTATCTAAACCACATACCTAGATGCACAAATAGCCTCATGTACTCTCTTGAGTTCTATTTTCCCCTTTCTTTTCCTAGGACTCTGTCCACAACTCCCACACATCTTTCTAAAATTTCAAAACATAAGCCCCCAAAGAGCAGGGAACATGTTGACTGCATACGCGATTGGACAATTAAGTTCGTGAACTCATCTTAGAAAAAGTGCTACATACCTCATTGCTGAGTATCACTACAGTCACCTTCAAAGTACTCCCCTTGGGAAGCTATGCACTGACGCCAGCGCCCAGTCCACCCTTCAAAGCAATTTTGAAACTCCTTTTCTGTAATGCCCATCGGAGCTGTAGTCATAACTTTGCCAAGGTTATGACATCTTACTGAAGTGTTTGTACAGTGCTGCCAATGTAAGCGCACAGTGCCAAATTTGTGAACTTAACTGTCAGATTTTGGGTAAAATGACAGCTCTGATGGCCATTCCAGAAACAGTTCCAAAATTGCTTTGAAGGGTGGAGTAGGCGCTGGCATTGGTGCATAGCTTCCCAAGGTGGCTGTAGTGATATTGAGCAATGAGGTATGTAGCACTTTTTCTAGGATGAGTTCACGAACTTAACTGTCCGACCTCATACATTATCTTACACTCAGAAGCTACCATAGTGTTTGGAATATCATACCCAGCAAGCATTCATTCAGAGAACAAATAAGGAACAAAAGTAAGAAAATACAACTCCTGCCTCCAAAGATTTTATAATCTATTTAGAGGGAGACAGAAACTGATGAACTATTACAATATAAAACTTAGAGGACAGTTTTAAGTGAAGCTAGAAGAATGACATAAGGCAACAGATGATGACTTACAAATAAATGACTTTGACGATCAATGGTACCAGTGGACAGAACAGAAAGACCAATTTCCCTTAGTATCAAGAAAGAAGTAGTAGCGTTTAGACTGATGTTTTGAATAGTTTCTAATCAGGTCTTTAGGAGGTTTCACAGAAGACCTGAGAGGGGACTTCTGGCAATTATTACTATTTCCAAAAGCCTATTAAATAATTTCTCACCATGATGGGGACACATGGGTAACCATACAGCAGGTCCTATCAACTCAGAATGATTACACTAGTTATCTCAGGTGCTCTAAAGCTTTACTAGTTACTTATACTCAAGAAACAGCAAGAGAAAAGAACAAGTGTGTTGCTTAATAATGTAGCTCAGTAGGTAGATATAAATCTTCTACAACCCAAGCCCAAGGGTCTAGAAAGGGATAGGATGCATTCTTGGTGCAAGTCAAGTTTCAGGGCTGCCACACAGGGGCAGCAGACAAGGCTCTCTGGCACTTCGGGACTGGTAAGTAAGGATCCACAGCAGATCTGCAGGAACATTACAGACCCAGTTCACCTCAGACAAGATGTAAGGAGCAGGGCCCAAGTCACTAAATTGGTGCCCTTTCCACTTATGAGACCACATCACACTTAGTAGGCTTATTCACATAACAAAACCTTTCTTCCTGAGCCATGCCTAAGGCTGCATCACCAAGTGCAAACTAAAATGACTGTGAGCAAAACCCCTCAACAACATAATATAAATATCATCACACTGCTAAAGGTATGCAGTTTCCATATTGAAAATTATGTTGGTCAACATCACTAATCATCAGAGCAATGTAAATTAAAACCAAAATGTGGTATCATGTCACACCTGTCAGAATGGCTATCATCAATAAAATCAACAAACAAGTAAGTGTAGGTGAGGATGTGGAGAAAAGAGGACTGTCGTGGACAATGGGTAGGGTTGTAAATTGGTGCAGCCACTACAGAAACCAGTATGAAGGTTCCTCAAAAAATTAAAAACAGAACCATCTTATGACCCAGCAATTCCACTCCTGGGTATTACCTGAAGAAATCCAAAACACTAGTCCAAAAAGATATATGCACCCCTAGATGCACACATCTAGGTGTTCATCAATAGATGTGGTACTTACATACAATGGAATATTAATCAGTCATAAAAAGAATAAAATTTTACCACTTGTGGCAATATGGACAGACCTACAGGGTACTATGCTAAGTGAAGTAAGTCATACAGAGAAAGACAAATACCATACGATCTCATTTATATGTGAAATCTAAAGAACAGAATAAACAAAATAGAAAGACACTCAGATACAGAGAACAAACTGATGGGTGCAGAAGAGAGAGGGTTTGGGGCGTTGGGTAAGAAAGATAAAGAGATTTACGAAATACGAATAGGTAGTTATGAAATAGTCACGGTGATGTAAAGTACAGAATAAGGAAGAGAGTCAATAATATTGTAATAATTATGTATAGTGCCAGGTGGGCACTAGACTAATAGGAGAAATCAGTGTGTAAATTATGCAAATGTCTAACCACAATACTGTACACCTGAAACTAATATAAAATAACATTAAATGACAATTGTGATTTAAAAATGGAAAATAAAATTACATTAACATTTTGTTGTATAGCATTATTTTCCTGTTAACACTGATTATTACAGTGGAGAAAAATATGAATTATAAGAATTTAGAGCCAGAAGAAAATTTAATGTTATAATTCCCTCACTGTACATGAGGGGAGACCCAAAAAATCCCAGAATTTATTTATAAAAATTGTGTGTTTATTCTTACATATGTAAACTTAAGTCACCTTCAATGTCTCTCTGTTTGAAGTAGTATACCTATTGAGATGCTTTCTTCACTGCTCAAAATAGTTTTTAAACTCTTTGATTTTGATACCATGTAGAGTTTCTGCTGTTTTTTTGTTTCACCTCTTCCACATTGGCAAAATGTTTTTCTTTGATGACTTTTTTCATCCAAAGAAACTAAAAAAAGTTGCTTGGGGTGAGACTGAATGATTAGGGAAGAGGGGCATGGGGGTCACGCTGTTTTTTTGTTGCTTTTTTTTTTTTTGTCAAAAACTGCTGAACACTCAGCATGGTATGGGCAGGTGCGTTGTCATGCCACACATTGTTCATGTAACTCACCCGTCATGAAATGGGCAAACATTTTGAGTCTCCAAAAAACATTCACTGAACCCAAACGCAGCCTCTTACAACACCAGCTGGTACTCTGATGCAGATGTGTTCCTAGAACACTCACCTAGCAGAGGAAGCCTGTACTACAGGAGATCCACCCTCCAGAAGAGAATTCCAGGTTTTTTGAGGGGTCCCCATTGTAGACCAGGAAACTGATTTGAGGTGTCTTGTTGAGATGGTGATTCTAGTTGATGGAGAACCAGAACTCTGCCCCTTGTCACTTTAAACCACCAGTAGCCATCCCTGTTGGCTGTGAACTTCTCTAAACTAAAACCTAGATGAGCATATGCTGTGCTATGAATTGAAGGCCTGTACTTTCATGGGCCCCAAGATGACTTCCCCTGCTCAGCCTCTTGGTTCCTTTGGAACTTTGGAGCTTCTCACCATCCAAGCTGGTTTTCTTCCATCCCACCCACCACACACCTCAACAGAATTAACAGGAGGAAGGCAGTCACTTTTCTTTAGGACCCAGGAAAGCGGCCAATTTTCTTTAGACTTTGAATTTAGAAATTAATATATGGAGGTTACATGCCAGAAGCATGTAAAAAGACACCAGAGTAACTGGAGAAAACACTAAAGTAATTGAGAAAGTTTTATGAGACAGCATTATCTTGGGAAGTATTTAAAGGAAGTAAGAGTAATCAGTAGTTGGACAAATGGAGTTTTTAACAGAAAAAAAAGTGAGGTCAAAGGAAACAAAGGTCAAAAGATAACAGGATGAACTAAGGAGACAAATGGAAAAGGAGGTCAGCAAAACTAGAGTAGTTACTTCTTGAAAGCAAACATAAGGTTTTAAATAAAAAGTTCATTTCTCCTTATTATAAAAAGTATATATCGGTCATTAGAGAAAACTTGGAAAATATGGAGAAGGGAAAAAGAAGTCATCAACTATTTGGTACACTACTTCCTGTTGTTTTCTTCCTGTGCACTTGGGACCCTTTTGGACTGCCAAGTGCATGCCATATCGTCACTTTTTCTTTTAAGTGTAGCATTTTAACATATTTTTCTGTTATTACACATTCTTATCATGTTTTTAATGGCTACAGAATATTCCATCAAGTATTACAGCTACATCATAGTTTAACCATTAGATACTCAGGTTTCTTCTAATGCCTTATAAAAATTCTGCAATGACGAGATGAATACTTTCTGTGGATTAATTAAAAAGAAAACTTTGAATTTTTTTTTTTTTTTTTTGGATAGAGACCAAGGAGAAGTATGAGTTTTAAGGTTCTTAATTCAAAATGATAGACTGCTCTCCAAAAAGGGTACACTAATTATAATTTCCATTGACTGGGTTCAAAAATACCTATTTTATTATCTCTCCTAGCCATTTAAAAACCCTTTGCTCACTTGATATTAGTACTCTAATTAATATAGGCAAAACGGTACTTGATTTTAATTTACACTGTTTTTGTAACCAGTAGTGTCCTTTTATTCCCCTCCCCTCCCCATCAGCTTGGTAATCAGCTATTTTCCTCTCCGGTGATATGTCTGTTCCAATTTAAATCATTTCCATTCTGGACTACTTCAGCATTCAAAGCAATAACTCTAAAAGCAAATAAATTTAGAAGGCAACTATTGCTGCCATTATTTTAACATTTATTCATATATATGGTCCTATTACTAATCTTTCAAATATTTTCATTTAACAGTGAAGAATAAAATCAAAATATGCCATTGATTTAGGCATTAGTAACTTTTTTCTAGGGCAGTACACTGAATATTCAATCCCTATGATATTGCAGCCTGTAACAGTTTGAGCCCTTCTTGGAAGGACCCATATATTAAAGCTAAAGCTTTTCTTCATCCGACATTTTTTGGAATTTTCCATTTATTCATTGAAGTTTCACTTCTAACATTTTTTTCATCTTGTAGAAATAATGTTCCAAAAATTGTATCAAGCTAAAAACATCACATTTTATCTAAAAGTATTTAATTTGATAGCCAAGTCAAGAATAAATGTTAAAAGAACACAAACCAAACCATTTATGTTAAATTGGGGGTAATAGCACAGATTGATAAGGTCCTTACCTTTCTCAGCTTTTCAGGGGAAAATTCTAAGCCAACAAGAAAAAGAGTAAAGAATACACCAAACTCTCCTAATGTCTCCACTTGTACAATAGACTGAAAAACAAAATTTTGTAACCATATAATTTAATATATTTAACATATTAAGTGTGCTCAACAGGACAATCTTAGACTAACATACTCGGTAGACTATCTGCTTCAAAACAGTATTTTTAAAAACAACTAATTCTTTGTATTTCCTCTATATGAGATAATTTGGACTTCATACTATACTATTTTTTCTTTCTTTTTTCCTGATTACTTGGAGGAACAGTTTTCTTTTCAAAGAACTAGCTCATTAATTCACCTGGTTGCAAGTTCACTAATTGCCCCCATTAGCTTCATTAGTTCCTTTCTTTAGCTTTCTTTAGGTGACAGGGAGGCATTAAACCTGAGTTTAATGCTTAAATAATTTAGAGTGTTTTACTCTCATTTGAATTTGAGCATGACTAAGTGTATGAATCATCTCCCATCTACTGCATTTGGTCACATCCCACAGGTTTTAATATACACCGTCGTTCATGTATTCTGTACTTGTTTTGCTTCTTCATTCCCTATTTAGTTTTAGTGTTATTACACTATAGTAGAGAATGTTGTTTATACCATTATATTTGGTACTATTTATCTTACATTTGAGGTTCTCATTGCCACAAACTGTTCAATTTTTTAAAATGTTCCCTGAACATGTGAAAATAAAATACAGGCACACTTGATCAGTTTTTTAGCTATAACATTATAAATCTTTTTATTTACAACTTTCCTCCTTTCACATTCAATCTTTCTTAGTTGCTTTATTTTTACTTGATCTTGTTAATTGTACTTTTTCTTCCTGACACCATCTGCAAACCTGTATCCTTTAACAGGAAAGTTCATTCTACTTACATTTACTGTTACAACTGATACTTGTTCTTACTTCTTTTATTTTATGTCTTCTGATTTTTATGCTTCCTCACTGCTACTTTTATTTTTCTTCCCTTTTAAAAATTAGACTGTAACCTATGACTTCACAGTAACATCCTTAAACTTACACTTCTTAACTTAATAAATGAAAGCCTATCAACTTCCTACTTGGAAAAGAGAAACATTTTGGTATAATTACACTTCCTCCATTACCCATCTCCCACTTTTGGCTAGTGTGTTCTTGCAATTTTTTTCTTGGTCTAGTGTAATTATATTTTTCCATCGTATAGCTGATTTATTAAGAATTATAATTTATAGTACCCACTTATATCTATTACCTAGTCATTTAGCCTTAATTCTTTGTTTATATGCTATCTTTGCTGTAAAGAAAAAAAAAAGGGAAAGGACAAAGCATTTGTATTTGCTATTGTTTGCAAATACTCTGGAAAGGGAGTGACAGGAGATGGGCAGGAAGAGTTTTTTTTACCTTCAACCTTTTATATTGTTTTCAATCATGTGAAAATTACTTCAAAAATTAAATTAAAACCATTCCTCCCAGAAACCACCCTGCCAAGTTGCACCCAGCTCACCAAGGCACCTCCCATGTTGGTTATCCATTCTACCACTCACTAAGATTCCAGGCTTTTGGCTTAAAGAAGCTGTGTACAACTTCTCCTCACCTAGCTAAGCTTACCTATTGCTAAAACCAGTTTGGTGTCAATTCTGCTGCTGTACAAACTGGGAAAATTAGAGGTCCTTCTGACCTGGTACAGAGCGTATTAATCAGCAGTAAAGGAATGAGACTACAAGTGGAGCATTCCACCCCTTTCCCACACTTGCTTACTCCTGTTCTACCCAACTGGGAAGCACAAGTGAGGTTTGGAGAATTCTGTCGCTTACTTTCAACCATCCCATATTGTTCCCTCTGTGTGGGCTCGTGATACTTATTCTTGGCAGTCTCTTTCCATTCTGTCCAAATTGTGTGCATTTAAATGACAAATTTTGAAGCCTATAAAAGCTTTGGAACACTTCCTTACTGTCAGAAAGTTCTGTCAACATAAGATAGAGCTCACTTAAATTTGTTAGGCAAACAGCCTCCAGCAAAAGCAGCCTCAGTGCCCCAATGTCTCTCGGGGTTCTCATAATACCCTGTGTTTAGCTTGATAATGCCTCATTACTTTATCAATTTTTCAATGCATTAAGAATGGTTTAAAAATACATTTAATCTAGCATTTTTAGTTGCTTTCAGTCTCTAAATAACCTAGTCCCTCATATAACTGAAAATGGAATCTTTAAAACTAATATAATTTAAAGATATGAATAGGGTTATTTTCTCTAGTCAAGCCACTTATTCATTAATGAACAAAATTACTTTCATATTGTTTATATATTTCCTATGAAATTTTAAAGGGCATCTTCTTTAATATGGTTCATAAAAAGTGCTATCTTCATTATTTCAAATTCAAAACTTTATTTAGTCTTCATAAATGTTTCTTTTCTTTTCTGTTAAACAGATACTAAAATAGTTAAATTTTGTTCTTACCTTAATACTATTTAGTCCTGAAGGTCCCAGAAGTACACCACAAATAATATAACCAAACATTGTAGGCAATCCTATTGTTGTGCATAGCCATCCACAAGGTAAAGATAGCATTCCTATAGTAACAATGTCCTAATGTAAGAATAAACAAATAAGAAACACAAAAAATTCAGTATTATTTATAGCTGGCAAGATAAGAGCTGGTTGATGAAGAAACTGGGATGGATAGGATCCTAATTGCACTGAATGAGAATAAAGGGCAGACGAAACTAAGAGAATTTCACTACTACTATATGCCACAGAGAAGGTGAAACTACTCAGAAAGAATTCTAGGAGTAGGTGATGTGAACTCCTGATGATCGAACAATTACAGCAAAATCAGACTGTTTTGCTTAAGCCCCGTAATCGTGCTCTGAGAATTCTGGGCACAAGGACTTCATTTAGCCCTCTAGTCTGGGAAAACTTCAGAGCTGGTATCCTAGTATAACTTATCTACCTTCACCATTAGTTTTTGCACCACACACAGTCCATATAATCATCACAGACAGTAACAATGGATTCAGGCAACAATAATGGATTCAGGCAAGAACCATCAGGGGGTGCTAAAACTACTGGTAAAAGTTTGATGAGGAGTGGGATTTCATGTAGTCTTAAAATATTTCCCCAGAAATTATGCATTCATTACAAAGGGAAAAAAGGAGTAACTTTACAGTGGAGAGCCCACTGTTCACAGAGGACACTGATGTGGTTATTTTGCAGACTCAGCCCCTCCCAGTTGCCATGCCAGCCATAATAGAGGAAGGCAACACATGTGCTGAGTTTTATCTATTGATTCAAGTCCACTGACACAGGGATAAGCCCTTCACAGTAGCTCTTGGAAATTATTTCTCTTCCTCTCAGCCTGCCTGTGTTGGCACCATCTCTAAGACTAGGTTCATTGCCTGGGTTTCTTTTCCTGTACCAATTCCAGTGTCAGTGTACTTTGTTAGAGACGTGACCATTTATCTGGAACCTGCCAGCCTTCCCTGAGCAGGCTGAACCCTGGTACTCACAGAACTCGCTCATTTCCATCCAAATCCAGTGATCCCGAAGTGTTAACACCGACAACTTCAAGTGTTTAAATAATTTTATATCCTCTTACTAGACTGGTTTCCTTAGAGTTTATAGATCTACATCTAACCCAGTCCCCAATGTCGGTCACTGCTGGAGGAGACAGTTCTCACACAGCAACCTATGTCTAAATAAAGCCTATGCAATACCTTAGCCAAAACTTCTCTGCCTCATAAGAAGGTTCTATTTTAGTGAAAAGTGTTTTTAGATAGCTGAAAGTTTAATCCCATCCTAGTAATTCCTAATTTCAAGATCTTACAAACTCTCAAAAGCAAGATTAATTTTCATTTAAACATTAAAATGCCTTATTCTTATAGAAAAAATTAAAATTTAAGAGAAAATGTTCCAAATCACAGAAAACTTGGGGAATTCTAGTAGAATCTCTCTGTTAGGAGGAAGGTCGTTTACCCCAATATAATGTTTAGAAATAAAAGTCAATCTTATTTGACATGGAGACCAGTAGATGAGGAGGGAATTTAGTGGGGATTAAGCCCAGCAAATGACTTTGACAGGTGGGCAAGCAGACAGACAGACAGACTACCTTTATGAAGTGGTGATCTGCACGTGGGATTGTTGCATCTCTGGGCTTGGTCAAAATATACTGGTTGTTCTGGGAGTCGATCAGCATGCTAAGTCCTAGATCATCCTCCACTTCCCGTTTTGTGAGATTTTGTTTGGAATTGGCCTCTTCTTCCTCCACCCTCAGAACTGCCTCAAAATTGACCCCTTTGATCTAGAAGAATAACCAATATTATGTAATTAAAATCAATGAAATGCTTTCAAGTTCAATTTTAGAGAGTAAATTCTACATTAAAGAATAAAATACTTTTTAAGTATTCTGTCAAGTGTGATGAAAAAAAAATGAAAAAAAAATTAATAAATGTTCATTAGCATAAACTTGGAAAATTTTTTCAATTAAAAAAATGATTTAAGGATGTTAAGTGTTTAGGATTTCTATATTCCCAAGTACCTGATTCAGGGTGTGACACTGCGATTTGTAACAAGAAATATATCTTTAGTCTTCATCCCCTTTCCTGGCTTACAGCTCTCAAAACCCAGGTAATTTCCCAAGTGATATGACTGATGGGAACATCTTTTGTTAAATTTGGTATCTTGTCCTTTGTTCCTGAAATAGCTCCAGAACAGAGAAGAAAGGCGTGTCTTATTATTAAGACCCTAGCAACCTCACCTGAGTTTGTATTAGTGAGGTGATTTTTGGAAAGTCCTTTGATAACCACAGGACTGTAATGATTATCAGAAGAACTGACCATGTAATGAGAGAGTTGATCTTTCGATCACTAAAACCCAACTGTTCAGGGCAAGCTTTCTTGAAACAGGAGTCCTATTCTACCTGAAGGCACAATTGGGAAACAAAGATGAGCCACGAATGGGGACTGACAAAACATGAAGAGAAAACAAAGGATAACCAGTATACTTCTGCAAGATCGGACCAAATTATTTATGATACAGAAGTGTTTTGGTTTTGTCTGTTTTCAATCTACATGAAAAATACACATGCAAACAATTTCAACAATACATCCTTTCAGTAAGTTGCTCATCAGGTAAAAGGAAAATTTTTCTGGAATGCTACTTACTGACTTATTGTCGTCAAAAGCGTGTTCTTCTATTTCCTCCTCTAAACGATCAGCTGCCTTTCTTACATCTTCAAGAATTTCATCAAGCATAGATAAACTTTTGTTTTGATGTTGTATATTTTTAAGGGCTTCAACTTGATGTTTTTCTGCTGCCAGAAGTTCCACGTATTCTGTCTCTTCCTATTCATTTGTAACAAATAAAGAGTGGGGCTTATTAAGAAATAAACCAGGATATGACTTCCATTCAGGTACTGGGCCTGACCAGACCAGCCAACACACACTGTCAAATACTCCTGATCATAAATGTATAATTCTAGCTCCAATCAGTCAGGGAAGGTCAAGAATCCCAGATTATTCAAACACATCTGAGCTTAGCAAATGTTTAGGGAAAGCTATTTTTATATATACAGCCATATGCTATATAACAACATTTCAATCAGTGATGGAGGGCATATACAATAGTGTTCCTGTAAGATTATAATGGAGCTGCATACCTGTAAGAAATGGTAGTATATATGGTTCAGGAGAATTTTTTTCCTTCCTTTTCTTTTTTCTTTTCTTCTTTTTATCATGGGAACAGTACCTGTGGGGCTTGGCAATAGATTCTCTCTCACTCACAGCACCTCAACTTTGATTGCACGGATTACATGCCTATCAGTGAGCCACTGACCCATTTCAGCAAAGAGGAGCCTATCCTAGTGCTACTATTCAGAGGACACTAAAGCCCTCCCAGATTTAGCCTGATGGTCTTCAGAGTACAACTGCCATAAATTCTTTGTTGAAGAACTAAGATCCTGTACAAAGACACAAATCCACAGAAGCTACCTTAACAAGTGTTAAATGACACTGTCCCTTTAGTAAGCTTTCTGTGGTAGTATGGAGCCAGTCCATCCCTGTACTTTGGAAATGTTTTCAGGCTATAATGATATAAAGCATAGATAAGTTTTCTTTCATCAATTAAATGCCAGAGAGAGCCACAAGATCAATGGAACTGAAACAAATTTTCGAAGTTGAAATACTGAGTCCTCAGTTCTATACCCTCTCCATGTTAAGTAAGCACCCTCTTTTCAAAAAATGAATACCACAGAGTTCCTTAATCTGACTACTGCTCCAACAATCAAAGCCATATTACCATGAATCTCCTATGTCTCTTGATTTCTTAGACCTACTGATCCTTGGGCCACCTCTCATTCCCTCCTGACAGTCACTAGTATGGCGATTTATGCCTTATGCAGCCAGTTTCTCCTTGATATTTCCAACCAATCCAACCCATGTCCCTGACCATGGAGCAACATTGATAGCTTCGATGTTCTATTTCTGATCCTGTTGGAAGGAAGTGGGTAAGGACTTCTGGGACAGTAGTTACTGAGTCTACCGTCATGTACAGTAATTTCCTAGGCCTTCACATTCACTCACTACTCACTCACTAACTCAGAGCAACTTCCAGTCCTGCAAAGTGCATGCATGGTAAGTGTCCTATACAGGTGTACCATTTATCTTTTATACTGTATTTTAATGTACCTTTTCTATGTTTAGCTAAAGGAATACTTACCCTTGTGTTACAATTGCCTACAGTATTCAGCAGGGTAACATGCTGTATAGGTCTGCAGCCTAGTAGCAACAGGCTATGCCATATAGCTTAAGTGTATAGTAGGCTATACCATGTAAGTTTGTGTAAGTGTACTCTATGATGTTCAAACAATGATGAACAAATCACCTAATGATGCATTTCTCAGAACATATCCCTGGAATTAAGCAATACATGACTATACATTAACAATTTTAATACACTACTATAAATGCCATATATTCATATAAAAATCACTCACTGAACACTGATTATGTTCTAGGCACTATGGCTACTATGTATGGCAGTACAGTTGTACTTTAAAAACAGCTGTGATACTTGACTATTTAGCTAGAAATTTCTAAGCAGGATATACATAGTCAAATTCCAAGTTCCAAAGGGAAAACTGTTCCAGAAGAACCTAGCAGCATTAATTACTTCGAAAACTGAGGGATGTTGCTAACAATAGAATACATGTATTTTATACAATCATATTTAAACTCAAGCTATCTTAATCAAATCAATAAACCTATTCTTAAAATATTTATTCACAATTAAAAGGGTGGGCATAACTGGAACAGAGAAATGACAGGACAGTCTCAAGGGACAAGCATGACTATTTTATGGATCTCTATTCATTTCAACACCTCCAACACACAGCTGTGAGCTATCAATAACCTGGACTTTATCTCAGAAACATGAGGCAAGAACCAGTATAAGCTGAAATACTGTTTATTCAAGTTGTAGAGAGCATGCATTTTTGGTTCAATGTCACTCAAACTCACATTTGATCTCTATTTTACAGAAAAACTACTTTAAATCGATACTACTAAGTATAGTAACATCCCTTATCAGTGGAGGATATGTTCCAAGACTGCCAATGGATGTCTACCAAACTTCATATATGCTATATTTTTTCCTACACGCACATACCTTTTCTCTTAAAGGAAGCAATTTATGGCTTCTGTTTTGTATATCCAAAATTCCCAACATCATATTATTCTTGTGCTTTGGGGCCATTTTTAAGTAAAATAAGGGTTATTTGAATGTAAGCACTGTTATACAAACACAGTTAATCTGATAACTGAGATAGCTAAGGGACTAAGGGGTGGGTAGCATATACAGCATGGATACCATGGACAAAGGGATGATTCATGTCCCAGGTGAGATGGAGTGAGATGGCGTGACATTTCATCACTCTATTCAAAACAGTTGCAATTTAAAACTTATGAATTGTTTATTTCTGGAATTTTCCATTTAATTTTTCAGACCTCAGTTGACCAGGAATATCTGTCAAAAAGCGAAACTATGGATATAAGGGGACTACTCCAGCCCTCTTTAAAACTAAGCAGTATTAATGTCTCAACTCTCCAAAGGATCTGATAAGGCAGTAACACTTGTTCAGACTATCATGGTCTGTTTCTAATACACAGTAAGAGACAAAATAGACAAGATGACTGAATCAAGGTGGATGAAAACCCTGACTTGGCCATTGCCCCATTACCATATAATCATGAGCTGCTTAATGATGGGCATACATTCTGAGAGATGCATTGTTAGGTGATTTTGTCATCATGTGAATATCACAGACTGTACTTGTACTTTACCCAAACCTAGATGGTACAGTATACTACTATAGTTGTATGTGCTATACTTCATATGACAGTACAGTAGGTTTACTGACACCAGCATCACCACAAACATGTGAGTAATATGTTGCACTAGGATGTTACAACAGCAATGACATCACTAGGCGACAGAAATTTTTCAGATCCATTATAATCTTATGGGACTAGCATTATACTCATATATTCAGTCCATTGTTGACTGAAACATTATTATGTGGCACATGACTGTATTTCTACCCCAAATACTATACTCGTATTTTGGTAAAGAAGTTTTATAAGTCAGTATCTTCTTTACTTTTTAAGCCATGTAATAATACCACAGCCTTTCTATGAAGAGGAAATTGTATTTTATATATTTAAAGTATCTGGTACATAATAGATAGCTTTTAAAAATTCCATAAATAATATCACATCTGATATAATAGTTTCATTTTAAAAGTATACTTCATCAAAATCCTTAATTCATATGTATACATTTGTTTAAAATTGATCTTAATACTTTTGTTTTCAGTATATGGATATTGAAGACAATCAACCTATACAGAGAAAGCAATTTTTGTCACAAACTCAAAATGTTGATTGCAGTTACAAATGTATTTATTTCCACATCAGTTTATTGGGAAAACTTCAGTAACTATTTTAATAACCACAGGATTTCATAATAGAGAAAAGCATTAGAGAATGACTCCTAGAAGTGATAAAATGTAAGTACGCTATAATATGAGGTTGGACAAATAATTTCATGAACTCATCCTAGAAAAAGTGCTACATACCTCATTGCTGAGTATCACTACGGTCACCTTTGAAGTACTCCCCTTGGGAAGCTATGCACTGATGCCAGTGCCTAGTCCACCCTTCAAAGCAATTTTGGAACTCTTTCTGGAATGGTCTTCAGAGCTGTCATCATAACTTTGCCAAGGTCATAAAACCTGTTGTTGTATAGTGCTGCCAACATAAGCGCATGGTGGCAAGTTTGTGAACTTAACTGTCAGATTTTGGGTACAATAGCTCTGATGGCCATCCCAGAAAGAGTTCCAAAATTGTTTTGAAAGATGGACTAGGCGCTGGAGTCAGTGCATAGCTTCCCAAGCAGAGAACTCGAAGGTGACCTTAGTGATATTCCACAGAGACGTATGTAGCACTTTTTCTAGGATGAGTTCGTGAAATTGTCTGACCTCGTATAATGCAAAAGATTCTTCTACACAAGAGATTTTCTCCATTTGATTATGAACAGATGCCCCTAAAAGGCCACACCTGCTGAAGTTAGCACTGTTTGCATTTTCCCTTTCCTTCTACTTTCCAGCTCAGAGTGTAAACCCCTTTTTTGGTAAATGAGTGTGAAAGGACTAACCTTAATGGCAGCCTCTCTCAAAGCCTCCAGGCGCTGCCTACTGCTCTCTTTCATGTTCACCACATCTTTGTAATCTCCCTGCAGGGCTCTCTGGAGTCCATAGATAGCCTGAAAGACTGAATTTTCACTTTCATTCAGCTCCTTTTGGAAAATTTCAAATGTGTGCACCTGAAACAGTTTCTCTTCATCTGAAAGGCCAAAGTCTTTTTCCACTGCTCTGATTGCGTTTTTCAGTTTGTTAAGAACCACAGTCTTTTGGCGAAGAAGCCCAGAGAGCTTTCTGCATCCATCGAGGACCCATTGCTTCCTCTGTGTGATAGCTGCCCCTTTGCCTCGGTGTAACTTGATGGCATGTTTCACTACCTCTTCATGTTCTGCAGCACTCGTGATCAAATGAAGTAATGGAAGCAACATCCAGAAGTAAGTTTTTTCCAATACCTTCATGATCCAATTTTAAAGGACAGGGCAAGGCAGTCCAAAGATTTCTGCTAAGCTCAGCTTGCATTTTATAGACACATTTTCCGCTGAAAAAGAGGCTTACTGTCACAGAGAGTTGAATGATGACTCGTTACTACTGAGATCAGAGTTAAATTACTGGATAATTACATCCAGAACACTATCACGGCTCTGAAGAAAACACTGTTTTTCGTTGGTCAATAATAACATCAGAGCTATTTATTGCACCTAAGTTAAAATCAAATGCTGAATGTTAAAGATGGTACCTTACTGAGACTAAAGGTTTCACTTGAATGTAAAGGCAATACATTTTTTTAAGAAAAACTCAGCCTCCTGTATCTATTAAATCTACCAGGCACAAAAGACAAAACCCAATTCTACTTAAGAGGGTCCATGTATCAAAGGCCAGAAAATCACAGATCACCTGGAGGAAATATGCTTTGTATCATTCCAGAAATGAAATCTTTTGAACTACCATTAGCTTCCTTGCCATATTGTTTGCTTTCAAAAATCACTGGAATTTTTCCAAATTTCCAAAGTCAGTCTACGGCTAGGTATTAAGAAGATACCAAAAATAGAAAAAACAAAACAAAACAAAAATAAAACTCTGAAAATATAACCACACTGGATCTCTAGGGCTTTTTAAAACATTCAAAATTTTCAATCATTCAAATTCAGGTTCCATGTCCTTCTCTGTTTAGGAAGACCTCAAGCAATCGGCATGAATTTATCCTGGCAAATGAAGCACAGACAGGACTCTGGGCAGGATGAGTTGAAGGTTTCAGTGCAGACAGCAGTGAGAGCTGCAGTTGTCCAGATTATGGTAAGCAGAGGGCAAGGCTGTGTCCCCCAGAGAAGAGTGTTATCAAGGAGCAGGTGGCAGCTGTTGTCAGCAAGGTCACTAAGAAAGAATGACCTCAGAGGTAGTAAATAGAGACTAAAGAAGGAAGAAGTAACAAATGTAAGAGGGGTCAGTAAGATATAGCCTATAAAATATACATTGAACCTGGCACCTAGGAGCTCACTGGGCACAAACAGTTAGGTCCAAAAAGAACACAAAACAAACACCTACAATTTACACAGGACTTCCACTTTAACAAAAACAAAACATTCATATACACCATCTAATCATTCTTAATAGTAGCATCCAATGGATTATCATGTCAAGAATTCCTATTCAATTGGCAAATATACCGTATTTCCCCTACCTGGAGATGTTTACTAAAACTCCACTTATATAGATACTACATACTATAGTATATCTATAATTTCACTAGTAATCCTAATTCTAGTCAGTTTAATCTGGTTTCCTAGGCAAAGCAGAGTAGATGCAGCAAAAATGAAAGTGTGGCATTTCTACAGAAAGAATTCTAATCAAACCAAGAAATGACAGCCAATGGGAAGTGTAGACAAAAGAGAGTTCATGAAAAAGAAACACAAGAACTTGGCAAAAACTAGCAGCCCAGGTGACCTGGTGAGGGCTGACTGTTGTATGTACTTCAACAGATCCCAAAAATACCACTACTGGAGGGCAGGAGAGTCACTGGTGTTCAGAATGACAATCAAAAGTCACAGAAAAAAAAGACTATATTTTGGTTAAAAACTCAGGAAACTGTTCAATTTCAATATACTTTCAGATACTCTGGCTCCTAATATTATATAGAAAATTCACTTACCTAGAACAGTTCACTTCCTAACAAGGCAGGACAAATGAGAACTTGCTGTTTGTTACAGTTTTAATACAACTTTAAGTAAATGTTCCCACCTTAAAAATAAATAAACGATTAACCAATCATAGTAATACCTAGCAATATAGTTGATCTGTTATTTTAATGACTCATTTAATTACTAAGCTTCTATTGCTCTAAGGGAGAGAAAGAATTCAATTGCTACTTCAGAAGTGTACACTTTTAGTATACTTCAGAACCAAGACAGAAATTTCAGATGTTTCATTAATGCTTCCCATTTTCACTCAAAAGTAATCCCTTTAAAAAAAATTTTTTTTAAGAGTTTATTTGAGCCAAACTGATGATATGTCAGGAAGCAAGATCTCAAATGATCTCAAGTGATTCTTTTTATGGATTTCCAACTCCAGAAAAATACCTACTGCACATTGTGTGGGAATAACACCTCTCCATTCACTTCTGGTTCCTTCCTCAAACAAGTTCCTAAAATGAAATAGTTACCCCTCTACCCCATAATACCCAAGGGAGTTATTAATTTTTATGAGAAATCTTTGAGAATTTTAGTTGTAAACTAGTATTTCTACTTGAAACAAGTGGAAATATCATCATGAAACTGAAATTTAATACACCTTTAAAATATGAATCATCCCTTTTTCATAAACTCATTTCATTTTTCCCTTCTAACCTCGTTACCAAATCCTATGAACTACTAAACTGTAGCATGCTTTTCTTGAATAAATAGTAAACATTTTTAGCCTCAGTGTTATTTTGTTATTGTTACTTTTAATTATAAAAAAAGATATTTCGGATTTGTTGTGTTTTTATAATGAATTCTTAAAATTTCTGTATCTTGAACTACTGATA
The DNA here is from genome assembly GCA_004026885.1 of Lyroderma lyra. Lineage (NCBI taxonomy): Eukaryota > Metazoa > Chordata > Mammalia > Chiroptera > Megadermatidae > Lyroderma > Lyroderma lyra. The sequence continues at coordinate 105,994 of PVJL010002077.1, forward strand.
CATACAACTTGGGTAGATCTCAAGCTGAGTGATGAGAGCCTGTCATGCACATTCCACTGAAACAACATTATTTAAAAAACAAACTGTAGAGCTGGAGAACAGATAGTAGTTGTCAGTGCTCAAGGAAGTGGAAGGAGGGGGCTATGACTATAACAAGGCAGTGGGAGCGACCCTGCGGGACAGAAATGTTCTGTGCCTTGACAGTGGTGGTAGCCACACAAATCTACATGTGCACAAATCTAGACACACACAAATGCATGTAAAAGTGGTGCACTCTGAATAAGGTGGGTGGGTTTTATCAATGCAATCCCCTGCTTATACTATAGTTTTGCAAGAACCTATCATTGGGGAAAACTGGGTGAAGGGTCTACAGGATTTCTCTCTATTATTTCTTACAACTCTGTGAATCTATAATAATCTCAAAATTAAAGTTTTAAAAATTCTACATAAATGCTTACTGTTTCTCACTAAGTAAGTCCTTACTACATGTAATGCAGAGTAAGAAAACCATGCCCATGACATTTTAAATATTTTAAACTAGAAATGCCCTAAAACAAAGCCAAAGTATTTCAGGATCCCTCACCTACAGTAAAACTCAAGGTTACGTTTCATTTAGAGCAATACCAAAATAATACTTTGAGCATACCTCAAAGTTTCTATTTATACATATTCCAAAATTAATTAAAATACATCCCCCAAAAGTTGCCAAATTTCTAATGAGTTTTGCTTGTTTTAATAAATGCAGAATAAGAATCCCAAAAATTTCTTTAAATTGATGAGATTACTTGACTAAGAAGAAAAATGTTTGTAACAAATGTCTTTAATGATTTAGAATAAAAAGGCAAATGGGTTCACCATTAAGCCTACTTGAAAAAAAAAAACCTCAAGCTTCCAATATCTTTAACTCACTGTCATTTTATATAAAAACCAATTACTCTTATTCTATTAAGAATTTTTAGAGTTCCCTGGTGGTGTAGTGGCTTAAGGCTTTGGCGCTGGCGCTGTCAGCACTGCGGCCTGGGTTCGATTCCCAGTCAGGGAGCTACCCACATACCAAAAAGCCAAAAAAAGAATTTTTAGTAATTCTGCAATGTCACATATTATTTATTGAATAAAATGCTCAAAAGCAAAGCACAATAACATAATCTAAGATCAAGCTTTTTCATAGACACAAAAGTTTAAAGATTTCTCCCATACATCTCTAACTCTGAGTGATATAACTGCAGGGTACATGAGAAGACTGTCTCCCTAGACTCCTGCTGTTACGACATACAGAGCCCAGAGCCCTATGGTTATAGTCTCTTCAGGGACAGGGGAGGGGAAGCCAATGGAAGAGGTTAGGTGGAGGGGGAAACAGCTTCTTTATGTTTTTCAATTTTATATACTGAGCTAAAATTTGAAAACCTCATAGCTCTGCTACCCAGCCTCATGTGCAGCCACAGGTCTCTCCATTGTCTCTGTTTCTCAGGACCTTCCAGATCCACTGCTTCAGATTTACCAGATCAAACTGCTAAGAAAGAATCTAGATTATTCACCGCAATAGCTGAGTAGAGACCACCTGAGCTGGGGTCCAACTCCACTCTCCACAGCTCTCAGCATAGCCCACCAGGGGTGCCAGTCCTGTCTACTCAGGGGAACCCAGGCCCCAAGTGTAGTGGGTACTGACCTGGTGTCTGGGCTATGGACAGGAAACTGGGAACAAGCATTGCGAGTATGGCAGGAACAAGGTTAATAAATCCAGTACAAGTTATTTAGTTTTCTCTGAAAAAGGGAAAATATGAAAATTATTTGTCGTAAAAGGTTTAAAATTAGAATTTCATTGTAATACCACCAACAGTTTCCAGGTTCAGCACAAAAACAGTAATTGAACAGGTAATAAAGGGGGAGCTTGTGAAAAGGTCTTAGGAAGCAAGGTAACTCCCCAACACAAATAATCTACACCTCAATATAATCTGTGGAGGATTTATAACTTAAAAAGCATATTGTGTTAAAGTAAACTTTAACAAATTGAATGATAAAAAGTATATTTCTTAAAAGATAAAGCACTTATAATTCTGTAAATGCAATTTATGGGTAATTTATATCTAATTAGTAAAAGAACGGGAGAATGAATTGAGAAAGGAAGAGAGGAAGGAAAGAGAAAGAATTCTTATAGACATTAAGAATCTTTAAGGCATTTCATTGTTAAATTCTACAAAAAAACAAATACGCCATTGAGTAATTACTGAGACACATTAAAAAAAAAAACTGATGAACCAGTTAGATGCTCTGATCTCAAGAATAATCAGAAAAATGTATAAATATGAAAAGGCTGATCTTATGCCTAGATCATTATACCCTCTAATAATACGTAAACGTCAGAGCTTAACAGTATTCCAAAGTGTTTAAAATAACCATTATATTTACTCAGGTGTTATCAGGTGAGGTCCAAACAGAACTGAGACACAGGACCTATGAAGAAGGTTACAGGACAGCGACCAGCGGTGGTTGTTTCTTTAGAGCCAGGAAAGCGGACGTTGGGGGGCGCGGGGGACTAGGAAGGGAATTGCAAAGAGTCCCTTTAGGGAAAGAGTAAGGGATCCACATTGTCACCTCCTGGTTCACGGTGCGGGTAAATGAGTTGGCCGCTGTAATTCTGCCATCAGTGGATCTCCCCTGTCTTTCCTGGGAGCTGGCCCAGAATAGGCAGAAGACATTAGGTCTTTTGTGTGTCCCTGTTTACTGAACTGGCTACAGCCACAGAAGTTCATACCTAAGTCAGAATGCAGCACGACTGTAGGGGGAGGGGGGAGGAGCAGAAACCCACCCAGCTGTTTAACCGCTGACTTAGGCGGCTTCCCCAGCTTTACCATTAAAGACCGCACTCCCCACCACTGGCCCATCACACACACACATCCTCCTGAACGCAATCCTGGGGTCCACCACCAGGCCCATCTGTCTTTACTAGAGATTTTGAGGGAGATTGAAAAATAATCTTCACACACCGCAGGGCCAGACGCCTACGCGGAGAGATGGAGAGCGGAGTTCAGGGAGCTGAAGGGCCCAGGTCTGAGAAACAGACCCTCGGAGAAAACAGGAGACCCAGGAGAAGGGCGACCACTGGAAAGGAGGAGACCACTCTCAGGAGACTGAGACCCCTCCCAGAAGGAAGCCCCAGGTAGGAATCCCGAGAGCCCCAACTTCGGGCAGGACGCAAGGCTCCGCGCCTCGACATCCCCGCGCAGCGCTCACCGGGACGTTCGGCCGCCGTGCTTCCTGGGCCCGGTTCTCCGGCGCCGGGAGGCGAGGGGCGGACAGGGATGCGATTTCCCCGCATCCCTTCGCAGTCGGCGAGGCTGCCTCTAGGGCCGGGACAGAGACTAGATGGGGCACCGGGAGGACCGGAACCGCCCTACTAGTCTCCGGAATGCTGTCTCTGCGGATGCAGCTAGGAGGGAGTCGCGGCTCCTTTAAGAGGGTGGAATGTGAGTTTCCGTCGGCCCTCGGGTGGGGCGCTGCCTGTCGGGATTTGTAGGAGGGAGGGGAGCGTGGAGAGGGAACCCGAGTACCGCTTTCCCCCGGGAGGCGCAGTGCACGTCGGGATTTGCGGGGGGGGCGGGGCCTGAGTACTGCCAGCTCCCGGGTGGCCCGTGCAAGTCGGAATCGGAGGAGGGGCGGGGCGTGCGGGTCCTGCAGGTCCTGGAGCTCACTAAGAGCTTCGGAGTTGAAGCGGGGCGGGGCCTGGGTCCCGGCGGCTCCCGGGCGGATCGGTGCACGCCGGGAGTTGGAGTTCCATCGACAGGAACTGTCGCCACCTCCTCGCCAGGCGGTGTCCCAAGAGCCGGTGCTGCGGACTAGAACGGAGCTGTTGGACTGGGGCGGGAGACGGCTGGGGCTCCTGCGCAGACGGCTGGGCCGGCGAGAATCTGGAGAGCGCCGGGGAGAATGGTAAGTGGCTCGCGGTGTTGCCTTCCGCCCGGCTCTATTTGCATACCTGGGTTTGGGGAAGCTCTGGGGTCGGCAGTTCGGGACCAGAGCCGGTCACGAAGGTCACCGGAGCGGCCAAGTTGCGCTCCTCCTTCCTTCGCCTGGAGCCGCTGGAGGTGGGGAGGCACGCAGGTGGGAACCTGCACGACCCAGGGTGAGACCTGACCCTTGACCTAAGTGCAGCGTTATGGTTTGACGGGATGGAGGCACAGGACGACGAGGAGGACTCCGAACAGCTCTACCAAAGCAGGAGCAGCCAGGTGAAGGAGGAGGGAGGGACGTTTTGGGCAGACACAGCATCCTGTCAGAGATGAAGTGGTCAAGATAGCGCCTTGGAACGTGGAGTTCAGGGTGCCCAGTGGCAGGACTACACAAGCAGGGCCTTATATTACATGCTGAGTGCAGACTTTATCCAGGAGATAAAGGGAGCCATAGTAGGTTTTTAAGAATTAGGGAGCTGTGTGATTTGATTGTGTTTGTATTTTGTTAAGCCTTTTGCCAAGAGGATAGGAATTGTATTGGGAAGGGGTCAGGATTGCAGGTAAAGGAGACCAGCTAGGAAGTTGTGATAATTTAGGGAAGAGGTGAGGACTAGAACCAAAGACTGAAAAAATAAGGGGACTGACGGAAGGGAGAGGTGAAGACTTTCACAGAACTATTCAGAAATGGAGAATAAAGGAAAGAAAAGACTCACTAGTTCCTGGATTGGGCATCTGAGCAGAAGATGATATTGACCAAAATAGGAAATATAAAGGAAAGAGCATATTGTATGAGAAACAATACAGTAATGAGGGGGAAATAGAGGGATCATATAGTTGGTTGGAGATGCAGACTTTGAGCTCAAAAGAGAGATTTCTAGAAATGTACAATTACTTTGAAATGAAGTGGAAACCATGGTAATCTGTGGGTTTTATCATTCATTAAGTAAATTCAGAGGTTTCTCTCTGGAAGGAAGATAGTGTGCAAAATGCTGTGGGGTTGATGGTGAGTGAGACAGACATTGATTTGGTATTCATAGAGCTGATGTCCTAGCAAGGGAGACAGGCACTAGACATACACCTGTTTTAATACAGTTGAGGTAAGTGCTAGGGAGAGGCACAGGTTCCAGGAACCTATGTGATGGAGTCGGTGAGCGGTGTCAGATGCCAAGGCAATGAAGGCTTAGCTCAAGTAATACGATGTGAGCTGAACTCTCAAGAATGAGTGGGGTGGGAGAAGCAGTCTGATATGTACAGTACTTAGGTAGAAAGAGCAGAATAGGGGGCGGGAAATGGTGTGTTTCAAGAATAGGAAGATCTACTGGCTACAGTGCAGAGAGCAAAGGCGAAGTAACACAGTAGGAGGCTGGTGAAGGACCTGAACCAGATTGGGCAGTCTTCTAGGGCACAGGAAGAAAGTGTTGGTCTTTGTCCTTAGGGTCGTGGGAGGCCTGTGAGAGGGTTTCAAACAGGAGAGAGAGAGAGTCCAGGAGGGATGTGTAGGGGAAAGAGTGGAGGATGAGGATAGACCTTGAGGATGGGAAGAGGAGCCGAGAGGGAAATGAAGAAGATCTGTTTGGTCAGAGAAACGAGAAGACTAGAGAGCGTGGTGGTAGGAATGGAGAGGGGAGCAGAAGACGGTTAATGACTGTACTGGAGCAGGTGCACTGCCCAGGCAGGATGTGCCCACCTCAGCAGGCGGAGACCACGCTTTCCAGCTCTTAGGAGTAGGAACTGGGCAGGAACTTGACTTGGAGAAGAGGTTGGAACTCCAAGAGTATGAAAGGGGACACTTGAATTTAACAGCACCCTTCTCCTGCTATGCACTGAAACAGAGTCGAAGTGACCGAGTTTATGTGGTTAATTTGATTAATGTGGTTGCCCTGACAGCCCCTTGTAATGGACCCCAAGAGAAGATTTTGCTATATTAGGTGGACGAGCATTGTAAGAATAACTTTTTCCCTCTTTTTTTGTGTATGGTCAGTCTGGGTGCCCAAAACATGTAAGTGATTTTTTCATAAGGTCACAGTAAAACTATTTTGACACTTTTCCCATAGATTAGAGATTTTATTTGATGTTTCTACTGGATTATCTAGATTTTTATTTCAAGAATTTTATACATTTTAACAGAACAAAACAGTGAAACATAGAAGACCCCCTCTCCCTTATAAGCTTCTATTAGTAATTTAATTCTTTTCATGTGGTAAGTCTCAGCAAAGGCCATCAGAGCTGGAAGGGTGGGCTCTGGTCCTGCCAGTTTATGGACCTTTATTAATTTTACATGGATTCAGTCCTGTCAAAATAGACCAGAGTTTTATTCTTTCCCCTATAATTTTTTTAGTTTATGAGGCTTTTTCTTCTACACAGCTTTATGCTAGTTTCCTTTTTGATAAATTGCAACTTAGAGTTGGCAAATTGATTATACAGTCTTCAGACTTAGTTTAATGATTATTGTTTTAATTACTGTTGTTTTATGATGAAACTTGGAAGGGGCAACATCAAATTGTTGCAACTTTAGTGACAGCCCCTTCCTTTTCCTTCTGGCCAGAGACTTGTTATGGGCTAAGCTTAGACCCATGGCTGCTGTTACTCATTCAGAACCAGCACTTGGTACCACTTTGAGGTTCAGAGTTGTAGGATCTGTCTTGTGAAATACATCAGATACTTGGAATAGATCTGTTATAAAGGGATCTATTTATTTCTCTATCTGCACATTTATCCATTTTGTAACTTAACTTAGTAACAATTCAAACCACTTTGTGTGACCTGGATTCATGTGCTCCTGTTCCTCCTCTTCTAGAGTTTTCAGAAAGTATTCTCCTTTACACTTTTGATACAACTATTTTGTCACATAATAGAAGAGGCTTCCTGAAGTGATTATCAGGAAAAGTGCCTCAGATCAGACATCATCCTATCTTCCAGGTGTCTGTCAACATTTACTTGATGTGGATCTATCAGTTGTATAAAGCTGGTTAGATAATTCAGTTACCTGACAATACATTACTCTTTTAATTAATTTTGGTGGTTCTAAGGGTGCTATGTTAAATTTTTTTAGTAAAATCTAGGTAACATAAAATTAACTATTAAAAAGTATATAATTCAATTGCATTTAGTACATTCACAGCGTTGTGCTACCACCACCTTTATCTAGTTCCAAAACATTTTCATTGCCCCAAAGAAAACCCCACACCCATTAGCACTCGCTCCCCATTCCTCCCTTACCACAGTCCTTGGCAACCACCAATCTGCATCTGTCTCTATGGACTTGCCTCTTCTGGGTATTTCATATAATAGAATCATGCAATATATGACCTTTTGTAACTGACTTCATTCACTCACCATGTTTTTGAGGTTCATCCACATTGTAGCATCCGTACTTTATCCTCTTTATGGCTGAATTTTATGATATGAATAAACCAAATTTTGTTTTACAATGATGATAGAATTTTAAAATCTAGCATTGATGGCAGTTTCCATAATAAAGATATCGTTATTCCTAAAGGTGTACCATTTTTGGGTTGCACGTCTGTTTCTAAAGGTTTCTGAGGTAAACCTTGGCTTTGGCCACCCTCTCTTGGAGAGGCTATCAACTTCATTAAAAAATGCTAGCTTTATTTTTGTCAGCTTGCTGTCAGAATTTATGGGATCTACCCTAATTTAGCTAAATTTGATCTTATCAGAAAACATACCTTGAACTCTTGCTCTGGTTTTTTTCAAAGCCTTGATTTCAGGAAATAATGTATAGAATATATATACCATGTATTTCCCTATAATCTAGGTCAGGATTGCAAACTACAGAACACAGGCTAGCTCCCTGTGTTTGTAAATAAAGTTTTCTTGGCCTAACCATTTGCATACTGTCTGTGGCTGCTTTTCTGCAATGGGAGAGTTGAGTAGCCCTAACAGAAACCAGTGGCTCCTAATCTAGCTCATCGGTTCTTAATCTGAGTTCTACCTTCCCTTGCTTTCTGAGGAACTAGTAGATGGGCTTAAACATTCTGTGAAAACGCTGAGATTTTATGCAAAACCACACACATGTGTGTGTGTATCACATATGTTTTCCTAGAGAGGGGATTTGTAACTTTTATCAGATCCAAAAGGGACCCAAGACTCCAAATGATCAGTATTGTTCTGAGTAGCCAAGATGTTAATTCCCTGTGTTACCCTAGATCAGCAGTTTTAAAACTTTTTAATTTCAGGTCCCCTGTGCACTTTTAAAAAATTAATTGGGACCCCCCCACCACCACCAAAGAGCTTTTGCTTATGTGGGTTGTAGCCACCAGTATGTACCATATTAGAAGTTAAAATGGAAGGTTTAAAAATATTTATGTACTTTAAAATAATAATAGACCCATAAGATATATACATTGCATTACATTATTGCAAATACTTTTAATTCTGGTTTAATAAAAGATAGGTTCTCAAAACTTCTGCATTTAATCTGTTGTGATGTCACAAGTAATGTAGCCTTTAGAAGCCTCTACTATAGTCAGTGAGAGTGGAGTGTGTTGGAATCGTTAAGAAAATAGTTTTGCAATCACGGATCCCCTGAAAGTTCCCAGGACCCTAGAGTCCCCAGGCCATACTTGGAAAGCAGTGTGTTTGGACTGCATTATCTCATTCCCCTGCCGAATTGTACTCTGCTATTTTGGCATCAGCATGCACTGAAGGATGCCTTAAAAAACTCTGGAAGCTTACTCTGCTGTTTATTGTTGGCATTTTGGTGAGGAGTTGGTCTGGTACGAAGGAGACATTGCGCATTGCCCTTTCACAAACAGCCACAGGACACTTCCTTCAGGTTTCAGTGCCAGGAGCTGTGCCACTTCTGGGCCACTGGTAGGCTTTTAAATCTTATAAAAACAGATTTTCCTAATTAATCCTGTTTTATTCTTTGCTTTGGCAACTGGGAAACTTTATTTTCAGCTCGCTTTCAGCTCTTGTATATGGTATGCATGTCTGTATCATTTCCCTGGCTTTCTTACATTTTCTGTCCTCTCAATATCTTTATCTACATCTTGTTTTCCATTTACATATTTTGGTAAGTTATATTATAATTTATTCTGTGTGCTTCTGTAAACTCTCTCATCTTTTTTTGAATAAGATTGAATGTAAATTATTTCAAGTAAAAGTTTTTCCCTTACACATATTATGTATAAAGAAAGCATTAGCATCCAGTAGATTATAGAGCTTGTTTTAATTACAGAAATTAGTGATTGTCTTTCATTTCTGCTGTCATTTTCATCAAGTTGCCTTAGATAAATAGAAACTTAACCACCCTAAATCTGGAAGTATTAAGGTGTTATTTTGTTTCATTATATACTATATATAGTACAGTAACTTGGCAGTTTTGTTATTTACTACCTTCTTGCAGCCTCTGCCTTGTTTTCCTATTTTATTTCTGTCTCATGTACGAAGATATTCTTGTTATTAGTATCATCATTTAATCATAACAGGCTTCTTATGCCTGCTCTGGAACTTTTGTAAATTATTTTTAACACTGTTCTTATTTAATTATGTATGTTTTCATAAGTGTGGTTCTGCTGATTTTAAGTTGGGAAAAACTTAAAATAATGATGTTTCCAAGCAGGCAAACCCTCCTCCTGTAGTAGAGCTTGAAATTAATTGAAGCCAATCAGGACCCTGTAGATGTGCAGTGGAGATGTGGTCAGGCCTTGGGTCACACACCCAGCCTCATTTCGTCAGGGGGCTGCACGTGTGTTATAAAGAGGGATTTTACGGAGACTTAGAAAAAAAAGTCATACTTCCTGCAAATTGAACCAAGTGATCAAAATGTATTTTATTTAAAATATTGATACTTTACAATTTTTTGAAGATTAGACTTTGCGTATTTGTTACTATATAGATGCTGTCGTTTCAGTTTTCAGAAGACTGTGCAGTCTTTTTAACTGATGAAGAACAAGGCTTTGTCTTCCTGTAATTCTGAAGTGAAGTTGAGTCACCCAACAAGAAAAAAACTAAGTCCAGTTAAAGTATAGGCATTAGTAATAGAATGCTGAAACAAACCTCTGGATTGGCTTCATTGGCTTTCCTGCTTCTTTTGCATCCCAAAGCATAAGCTTAAATCATCTCAGAAGGACAAGGTCCGCCAGTTTATGGCATTTACTCAGGCTGGCGAAAGAACTGCCATCTACTGCTTAACACAGAATGAGTGGAAACTAGACGTGGCCACTGACAACTTCTTCCAAAACCCAGACTCATTCCACAAGGAATCCATGAGAAACGCAGTGGACAAGAAGAAGCTGGAGCAGCTGTATAATAGGTACAAAGGTAAGGGGCGACGGACAGCAAGGGCAGCCAGTAGAGAACTTGCTTCCATCTCTAGGAAGCAGAATGAATGTTATTTTTTTTGAATTTCTGATGTTGTGTTCAAAAGACCTCCAAGATGTCATTCGTACTCTTCCTGGTATTCAGCTGCAAAATTCAATCAGTTGAAATGGAACTGTGAGTGTTAATCTATATAGATTAGGGATGAGATGAAAAGAGAGGGATCTAAGGATGGATTGACAGTGAGCTCTCCCCAGCCACCAGTTGCAGGGGCCCCATCAGTAGCATAGTGTCATGACCAACTGGCTACACTGGTCAATACAGTGTTTTTTTCCAAGCCTTTCCCCAGGTTGGGATATTTGTGGTGAGAAAGTTGTTTAAGAACAGTACCAAATCATAAAAATAATTCACACATCAGAGTAAAAGTTGTCTTTCTCTTAACACAGTGTAGCAGTGTTATAGCACTGAAACCAATTCAGTTGTTGCCTAAGCTTTGGGAAAAGCTCTTAGCAAAGAGACCTTTGTGTTAGAAATTGGGGACAGTTGTTATTTTTATTGAAATAAGCACCTAGAATGGATCTTCCCCTATCAAAATGCAGTCATACTGCAAAAATAAGTCTACACGATAAACACATATGAGGGCTATCCGGAAAAAATCCAGCCGTGAATGCTTCTACCTTTCATATTACATGGCTGGAGACTGTCCAGACCGTCCTCGTGCAGATCCAAATCACTCAGCAGGCTTTAAAATTGCGTATCAAATGTCAAGTCTGTGCTGTAAGGGGAGACGCAGCAATGATTCAAGAGTTGATTTTTTTTTTCTTTCTAGTAGTTTCTAAGGCTAATCTTTGTATTTCCAAAACTTAAAAAAACCCCAAAACCTTATTTAAACAAATATTAATCCAAACAATAACTTCCTTGGCTTTAAGTCCTTGTTTATAATTTTTATTTTTTACTTTTGAGAATACTGTGTGTATATTTTCATCTGTTTAGATCTGGAAAATGGATAGAAAATTGCATTCTTTTTAAAAAAAAAATCTTGGTTCAGAAATATATTCTCTAAAAATTTGTGCTTGTAGTTTTTGAAAAAATGTACAGTGTTTTTAATTAAGCTGTAGTGTGCTTTAAATTTTTTTGGCTTAGTTAATTATTGAGCTAATTTGGTAATTCAGATGCTATGCAGATTTTAAAAACTATTTAAATACGTACAACTGCCTTTGAAAAAAATGCTTCTATGTAAGTGAAAATTGTCGTTTTTCTTTAGTTTAAACTTCATCCCTTCATCATTTAATATCATTCATGCAATTCTAGTCATTTAAAGTAGATATATGGTACAATCATGTTGGGTTGTAAAAATACTTAGTTCAAAGACTACTCACAAATATAATGTTGGTTATTATATTAATGTATACAAATGAGTGAATATTTCCAAAAATACTTTAAAGTATTCATTATTATTATATATGAAATTTATCAAGATGACTTATTAGATGAGAGCATTGCAGACCAATTTTTCTATTATTTTGAAGTTCTACAATGTTAGCAGCACAGAATTGAATAGGAAGACAACTGAGAATGTTTTACAGAACCTTTGTCCCATAAGGTCATGACTAATACTTTTGAAATAGTAGTATTATTAGAATAGAGTTGGAAGGATATTTGTGGTCTCATTAACTTAATCAATTTTTCTTTGGTAACTATATATATTACGCATACATACATATATATATGAGGGCTGTCTGGAAAAAATCCAGCATAAATGGCCCTGTTTTTTATATTATATGGCTGAATACTTTCCAAACAGCCCTTGTGTGTAATCACATATGAGTATATATATTAAAATGTAATATATAGTACTTAAATGACTGAAGTTAAATTTTATATGACAAAAGAAAAGTTTATCCAACTTGATTTTTATTTAAGCAACAGAGCTGCAAGTTTGCTATTTGCACCGCCTAAACCAACAGAATTAACACTTACATTATGATAATAGAAAGCTGTCCAGAAGAAATCTAGTCATAAATGCCTCTATTTTTCATATTACATGGATGGATACTTTCCAGACAGCCCTCATATATTAAAAGACATACATCTGTCTGGAATTACTAGATCTAGTTTGGTGAGGTCTTTCTGGGATTCTTATAATAGATTTTACTATTTGATTTTCTGATGAGAAGGGAAATGCTAATTTTCTAAATTTTATTTCTAAACCAGAAATGGGGGGAGAGCCTGAATATCTAAGCTATTAAACATGGATGCATAAACTAAATGATTTTGAAAATTAGTATTGTACGAGAGCATTGCAACTACAGCAAATGAAATAAATGACTTTTAAAAGAAAAACATCAAATTTTCCTTTGGCATGGTTAAAAACTTAAAAGATTATAAATACCAATACAGTATTTTTTGTAACTATTTGTCTTTGGACAAACTAAAATTCTGTAAACTTTAATTTTATTTTACTTTAGGGAAATTTATATTTTCTTAATGATTAAATCTTCTCAAAGAAATTTCAGTGATTTTTTTTTTCTGCTAAAGCCCAGAAACCTAGATTTTAAAAATAAGAGTATTTTCTAGAGAAAATATTATTTGTTGTTATTTATTTCACATATAGTAGAAAATTGCAGTCTGTTGATGTATTTGAAACATACTTGCTAGAACTGTGTAGAAGACTATGACTCTAACAACCCATTTTTAGTAATACTTTCCAAAATAGTATAACTCTTTTTCTCTTAATTTTAACTATAGATCCACAAGATGAAAATAAAATTGGAATTGATGGGATACAGCAATTTTGTGATGATTTAAGCCTAGATCCTGCCAGTATCAGCGTTTTGGTTATAGCATGGAAATTCAGGGCAGCAACTCAATGTGAATTTAGCAAAAAGGAATTTGTAGATGGCATGACAGAGCTTGGGTAAGTAAATTGGTCTCAGTTTAAGTTCTTTCAGAAAGGAAGATACTTTCAACATTAACTGTTTTTCAGCAACCTGTAAATATTAATAGCATATCAATTTATGGTCTTTGTATGTTTTACAGTTTCTTATGCATTTGCACTATATTAAGCCTTTGGTTTTCCTTTAGATTACAGTTAAAGTTTTATTTAATAATTTTTTTCAGATTAATTGCTTTTGTAGCATGTTTTCTACTTTAAAATTTTTTTCCAGTTTTCAATTGACAGGAGACATCAGAGTTTTTATTTGTTTTCAGCCATTCAGTTTATTTCATAATATTGTGTACTAACTGTGTAACTTAGTGTGTTGCTATATTAAACATTAATTAAATGACGTTTTGATTTTTGCTTGTAATACTTCTCTGTTCTACCTACAGGGCTGGGATAAAAGATTCATTAAAAGCCTAAGATGTTTCTCACTTGTCAGATAAGTTAGAAGTAAATGAAGCACGTAGCATAAATGTCTTTTAATCATTAAGCTTACTGAATTATTTCACAAGGTTGTATAAAAGCCAACTTGCTTGACTTGCTGATATTCAGATATTTCAGTGTTGACAACTTAAACTAGCTTATTTTTAGCTGCTGAAGGAGCTTGAAAGCCTAAGGTAGACATGTTCTTAAAGCATGTGCTTACAGCATTCCAGAAGAAAAATTAGAGCATTTATTGTTACCACTAAACCGATGAATCTGTTATATTTGTCAGCCTTGTTTGTTTAGATGATAAACTCTACAAGACTTTTCTTTATTTCTAGTGGTATCTTAACTATATTTCTGGTGATTGTATAAGATCAACCAAACAAAAGAGAGAAAACAATGGTGTAATAGCATGTTTCTTCATGTTCTTTGCACCTAGGAAAGCCTAGATAAATTACCAGTAGTTTAGAATAGAAAACAACCTATTAAAGCAGCATTCTATTGGCATTGTACTATATACTATCCCATCCGTTAAAATCTACACTAAATAGGAGATTTTGAAAATAAGTGGTTCTTATAGAAACATTAGCATTTCTTAGGTATTGTCTACAAATATATTATACAAGTAAATTTTTTTAAATTCTTGTCTATTATCGTATTAAATATCGTAACTTAAACATACTTTAAAGATTTTGAGTGCATATCTTCCCAAAATGTATTAGATAGTTTCTTTTCCTCTTATATGGAGCATATAGAATGTAATTTAAGGTTACAAAGTTAATTAATGATAGTTAATGGTACTGCTCTCCACATCTCACTGGGCAGTTAAAGGTAAAAGCATTTTATAAAAAAGTACTGTGTACTAAACGAAGTGTTATTGGTCTGTTAGTAAAGTATAATGTAAAGATAACTTCGGTGCTTTTAGGAATGTAAAGGTCTGTTGACTTCTAGTCTGGATAGCACTAAGCTATAAAATATATTGGCTTTGTGTCTGCTGTAATTTTTTTTTTTTCACACTTTTTCCTGGGTATTAACTGTGGACTGTGGTAAGAGTACCTGCCTTTAACAGTTAATGCTACAGCATTTCATTGGTGACTTGAGGACTCTTACTTAAGTAGACTAAGTAAACTTGATGAAATACCTTGACATCTTTGTATTAATAAAAAAAAAAAATTGCTGTATATGCGGCTCTGTTTCCGGAATCTCTATTATATGTCATGGATTTGTTTGCCTGTCCTTAACCCAGCATCACATAGTCTTAATTATTGTAGTCACAAGCTTTGAGTTTGCCAAACTATCGGACGCAAGGTCAGCAAACAAAAATTGATCATATTTCAAAATACTGAATGCACTGATGCAACCAAAGTTTTAAAATATATGTCATTTTAGTATCATAAAAAAATATAAAACACCTAGGATAAGTCTAATTAAAGATGTGTGCTACTTCCATAGAGAAAACAACTCACTGACAGACAGGAAACCTGAATAAATGGAGAAATATACCTTATTCATAGGTTGGAATGTTCAGTGTTTTATCCCTAAATTTATCTGTACACTTAATGTGATCTCAATGAAAATTCCAATAAGTAGTAGATTTATGAATGTGTAATATGAAAAGCAGATTTTATTTATATGAATATGCACAGTAAAAATAGCCAACAATTCTTAAAGAAAAAGGATTGAGGTGGAAAGATTTTCTCTACCAGATAATTAGGACTTTTCAAGCTATAATAACTAAGTCTACATGGTATTTAGTACTAGAATAGATAAATAGACCAGAGGAACAAAATGGAGGGCCCAGAAACAAATCCATATATACAGGTGCATTTGATTTATGGCAAAGGTAGCATTTTAGAGAAGTGGAGAGAAAAAAAACACCTTTTCAGTAAATGGTCCTGGGAGAATTGGCTAGTCATGTGGGAAAAAATTCATCTTGATCCCTACCTCACACCATACATAAAAATAACTGATCATCAAGAAACACCATCAGGGAAGTGAAAAGGTAGTCTAAAGTGTTTTAAAAATATTTCACTGACAAAGGTGGTGTCCCTAAATATGTAAAAAAAAATTCCTATAAAAAACAATTTTAAAAAGATAACCTAATTGAAAATGGGCAAGAGACTTGAACAGGCACTTAACAAAAGAGGATTTCCAAATGGCCAGTGAAAATACAAGAAGGTGCTCACTCTCATTAATTGGGGGAGTGCAAATTAAAACTGCAATGAAATAGAACCTCATAACTCACTCTCTAGAATGACTAAAGTAAGACAGTGTCACAGATAGTGAAAATGTAAGGCAACAGGAGCTCTAGTATACTGCTGGTGGGAGTGTGAAGTGGGACAGTCACATGGGGAAACTGGCATTGCTTAAAAAATTGAAAGTGCTCAGACCCTGAGACCCAACTGGTCCACTCTTGGGTATGCCTAACATAACACATTCATTTGTGTGCCAGAATGCATGTACAGAAACATTTTAACAACATTCTTTATAACCAGAGAACTAGAGACAGACAAAATATCATCAGTAAATATATAAATTATAAAATATGAATATAATGGAATGCGGCATAGCAATGAAAATGAACCAACCAGAGCCATGTGTCAGCATGAATGAACCTCACAGACACAATGTTGGCACAGAAAGCCAGACACAAAATAATATACACCATGACTTCCCATTTATAAAGTTTAGAAACCGGGATAACTAACACTGTCAAGGGGTGCTTGTTGAGGCAATGGAGGCATAAGGAGGAGAAAGGAAGTGACCTCATGGAGGAAAGGGGTTGTGATGGGGA
The DNA here is from genome assembly GCA_004026885.1 of Lyroderma lyra. Lineage (NCBI taxonomy): Eukaryota > Metazoa > Chordata > Mammalia > Chiroptera > Megadermatidae > Lyroderma > Lyroderma lyra. Next base: position 122,384 of record PVJL010002077.1, read on the forward strand.
AGGGCAGGTGGCCACTCCCTGGTGCTCTGCCTGCCCGTGCTTGATGTGGGTGGGCTGCACGGGGGAGCACCCACAACAGTCACTGAAGCTTACCTTTGTGCCTCTGAGAGTGTTCATGGGCTTGCTGACCTGTGAGTGGTTCTGGCCACTCCAGGACTTTCTCCATTGTCTTTGCTCAGCCCTGGTCTGTTTGGGTGTGTGGATAAGTTAAGTGTTGTTTTTGTTCTCTTTGTTGGTGTGCCGTCAAAATAGAAACGACAGAGTTTATGTTTCATTATTTTAGATTGTACTTTAAAGGCTTTTTAATATTCTTAAAAGTTATTGACTTTGGAAGATAATTCTGTTTTAAAGCAATACAGTTGTGCTTTATTGTACTTGGATATTTTAAATGTGATCTTCTGTAATGGAGAAACCTCTAAATACAGTAGCTTAAGTGCTAGTTCTTTTTCCTCTTGTAGGACGGTACAGGGGCACCAGTGGTACGTAGGGGCTGGCAGAGTGGCTCAATTCTACAGGGCCACTGAGGAAATAGGGCCACTTGGCACTCTTGTCATCTGAAGGCATCAACCTCTTTGTGGTCAAAGCTGCAGAGTTGGAACCATGTCCATATTCCAGCTCACACAGAGGAGGGCAAGCAGTTTGGGGTTTTTTTTCCTTTTAATGACAGCTTTATTAAGAGATACTTCACATGCCATACAAGTCATCCATTTAAAATGTACAAATTAGTGACTTTAGTGTATTCACAGAACTGTATAGCCATCACCACGATCCGTTTCAGAGCAATTTGAGTCCTTTTAACTGGAGAAGGGCCCATAAGAATTCCACCCTTAGACCCGAGCCTCAGGCTGCATCAAGTGGCAGTGAAGCTGGGATTGGGGAGACTCATCTGCCACCCTTAACAAAGCACTGTCTCTGTCACTTGTTACAGGTGTGACAGCACGGAAAAGCTGAAAGCTCTCCTGCCAAGACTGGAGCAAGAGCTTAAGGACACAGTGAAGTTCAAGGATTTTTATCAGTTTACTTTTACCTTTGCTAAAAACCCTGGTCAAAAAGGTTTAGGTGAGTATAAAATCCAGACTTGTAAGTGGCCACATCTTAATGAGATTATAAGTGGACATGATCAACAGGGTTCAGCCCTGCCTGTTGCAATGTCATCACCCCTCTGTATTCCTTGTCTTTCCACTGGTTTGCTCCACATGCAGGTTGACCAATATGTAGTATATATACTTGAACACCTTGACCAGTATCACTCTCAAATGCTGGGTTTAAATATTTAAATTTTAAAATGTGGACTAATTTGTAAATGCTCTATGTTCTCTCAGATTAATATCTAATTTACTCATGATTTAGAAAAATGAGCAATTAATGTTGACAGTTGGGAGTGTTTGTACCGGCTGGGTGTGTGATCCCGCCGATGGTGCTGCTAGGGTTGGCCAGTGACATTAATCTGGTCCAGGGCTGGAGATTTATAGCTTACTTACTTGAAACCAATTCTGATGCACATTGGATTACATTTTAGCACAGGCATACCTTGTTTTATTATGCTTTCACAGAGAGTGCATTTTCATCAACATTAAGGCAAGACCCTCCAGCAGCAAAAAAAATTACCCCTCCTGAAGGTTCAGATGATGGTTAGCATTTTTTAGGAATAAAATATTTTCAAATTAAGGTATATAGATTGTTCTTTGTACATAATAGACTACAGTATAGTGTAAACATAAATTTTATATGCACTGGAAAACCAAAAACTAGGTGGGACTTCCTTGATTGCTTGTTTTGGTGGGCTGGGACCAAACCTGCAGTATCTCTGAGATATGCTCATACTTCTTCAGAGTTGTATAATTTTGTCACATGAGGTTGGACACTTAATTTCATGAATTCATCCTAGAAAAAATGCTACATACCTCATTGCTGAGTATCACTACGGTCACCTTCAAAGTACTCCCCTTGGGAAGCTATGCACCAGTGCCAGTGCCTCGTCCACCCTTCAAAGCAATGTTGGAACTCTTTTTCTGGAATGACCTTCAGAGCTGTCGTCATGCCCCAAATCTGACAATTAAGTTCATGAACTTGTCGCCATGTGCTTATTTTAACAGCACTGTACAAACAGCTCAGTAAGGTGTCATAACCCTGGTATGATGACAGCTCTGAGGGTCATTCCAGAAAAAGAGTTCCAACATTGCTTTGAAGGGTGGACTAGGCACTGGCGTTGGTGCATAGCTTCCCAAAGGGAGTACTTGGAAGGTGACCGTAGTGATAGTCAGCAATGAGGTATGTAGCACTTTGTCTAGGATGTGTTCGCAAAATTGTCTGACCTTGTATAACTTGTGTATTACTATGTATAGTATATTTGGAAAATGTTTAACTTAAATTTTTAGTTTGAATCATTGGTTTATTTGACAGTTTTATTCTACTTATTTTCATTTCTTTTGCCCCTTAGTACCATATAGTTTATTTTTGTCTTATCTCTTTATAGAAATCAATCTGTATTGACCTACATTTTCTTGCCTAATGTAACACACTTAATGTTTAACTCATTAAAACTTCTTATATTTTGGAGGGGAGAGTTACATGGTCTTTTAAATAGGGATTAAACAGATACATTAGAGTGTCTTGAAGAAAAGTTCTTATAAATAAAAGCAATTTATAAAATGACCAAAATTAGGTAGGAAACCTGAAAGGGGCTTGAAAATTCATAGATAGAAAAACCCACTGTAAGCATTTGGTTTGAGGTCCTGATTTCCCTGGTGCCTGTTTGCAGGTGTGTGTGTGCAGTACTCATTCTTATGCCTTCTGTCTTTTTGGCATCCTTCCTTTCCTGCTCCTGTCAACAGATGAAATACAGGTGCAGATTGAGGCAGCAGGCGCTCCTCTCTTAGATCAGGGAGGCAGACAGTAGGCACTTGTTTCAGATCATGGCAATTGCAATAGGCACTTCTGGCCTAGTTCAGGAAAGAGTCCATAGGCACTACTGTCTCAGATAGAAACATAGGCAGCAGGCTCTTCTGTCTCAGATCAGGAGGGTGACAGCAGGCTCTTCCGACTCAGTTCAGACAGATGGACAGCTGCCTTTTCTTAAACACTACTTCCTAGTTCTTATGGCAGGGATTTTTTTTTTCTTTGTTTTTCTTGTGTGTTTTGCATTACTCTTTTTTTGGTGTGGGAATCGAACCCTGGCCATGGTGTTGAGAGCGCCAAAGCCTAGCCACTACACCACCAGGGAGCCCCTGGGTTATTCATTTTTACTGTTGGTGCATTGCACTGTGATGAATCTGGTCAGATTCCCTCTCTACGCTGGTCCACCACGTGAACGGTCTCTTGCCTTGCATGCCACCCCGGGAGCTGAAAAAGGCCTCTGCCACAGGGCCGCATTCAGGAACTTATTTAGGTGGTGTAGTGGCTTAAGGCTTGAGCACTGGCACTGTCAACGCTGTGGCCTGGGTTCGAGTCCCAGCTGGGGAACTACCCACGTACAAAAACAAAAAGAAAAAAAAAAAGAGTTTTCTCAGGAACTTACTTGACTGGATCTGTTTAAAGCTTCAAACATAGAAGAGGGAGAACCACTGGGAAAATGTGCATATATTTTTTCCTGTTCAAAGAAGCGGGTGAGCGAATAGAGGTTGTCAGTCATCTAAAGGTACAGCAGTGAGGAATTTCTGACATCAAAGGGTTTTGCACATTCCCCACCTTGTCATGAGTCAGAGAGCTGAGGTCATCTGTGGGACCTCTCAGGAAGAGACGTTTCTGACACCTTTTTTTGTGAAGAAAATGATCGCTTTCCTATTTGGGCTGACGTCAGTGAAGAATCTTGTTTTGTAAGCAAATGTGCAGACCAAAAGGAAAGGGGCCTTACGGCAGCGCCAGGTCAGTGGTTGAGCAGGAGCAGTGAGAGCACGAAGGGAAGCTGGGTCTTGTCTGTCCCATCCCCAACCCTGAGTAAAACACGTGGGCAGCCGTCTGAAATGAGGAGCATGGGGCCCACTGCGGGCAGGAGCTCCGATTTGCCGCTGGGCTCTCTGGCTCGTTGGGGCATTGCCTGGAGAGGGGCTTGCCCGGCACTCCCAGAGGGTCCGCGTGGAGGAGAGACTCAGAGGCACTGGCAGCAGGGCCCTGGTTAAGTTAGAATTTCAGAAGATTCCAGTCATGTTCATGCAGAGTGGAGAGTTGGACTCACAGTACTGTGCTCCTGGGAAAATTACTTGGCTTTAAAAGAAAAAATTCCTACTCAGCAGTGAGAGATAAAATCGGATTGGAATCATAGTATGTCACCCCAGCAGTGCTGCCTCAGCCCTGGACACACTGGTCTCCCTCTGTCTGCCCTCAGATGTCCAAATGCCCGCATGGTCTTCACAGTCAGTGTGGCTTTTGTTTGTAGGTGGCCACTTTTATCCTCTACCTTGTTACTGGAAAGAAAGGTGGACAGCAGCATTTATGAAGCACGTGTATGGCAGCCATGTGCCTGATTCACACATGGCCTTACCCCCATTTTATAAAGAGGATAACTGAGGCTGAGGCATAAACCAAATGTCAGAGGAATGAACATAGGCTGTGACAGCCTGTCCCATGTGTTCACACCTCCCTGATGGGCTGCCTGACGTGGGCTGGGAGCCCAAGGGACCAGGACCCCAGGCACCCTTGGAGTCTGCAGGTCCAGGAGAGCAGCAGCCCCGTGTGCAGTCATGCCGTCTCACTGTCATGGGCCCCTGCAGGGAAAGGGTGGACCATCAGAGTAGGACCAGGTCTGTCTTGGCCCGTCCATCCTCCACTGGTCACTCTGCCTGCCTTGACACTGCCTGCCTTCTAGGGCTTTCTCCTCCGAGCTGCTCTGCCCTGTGCTTGTGTTCTCGGGACACTCTAGGACTCACGTTTAACCAGTCTCTGGGCCAAGGTATTTCCCATTCTGTCTATAATACATCTTGGATTTTATATTATTCAGTCTCAATTATCTTGTTTCATACTATGCATATAGTATGAGCAAAATATATTACAATTTTAAAACTCCTAAAACATTCATAGTTCTCTTTCAGCACAGATGATTTCACCTCAGTTTTTGAAAAGCAATGAACATTGACAGAAAAGCCTAGTGGTTTTCTCATGTAGTGTTGCTATCTGTTTATAACAAAGTTGGAGCCATTTAGCAGTGATGTGCTGCATCATTCACTCCTGTGAAATGCCTTCTTGCTCTCAGAAAGCTGCTGCAGTGTGTCCTGACTGAGGATGCATCACCTGGTGTGTGAACTGCAGCATATCCTGACTGAGAACATGTCACCTGGTGCATGTGAAGCATGTCCTGACTAGCATGAGTCACCTGTTGTTAAGCCAGATTACAAAGCGTGGGTGTGAACTAGGTAAGAAATGTTGTGATTTTGATCAAGGTAGCTGTTATGTAACAGTCTGTTGTTACAAGCATTGTCTTGCCTATGAACTTAGCTCTCATGGTTACAAAATAGATCATTGGGAGACCAGTGCCAAGTTCAATTCCCAACTTACCTGCTTTGGCTGCACCTAGAAAACTCATTCTGCACTCCATAGATCCAGACACCTGATGACACTTTCAACCTCAGCTTTATTTTTTTTTTATCTGTTGTAGCTCTGTTCTTTTCAATCGTAAACATTTTTCTCTTATGGAATCTTGCAAATACCCAGAAGAACTATACCTTAACTATCATTTCCACTGCAACAAGAATTGGATGGCTGCCATCGAAAAAGATCAACATTCAAGGTGTGCAGTGACCCTCTGGGGCAGGGGCTATCCTCTGAAAGAGGAGTGTCAGGACCCATAGGAAGGGTAGGGAATGCCAAAAACTTAATTTCCTTGTCTTGGGCTGTGCTGTGGTATCTTCCTTAATTACCTGCCATGCCGTCTTGGGTTAGCAGCTCTTAGGTTGCCAGCCCCTGGTTTAACAATACAAGGGGTGTTTTCTATTTTAATTATGTTAGGGAGACTAAGAAAAACGTATAAAAATGTTATTAGCTCTGTGACAGCCAGCAAGGTGGCAGGTCGGATGCATCGTGCTGTTGGACAGAGTAGTTGAATGACTTTGTTCACGTGGAAGTGAAGAGCCACACATCATGTTGTTTCTCGGGTGACAGTGGGCATGTGAGGCCAGCTGGTCACTTTCTCTCAAACACTTGTTATCCCTATTTTGTTTCTTTTTTATTAAAAGCTGTCCTTCTTTTTCACCTCTCTTTCTCATAGGCCATTATCTGTCGGGTTTATTTGCTCTTGCGTTCCTTTTAGTTTAGGGTTTAGGTTATTTCTGAAATGCTTTTCTTTCATTTCTTTCTTGTGTTTTGTCCCCTCATTTCTGAATTTTCTAATTCTGATGTATGTTCTTTCATGTTTTGTGTCATTTCTTAATGTCATTTACCTTGTTTTGACATGGAGGTCACACTTTTGATGTTTCTATTGGTGTGTTTCCTGGTATGCATGCATTTTCTAGGGATGACATTCTGTTTGTATTATGTTTTGTCTCAAGACAATGTTGTAAGAGATTTGACCTATTGTTTTTCTGTTGCTCATTTCTATGTGAAATTTCCTTTCCTGTACTTTTAGAAGAAGATGGTTCAGGGCAGTGTTCTGACTTCATAGAGCTCCTTCTGGGGGCTGTATGTGCATGTGTGCATGTACATGTGCATAGTTGTGTGCACATGAGTGTTTGTAAATATGTCTGCATGTACATGTGTGCGTATCGTGTAACAGTGATGTAAAGTTTGCTTTCTAAGATATTCTGACCCTGTCTTTCTCCCCACCTTTTAACTTTTTTCTTGTCTGTGCTGTTTTTTCCTGTTCAACTTGTGCACTCCCAACCACCTCTGTACTGTAAGGTCCTGTCTGGAAGGTGCTGTGGCAGGTCAGGTCTGAGGTTCATGGGAGCTAGGTTCCCTCAGTCCCTGTAGCCCTTGTGGCAAGTTCCTGTATCTACCCCCTGTTGGTCACAGAAATGGCCCAATTCGTGTTCTGTCCTCACCTCATCCCAGCCAGGCTTTGCAGTTAAGTCCCAGTGGCTGCTTTGAGGTCCCCCTGTTGTCACACACACCAGAGATACCATGCCCCTCTGACTACCCCCTCTCCATACACACCATGCGGGTCCTATGGCTGCTAGTGGTCCGTGTTCTCCTCCCCATATTTTCAGTTCATGATGATGCTTTCTCATCTTCATTGCAAATGTCGCCTTTGGGCTTTGGTTTTGCTCTCTATTTGCTTTATCTGTTTTTATGTGAAGATTCAGAAATTTCAAAACTATGCTACTCTTCTACCACCTTTCAGAACCTTGCCAAATGCTTCTGAGTGTTAAGTTCTCCTCAATTGCTTGTCTAAAGAACAGAAAAGAGGGGCTGAGGCATGTGAACTGCCCATTTTTAAAACCATCACGTCAAGGGTCATCGGGGATTTTTACCCCAAGACTGTTCGTTCATTTTTTATTTTGTTTTGTTTTCCACCGTACCTGTTTTTAAAGATACAGCTCAGTGGCACTAAATACATTTACATTGTTGTCCAACCATCTCTAGAACTTTGTTATCTTGCCAGACTGAAACCTTGTCCCCATTATGCAGTCACTCTCCATTCTTCCTCCTGCCGGCACTTTCCCGTCACCATGCTGCTTCCTGTCTCCGGACTCTGGGCAACTTCATGTCAATGGAATCATACAGTATCTGTCCTTTTGTTACTCATTTACTGTATCATAATGTCTTCAGAGTTCATCCGTGTTACCGCATGTACAGGATTCTCTTTTAAGGCTAAATACTATTCTCTGTGTGTGTAGACCACATTCTGCGCGTTCGTTCATGTCATTGGACACTTGGTTGTCTCCACCCTGTATCTGTTGTGATCAGTGTTGCTGTGAACACGAGTATACAAGTACCTGCTCACGTCCCGGCTTTTCAGTTCTTTGGGGTATCTACCCCGAAGTGGAATGCTGGATCCTATGGTAATTCCATATTTAATTTTTTTGAGAAATGACCTGTGTCCTTTTACATTCCCACCAGCAGTGCACAGGGTTACAATTTACCTACATCCCCCCCAACATTTGTTATTTTGTGGGTTGTTGTTTCTTTTTTTTTCCTTAATAGTAGCCATTCCAGTAAGTATGACAAAAACTGTTCTTTTATCAGCTGATTCTTTACTTTTGGAACTAAAACTCTCGCTTCTTACCTTCTCTCTTCCACTCTATTCCTTTCTAAGAGGCTGAAGCAAAATAGTCATTAAAAATTAAAGCCTGTTTTAGTTTGGACCTTAATTACCCAGTAACAGTCATCAGTGTTCTCAAGAAAACATTACTGATCTTTTCTAGAAACTAACAAACAAATAGATGACAGAATAACAGTAGTGAAGATTTGGGGTGGGCGCATTCAGCATTCTTGGGATATCTGTAAGAAAACTTGGTCATTTGGGGAGGACAAATACCATGTTCTCAACAGGTGGTTCTTTCTGCCATGGATATTATTGCTTCTTCTGCTGCCTTTATTTTTTTAACTTCTCTCCATATCCTGATTTTTCCTAAGTAATATTCACCTGAACAAGAAATACTGCTTTCCATGCTTTTCTAAAATTTGGCTGGTTCCAGTCCAAGTGTAATTATTATTATACTTCAAAAGGAAAATTTAGATAATGACACACTTTTGAGCAGTTTAATTATTAGAACCTTCTTTAGCTTTATATTTCAAAGTGATGATAAGTTTGATCCGAATTTTCAAATAACGGCAATTATTCTTCGTTGTTAAATGGTTTCCAGGAAAGGGCACCTTGAAATGTCAGTAAATGATAATACAGTATTCTTTCTGCCTGTTTCATTCTGTAATTTTAATATCTTCAGTATAACTTAGGATAACTAAGCTTATGTTAGAAATAATTACTCATACTTACTGATATATTTTACAATCTGTGGATTCCTTTTAATATTGAAATGAAAATGTTTAAAAAGGGTTAGCATTTCATTTAACTTTCATGTATAGGTATTGTTTTTATGAATTTTTATAATCTGAAGTTAACTTGCCAGAAATGGAAAAGTATTAAGGAACTTTTCCAAGTTATGATTTACTGTAGGTCCTTTTAAAGCCAGGTCTGCAGACCAGCACAGCAACGTCACCTGGGAACGTGCCAGAGTTGCAGATTCTCAGGTCGCACCCAGAGCCTTTGTTTTGGTTAGTAATTGATGCATAACAAAGGACCCCAAAACGTAGTGTCATCAAACAACAATCATTGTTTTATAGCTTACGATTTTTTGGGTCAGGGATTTACTTGGGGCTCAGTCAGGCAGCTCTTCTGTTCCACATGGTGTCAAGTCAGACATTCAGTGGTATTTCAGCTGGTCGCCTGACTGAGTTGAAATGCCCAGAAGGGACTCTTAGGAGGGTCTGAAGCCTCTGTGCTCTCCTGGGCTTCCTTCCAGCCCGGTGGGCTCAGGCTGAAAGGGCTGCTGAAGGGAAGGCTGCCTGTGTCTTATGGGTGGGGCAGGCGGGAGCTGCTTATCTTTTAAGGCCCAGCCCTGGAAACCCTACAGCATCACTTCCATTTGAAGTTACCACATTTGACTTGCATTTTAAATTCCATAGTAATTTCTAAAATGCTCTAAAATTTATTTTCTTTCTTGATGAATATTTCAAAGAAATTCAGTATGAAAGTATGCAAAGTTTTGATACATTTTTACAAAACAGAGCCTAGTAATTTAATCTCTGTTTTAAATAGATTTTCCTTAGCTTGGGCAGCAAAAAAAGTGAAATTTAGGTAATTCCTTTTCTAAGAAAAAATAATTATCTTATTTAGTTTATGTCTATAGATACTTAAACAAAATGTTTATCAAAATCATTTACTAGAGAATTAGAACCGTTACTGATTTTGTTTCTTTGCTTCGTGAGAATAATTGAAAGAATATGAAATATATTAAAGAAAATAATAGCCTCTTCAGGAAAATGATTAGATTATTTGAATATTTCAGGTACATTACACTCTACTTTAGGTTTCTTAAGGACTTTTAAGAAAAAGAAAGAAAGCGAGATGAATAATTTTATGACTGTACACCCAAAACAGAACAATTGAGTTTACTATTTCCACAGTATATTATGTGGTCTGTCTTCTGAACGATTAACTGTAAAGAGATTGATACAAGCACAGACAGCCTTGGAAGAGGGTAATCAAAAAAAGAGATTTATCTTTAATTTCCTTTAGGTTTGTGTGTCTGTTTTCATATGTGTGTGTTAAGATTATGTGTACTGTATTGTTTTATGTATGATTATTTTTTAGCCTGTATTTAATTGATGATCAACCTAATAAAGAAGATAATTAAAGCTATTTGAGTCTTTGTTTTTATGTAAGAAGCTTGACATAGTTTCATATTGGCTAGAGTCTGAAATCATTTGGCTTTCAGAAATCTTAATTTTTGAAGAAGTAGTTTCATGGTAATTAGCTAATTTGTATATCTGCTGAAAGATCATTTTTTGATAGAAAGGATTCCTTCATTACCTAATTCTAAATGGAGCATCACAAATACAAATTTTAAATAGTAATACCTTCTAAACATTTTCTTACTCAGGAGATAAGACTTTTCAGAGGTTATTGGAAAGAAAATAGCTGCTATAAAGATTCTTTTTTATAGCCACTAGAGTAACTATTTTTCCTGATTTCAGCTCTCAAGTTCTGTCTTTTTGAATTCTCTTGTTGTTTTGCAAAAAGTTCGTTAGGAGAATATTAAACATTTTTACAGAGATAATACTAAATATTGAAAATGCATACATTTACTTTTAGTCATGTGGTTTACAAACATACAAACCAAGAACTTTATAAGAAAGATTTCGAGGACCAAACTAATCCAAAAGTAACTAGATTAAATGTCTGCCATAAAACTATTTTTCTTTCCTCCCCAGGTTTACCTCCATTTACCAGACTTTTCATCATTAAGATGAGTTGAGTATAGATTTCAATTAACGTTCTTCCTAAGTGATAAGGATGTAGACTTAGCAGGACAAGACTAATCATCTTAGCATTATACTGCGGGCCCCATAGGTAAGGTTCAGCGAGCCTTTCCATACTATCAGTTCCTTGAAATTTTCTGATCATTTCTTTCTTTCTGTTAAGACTACAAGGTATTTAAGACTGAGAAAGTCTGTATTAGACTTTAAACACCGGGATATACAGACATTTCCTTTAAAGGCAGTTGCTATTCATGCATCTGTTTTGCTTACTCAATTTTAATAATGATCGACTGGAAATCTCAGGTTAGAGCTGTAACTTATTTTGCCTAAATGGGACCAAACAAGATTTAGATGAAAGTCTTCTAAAAGGTGTTTAGTGTTTTACACTTAATGTTACCTTAACTATTTACTCATCTGCTTTTCACATTGTTTATCTCACATACATAGTTAATCATATAATTAGGAAATTATTTCATTATAGCTGTTCTTTTATTGTCCCAAAAAGTTGAGCACTGTTCAACATGATTAAAGGTTATCAATTTTAAGAAGTAAATTTCTCAGTCTCTTTGTTTGCTTATTATATCAAGCATATAAAAAGAAATAAATATTAAGCTTCCCGTGGCAGAAAATGAATCATTATCCTAAAAATTATGGATCGGAGATCATATTCTAATGCAGCCCTAAAACTCAGCATTCATATTCTATTAATACATCATCTTAAGGTTGAGCCCTACAGTATAGGTTTGTTTTGAAATTGTGAAATAATCACTTCCTTCTAGTCGGGGAAAAATGGGGACGGTGACTGATTAATAACCTAGATTTTTAAACATCTTTACGTCAGTAAAAGTAATTTTCTTTAAATCTGCTTGTTTGTCTTGACTGTGCCTTGAGAAATTCAAGGTACTTACAGTGCTTATATGATTTCCTTTTGAATCAGATTCTGTTAATTGTTCTAGTAGTGGCAAGGCAGATATATCTGGAAAGCCTATGTCCCTTCCTTTCTATACAAGTTGTTTAATTTGTAGTTCATCACTTAAAAAGTGCACTGGCCTATTTTTGAAAAACAAATGATAATGCATTAATAGTATCCAGGTTGGTTCAGATTTAAAGACAGCCTGATGTATATGAAAATGTAAGTCCTTGAAACTGATTAAATCAGAGATAATTATTTATATGTCTGAATAACATAATACACAAATCCTTTTTTGAAGACCCGTCTCCAGAATTATAAAATCAGATTGCACACAATTTCAGGAACACTTCACTTAGGCCTCATAATAATCTTAGGTAAGACTGCTGAATTTTACTGAGTAAGTGAATATCAGTGTGCTAAGAAATGGTCTTTATGTATTTATTTATTTTTGGTGCAGTGGAAAAAGAAATTAGGATTTATTAACTGCTTTTTCTCTCTCTCTTTCTCTTTTTTTTTTTTTTTTTTTGCCAGATTTAGAAATGGCTGTAGCATATTGGAATTTAGTATTATCTGGAAGGTTTAAGTTTTTAGAACTTTGGAACACCTTTTTATTGGTAAGTGACCTCTATCCAGCTTCTTTCTGTGTGTGCCCAGAGTGAAGAGGATGGTCAGCAGGTTATGTGGCTATCCATACTCGCTAATCAGTTATACATGGGCATTGTGGTAAATGAAAGTACTCTGCAGAGATCACCAGGTAGCTGACAAGTTGCAACATAGTTCTGCCACCTGCAGAGTGCCACAGCCACTGAGTTGTAGGTGGGCCTGCTCCGAGACTGACTTCAAAAGTGGCTCCAGGCAGTCACATGGAATTTCTTCCAGGTTGGGGTTTCAGATGATGGATTGTATCTGTTGTCCAGTGAAATTCTGCCATTGTGTGTGGGTTCATGGTCTGATACATTTTAAAATGTATATTATGATGCTTAGATGGAAAAGAGGGCATAGCTCGTCCCATTAGGAGAGAGTCCATCTGTCCTGGAGGCAGGCATTTCAGTGAGATGGATCCTCCTAGCATGAAATATGGGAAGCAGGTGTAGCTGTGGGCTATTAGAAGTGCATGGAGTACAAGGATACATCCTGACTCCTAAACAGAAACCCATGCTATTGATGTTCCCACATCTCCCTGGTCAGTTCCATCTGTGAACATGAGGGGAAATAGTCTTTCTCACAGCAGAGAGCCCTAATCTGGCTGAGGACAAGCCCTTCTACTGTGAGCAGTTGTTTTTAAGGCCCTCCTTGAAGTAGTGTGGGAATGCCTACGTTCAGCTTAATTCAGGCCACATTGATTCTGTTCCACCACTTCCTGGTTTTGTAACCTCAATTGCAGACATTTCCCAGCAAGCCTGCACACATGTGCACACAGACGGTTGGAGTGCTCCCACGTCACTATAGCGACAACACACTGGGAGCAACTACACTGCCCATCAGGAAGAGGGCAGATAAAAAGAGGATAGAGTAGTGAAATGAATCAGTCTTGAGTTACATGCTTGAGGCTGGACACATTTCAAACATAGTGTTGAATGGAACAAAAAGTTGCAGAAGGTTACATAGTATTTGGTAGCTGTTACATAAATGTTTTAAAATGTGAGACAAGCTTGTAAGTTGTTTATGGATATATGTGCATGTACTACATGTGCAGAGACAGACGCGAGTGATCATTGCTAACTTCAGGAAGATGAGCTCCTCTGAAAGAAGGAGCAGGAGGAGAGATAAGTGCTGGGGTTACAGGTTTGCTTCTGCAGCTGGATGGGGAATAATAAAACATACATGTTAGATTATTCTCCATATTTTTGGTGTATCTGAAATATTGAATAAAAAAGATTTTTATAGAAAATTGCCCCAACACACTGCAAGAACTACCTAGTACATAGAAAAATAGCATATCACCATACAGTTTGCCTCTTGTTCTGCATTGGTTGTTTCTGAATTGGTTTGGGGGTTAGGTGAAGAGATTAAAAACGCTGCCCTTCTATTTGACTGAAACAGGAGTTTATAATCCTTGTATTTTAAATGTTTTGCTTTTAAATGTCTACTTTCTATATTTGCACATTGACATTATGTAGCTCTTAGTATTTAGCCAAACCACTATTTTTAACTTTTAACAATTTTCTCCTGATACTTATTCCTCATCAAATTATGTACCCAGATAACTAGGGCACTAGAACACCTGAGAGTTAAATCTGTATTTTAAATCTGGTGGGGGGTTTTCTGTTATGTTTTAGGAACATCACAAAAGATCAATCCCAAGGGACACGTGGAATCTTCTGCTAGATTTTGGAAATATGATTGCAGATGATATGTCTAACTATGACGAAGAAGGTAAGAAAAGTTGTAGTGCTTCAGATAATTGCCAGCAATGCTGATATATATATATATATATATATATATATATATATGCTAACTTTTCCTGCCCTTAGAGCACAGGGCAGTGATGACGACACAGGCACTGGGGTCAGATGGGCCTCAAACACAGGGCAGTGATGACGACACAGGCACTGGGGTCAGACGGACCCTCAAGCACAGGGCAGTGATGACGATGCAGACACTGGATCAAGCAGGTCCTAGAGTGTAGGGCAGTGATGACGACGTAAACCCTAAGGCCCAGTGGGCCCCAGTTGACTCCTGGCTTTACCCCATTAGTGAAATGGGAGTGATGATAATAATAATATGCACTTTATTGTGTCTTGTAAATCATACAAGAAAAAAATAGGCTTTCATGTTTATTTAAATTAAGAAGAATAAAGTAAAACATTTCAAAAATAGTCGTGCAGAGAGTCTGTGGCAGAACCATAGAATGAGACAGGTGTTTGGAAGTCTCTGCTCCAAGTATCGAATTTCATTTGATGCCTCATGTTGTTAGGCTATTGAAGCTTATTTGTTGATTGCAGGTTATATTTCTTACATGAACATAATCACTTACGTAGCAGTTCCAAACCCCAGATTTTCAGGGTACTCAATCAGGGAACACTTGAATGCCTGCTTTGCAATGGGCACTCCACTAGGTTAGGGAAGGAATGTTGGGTCTGTGGACCCCACCACCTTTTTCAGTGCCCAGCAAGGAAGTGACACCCTCAGGGGCATCCTCCTCATCACTCCTCTTCTTTGTTCTAGAAAGTGAAGGCTCTTCAGTGACAGCACTCACCACTCTGGTGGTAACTTGACACACATGTCTGTCTGTCTCTGCCCCTAGCACCTCACACCCTGCCAAGCACAAAGTAGGCACCTAGTCAGTGTGTGTCGAACGAGTGGGTGAATGAAGTTGACTTCCGACAGAACCCAGCTTTCAGGAGCGTTAGGAACGATGGATGAGTCAAAACACACCTACATAAAAAAGGGCCAGCATGTAGAGTAGTGAGTACAGCTGGCCACTGTGTGGTATCTGCGTCCTGGGCCTTTAAAAGGGAGCCACCTGGATTGGGTGGGCGTGAGCTGGACTGGGGGAGGAGACACGGTTTGGGGAGAAAACAGCACCACTAGTTGCCAGAACTCAGGCTCAGAAGAAAAGGGGCAGCATCACTCAGCCTGGGAGGGAAAGGGGCCTCTGTCCATTCCTGTCTGCGTGGTGCGGGGACTGGGGCTGTGGGGCCGCAGTGGGAGCATGAGGGCCAGCTAGCCCGGGGTGCCGCCGTCGTTAGGGCGGGCCATGCCACACAGGCACACAACGTCTGCCAGCCCCAGTCTGCTAGGGCAGAAGTGGGTAACTAGCCATTAACTGAAACACAGGCTATCGAAACATAAAGCATTGGAGTCCTTTTTTTCTTTCTTTCTTTATTTTTTAAATTGAATTTATTGGGGTGACATTGCTTAGTAAAATTATATATAGGTTTCAGGTGTACAGGTCTCTAATCCTCTGTATGTTGCACAGTGTGCTCACCACTCAGAGCCAGTTCTCCTCCTGTCACCATGTACTGGACCGCCCTCCCTCCTCAACTATCCCATCCCTGAAGTTCTTAAAATATAAGTGTTGGATTATGAAAAAAAGTACTTTGAATATAAAAATACTGCTCTAAAATACTAATTTTTTAAAAATCTTGTTTGTTTTCTTTTAGGAGCATGGCCTGTTCTTATAGATGATTTTGTAGAATATGCACGGCCAGTAGTCACAGGTGGTAAACACAGCCCTTTCTAGGCAGAAAATAAAGATGGATTAGGATTTTGAAATGAACTGCATCCTGCAAGGAGACATTTTGGTCAGTTACTGTGCACATATGTCACTGATTTCAGCAGTCATCCTTGACCAGTCATGAAACTGGAATGAGCATCTCACTCTGCTTAAGGAAAATGGTGACTGGTTTGGGCACCGTGTGGAGACCCTCAGGAGGCAGCTGCTTTGGAATGTCTGCAGTTGGGTCACATTGCTGCTCTTAAGAGATTTCTGCATGATTTTTATATTTATGAAAAAGTAACCTAGAGCCTGTTTGCAGGACTGCAGAGCATGCTGTTACTTCATGATTTAAGGTGAACACTAGCAGTTACCATACTCTGCTGAATTATATTGTAATTACACTTAGAAGAAAAAGTATCTCTGTCCTTGGTAGGATGTTGTATTTTTATACAAGTCAAAGATGTTTAAAATGTGCCCAAAAGAAGATGATCTTGTTGTGGATTCTAACATTTTTTAAACTGGTGCCAGGAATTTAAGATTTATATTTTTTGAATTATCAAATATCTAGATTTACCAGATCTATTTTTCCTTTGATTTTCTCTAGATGTTCATCTGAAAATCATTTTATAGTTTTTAATAGCCATTACAGTTTGCACAGCGATGGCACATGTAGTATGTGATTCCAGGAAAGCTTTATTTTAAACTGTTTACAAGTCAGCAGGTCTATTTTACTTGTAATAATGTCATTTGAACTTCCTAAGAAGTTTCATAAAGTATGCTTTTTAAAAAATGTATTTTATTACATTTAAAAAGACATTTTCCATGAAAAATATTTCTTTTATGAATGATGAATTATAGATTTAAAAATCAAGTCATTGGTCCCTTTCAATTACCTGTAATATCCATAATGTACACCGTCTGGCCCTTTGTATGGTTGTACACATTTGGAAGCTAAAATACACATCATTGTCCCAAAAAAACAAACACCAAACTGGAAACCTTCATCTCATTTGCAAGCTGAAGTCTGTCTTAGCCTCACGTCACCATCTGATTTTTCTGGTGTTTGCCTTGTCAAAGAGGACTGTCCAGGTGGCACAGGGATAGATGGGGTGCTGTCCAAAGCCCAGGGGCCTGTGATGGACCTGCTCTTTCGGAAAAGCTCTGTGTAGTTTTGAAAGTCACTGTGTGGACCCTACCTCATGTTTGAAAAGATCTTCCCATAACAAGTGTGCCTGCT
This sequence comes from Lyroderma lyra, assembly GCA_004026885.1. Taxonomy (NCBI): domain Eukaryota; kingdom Metazoa; phylum Chordata; class Mammalia; order Chiroptera; family Megadermatidae; genus Lyroderma; species Lyroderma lyra. Next base: position 139,607 of record PVJL010002077.1, read on the forward strand.
GCCCTGTCTGCAACCCAGTTTATGAGACAGATAAACTGAGGTTATTTCACAGGAGAGAGGAAATTCACTTCCAATTTCCTATAAACAGAAAGTGTGCCTAAAATGTATAGTTTTATTTGACTTCCAAAAATGAGATTCATTCAGTGTTTTAGGAAGCACCCATGTTCACACAGTGTGAGTTTTGTCTATACTAACTATATGTGAGCTATATTTTTGAATAGAAATTTTTCAGAGGGCAGCAGGCCCTGGAGGATTGGAAAGGGGACTGAGGCCTAGAGACCAAAGTCTAGGCTGGGGTCATGGGCCCCTAACTAGATGCAGGACCCAGGTAAGTCACTCAACCTCTCCCGGGCCTCCACTTCCATGTCCGCAAAAGGAAAAGCAAGGCCATCTCTTTCTGTAAGTCTGTGATTCCAAGAGCATTTATATAACACAAGTTAGCTTTACTAAAACCTCAACAATTTTGAAGTATTCTTGACATGTAAGTGTTCTACTTAGAGAAGGTTATAGAATTCAAATAATCCTGTATAAATTGTAGAGGTCTGTGATACTTTTATTTTTAAGATTTAGAGTTATATGGGGGAAAATGTTTTATGGACTCGTTTATCAATAGATATCAAAACATTAGTAATTGGACAAAGGCTCTTCAAAAAATTGTGGGTTTCTTTTTCTTCTATTATATATTCTACATTTAAGTCATGCATGCTATGAAAGTGCTAAGAACTTTGGAAACATTGAAATAAATTATTTTCTCTGGTGTGGTATCCTTTTAATTCTATTTTTGGTTGCTCCAGTACTCACCACTAGATGTCAGGGTCTTGATCTTGTCCTGGGGCCGCCAGGAAAGCCACCTCTATAGCACAGTAAACTCGCCCCTTCAGGAACATTCCCACCTGAGTCCAGCCTACCACCCTAGTTAAATGATCATGTCCCAAAATTGACAGCTTCAGTCATTTAGTTTTCTTTTTAAGTGTCACATAGTGTGCTAACTATGGTTGTTTCCATGTGAAAAATTTTAAACTTCTTAATATACAGCCCTTGAGTATAGGGATTATATAACCAGAATACACTGAAATGCACACTATAAATATATTGAAAACACACAAATTGACCAATCATAATAGGTTTAATAAAAATGTTGCCTGTGCCTTTATAGAGTGCCAAGAATTTCTGGAACAGACATCATCATCTCTTTCTGCCTTGGTGATGTAATACATGGCATTGTGTTGTTTTAACTCAGTAAATGTTTAGGTGTAATATCACACACATCTCAGACTTCAGGCTCCATGGAGGCAAGGATAGATTTTTTTTTTCTGTTTCTATATCCACAGTTGGTAAAACACAGTTGGGGCTCAATAAATGTTGAATGAGGGAATAGTGAACTCATCTTGCCTCCTATTTGCTGACACAGACCAAATAGTATGGAGTTGCTCTTAGCATCTTCAATAAGGGTTTCTACTCACTCCCTCAGAATCAGCAAAAGAAATCAGCCCTAGACTGTACCTCTGCCCTCAACAACAAATATTTCTGCCAAACGACGCTGTTCTCACTGCAGGGACGACTGTCTAAATCAGGGCTGCTGTTGTCAGCCTTGCCGTTGGATAGGGAACCCACACACCCAGTACCCAGGACCATCTGTGCTGGTTTTGAAAGACTACTTGTTTCAGAATCTCAGAATTGTGCTAGCTGTAATAATGTTCCAGCACCTCGTTTTTAACAATACGTTCATTTAAATACAGCTTATTAAAAGAAATTGCTTTTTGTCAGGTGTGTTTCTTAAATGCATGTGTGATGGTCTGATGTGCAACCAGGTTCCAGGGGGGAAGGGGAAAGCACAGTCCCAGTGGGGACACTCACTCTCTAGGGCCTGGGGGACAGCACAATGGGCTCCTTTCTAACTCCTTATTTCAAATTAAGATTCCTAGTTTATACCTTCTGCCTTCCCCAGCCTCTTCATATCTTTGCACGTTCTTCCTGTGAATCAGCAGGGTGCTTAGTGCGTGAAAATGATGGCACTGTCTTAGACGCCCTTGTGAGGGTTTACATTCTGCTCACACACTTTGCAATCTAAAGTCTGGTTATTTGGAAAGCCTTTTGTTAAACATTGAACTGTGAGGACACTTCATAATCTTTTCACACTAGAGCTAGAAGTGCTTTATTTCTTTATACTTTGTGTTTTCTATCATAAACATTTTATAATCCAAAACAAAGAAGTTTTCCAAAAAAACAAAATCATATATATATAATGGATAAATCTCAACATTATGCTAAGTGAAATAAGCCAGGCACAAAAGGCCACACAGTGTGTGATTCATTTATTTGAAATTCTAGAAAAAAGAAAAACTATAGAGACAGAAAGCAAATGAGAGGTTGCCTAGGGGTGTGATGGGGGGATAGAATAGATGGGCAAGGGGGCCTTTCGGGGTGACTCGAAAGAGTGGTCTGTGGTGAGAGCCGCACTGCGGTATACCTTCCCGCAGCTCGTCGTACGGTGCACTGAGCATGAGTGCATTTCGTGGTGTGTAAGTTAGAGCGGGGGTGTGCAACCTTTTGGCTTCCCTGGGCCACCCTGGAAGAATTGTCTTGGGCCACACATCAAATACACTAACACTAACAATAGCTGATAAGCTAAAAACACAAAAACAAACAAAACCAAGCCTCAAAAAAATCTCGTAATGTTTTGAGAATTTGTATTGGGCATTCAAAGCCGTCCTGAGCCGCAGGTTGGACGAGCCCGCATTAGAGCCTTAGAAATACATGCACTTCTTTAAGAGCACTGTGCGGAGGTTCCGTCCTGTGAAGGTCTGCTGTGAGAGAGCATCTGGACTTGCTCTGGATGCTGACTAAGCCTGCAGGCTCCTCTGTGACAGCTAGAGTCTGGCCAGACGCTGAGGAAGCTGACACTTCCACGTGGCTCCTCAGAAGGCACTGTGAGCTGCGGAGTCCAACAAAGTTGTCTCATTGGTGCCACCTGCAGAGTCAGAAAAGGAGTGCCTGGCAGTTTGAGGGACTTCCTGACAGCGACACAATGACCAGAACAGAGGTCGGCGAGGTGGACTGAAGGCTGCCACCGCCACGAAGCAACGAAAGCTCGGCGTGCTCAGCCGCTGTGGGGACAAAGGCGCCACCTTCCCAATGGAGAAATTTCGGGCTGCCCTGCTGCTCGGGAGTGTTGGGGATGCTCTCGGTTACAGAAATGCTCGCAAGGAGAACAGTTCTGCAGGCACCAAGATCCAGGAGGAGCTGCAGAAACTCGGGGGGCTGGACCACCTTGTACTCTCACTAGAGAAGTGGCCTGTGAGCGACAACACCATCATGCACACGACAACAGCTGGGGCCCTCACCACAGGTAAGGCTCAGCTTTGTGCCCCTCAGCGTGTCGGGTGAACCGGAGCTCTTGCAATAAGCATTAGCGCTTTGAAGGCGATGCAGCCTTTCAGCCCTGCTGTTACCCGATGCCACTGCTAAAAGTGGCAATTTAATATACACCAGTGTCCCTCAGCAAATCGGACGTGCGACTGATCGTGTTTCTCATGCAGTCTTTTTGGACAACAATATTATTTTACTCTGCTTATCTGCAGAGTCCATTTCTTAAACAGTGACTTTTCATTTGTGTCTAAAATGCTAAGCTGAGCCCTCTGATTCTAGACTTAAAGCCAATTAAATCTCTCATTTTGGAGTGTTTGGGGAGGGAGCTCAACTTTGCACTGCAGATATTAAGCCGCCTTCTGAATTTATTTCAATAGAATATAAAGTAATAAACCAGTTTGAAATTTGGAAAAATTAAGATAATATTGTGTGAGGCTCACTTCTAAATTGCAGTGAATTCAGGTTAAAATGCCAACTACCAAAATAGGAGTTAGCTTGGATAGTTGCTTGCTTATACATAAATCTGTCCTAAGAAAATGCTGTAAAATTAGTTGGATTGGGGGCAGGGAACAAAGTGTCTTGAAGTATGCTTTAAGTAGCAGGTTGATTTTAGGATCAACAAGTTTTCATATAACTTGTAGAGAAACAGTAGATGGATAAATAAGTAGCACAACTTTCCTACAAGTTATTTGCTCTTTAAAAACCTGTGTTATCGGTATATCACTGCAAAATTAAAATCTGAGGGCAACTATGAAGTCAATAAACTCTCACTTATCAGCTCACCTTGCCATTCCATGTATCTTCTGTGTGCATGCTCGGTTTAGTTCTGTGGTCATTGTAGAGGAATGTCATCTATTTTGTGACTGGTTCCTAAATAGCTAGTGACAGAGATAAAGCACCACAGATAAGATAAAGTGTCACAGTGCATTGAAAATGGTGAAACATCTTTCTGAGTCTACTCAACTACGAAATCCAAATATTTCCTATTTCTGATGTTTTCAGGAAGATTTTCATGTCCTTTGTGTTCAACAGTACTAAATAACATTCTAGCAGCCCAGGTTGATAATGTCTGCCCCCCAAGAACCTGCTGGAGAGCACAGCTTTCAAAACAAAACCACGGCTTGTTTTAGCTGCACACAGCTGGTCCTTACTCTTAAACTTTGCTTCCTTCATTTGTGTCTGACGCTGTGTGCACGCAAGTGCACAGTCCACATGTCCTCTTCATATTTGCCTTCATCTCTGTTAGCACTTTTAGTAAGTTTTTGTGAATGGCAGGATCCACAGTGTGGTCACCCCTAGGGTGGTACCTGGCACTGGTCGGGGCTTGCCTGATGATAACGAGCTCTCCAAGAGTAGATCAAGTCAAGTCCTCTTGGTAGAAATAGGACATAATCTATCCCCAATGTGAAATGTATGCATTTAAGAGGATTGTGAATGTTTGGGGCATTGTTTGTGAGGAGGGAGATGAGTTCAGAGCCGCCAGCTGCTGGAAGCTGCCGGAAGCTGGGGGCTGCCGTGCAGGGCAGCACGCTCTGACTAGTGGGTCATGAGAGAACACTTGTGAAGGTCACCCCCTTGAATCATACTCTTCCAGACACTCAAGCAAGCACATATTTTTTTCAATTCATAAAAATATAAGTTGAAATCTGACTTTGTTTAGTTTTCAAACAACCCAATTTTTTTTTTCTTGAAATAACAAATTGTAGCCAGTAAAAGGAGCCTTTGAGCTCTCAAGGGCACTAAATCTGTACCAGCCATTGTTCTAGCTTCATGTGGAGCATCAACTAATTCTCACATCACCCTGAAGCTTGACTGTATGATTACAGTTTTACAGATAAGGGAACCAATACACAGAGAGGTTAAGTAATTTGCCCAACGCTACACCGCCAAGTGAGTGTCAGAGCAGGGATTAGAACCCAAATAACTTGACTCCAACGCCTGTGTTCTTAAGCACTGTCCCGACCATCTGAGGTTACTAGACATACAAATATTTAAAAGATTCTGATAGACAGGAGCTCTTTGACGAGTTTCCCAGAGGCAGACAAGTGGAACTACATTAGCATGTTCGGTAAGTTTCACTAATTAATAAGTGCCCTAATCTGATAAGCCATATAGCTGTGTGGTCTGGCAAAGCACGGTCCTGCTAGAGTGAGGATGATGAGGAAGATCAGGTGCAGTTTGTGTGACACATCCTACTTTTGGGTATGTCTGTGAAAAGGGCAATGTCGAAGGAAGGCAGATACTGACCTAGGAAGTAGCCAGTCCCCAACAGGTAGGTGGGTACACGGAGGATGGGCAAAGAGCTCACTCGACACGCACTTACCAAATGCTCCTCTGTGTGCCTGGTCCTGTGCTGTCACCCAAGGATGAAGGGTTCCCATGAGGGGCTCCACAATGTGACACTCCGAGCTCTCCAGACACTCAAGCAAGCACATATTTAGTAGCCAGAAAACCTCTCTCCCTCTCTGAGCCTCACTTCAGGATGATAATACTGTTGTCATAGGATTATGTAGGGATCAAATGGGACAGCATAAGTACAGCATGAGCAAGAACTTGACTTATTATGGGAAGGTGGCTCATGGCAATATCGTTAATGTCTGTCTTCCTACGATGTCTTATGCATCTGAGAGACAGAAGCTCTGGTTGTCATAGTCAAGCAAAGTAACCATGTCATTGCTGCCGCAGGAGAGGAATAGGAGGTGACTGGCCCACTGAGGACGGCAGCAAGTGCTGCCTGCGTGTCCATAACCCTCAGGAGAACAAGGGGCCTGACTCGAGTATGAGCAGGGGAGGCCTGCCCTGGCTTGGCTCTTTATTTCTCTTCCTCCATCAACGGCTCCCTGATAAGAATATTTTGAAAAGTTGATATTATTTTTGCAAAGTAATTTGATATGGGTATTGTGACTTTTCTTTATCAGGACATTAGTTGGGAAACTGGCAGGTAGTCTCATAAGCTGACTTGTCTTTTAGGAGACTGGGTATGTAAGATAGAGAAGTGACTTTAGTCATCATGTCACAAAGTAGAGAAATTCAGGTGAGAGGGTCCAAGACTGCAGCTTTGAAAAATCTGTTTCTAGTTTAAATTCTAACCTGAAATCAGCACAAGGCTTTTAGTTGCCACTTTGTTTTTAAGGAGTTTATTCTGAGAGAGGGAGGGAGAGAGAGAGAGAGAGAGAGAGAGAGAGAGAGAGAGAGATGTCATTGCAGAATAAAATGAATTATTTTAGGAAACTCTAGAAGGGCCAGGCTTATTAACCCCTAATTGAGTCATAAAAGACTGTTTATACCTGATAGTGCTGGCGACTGAGAGCCTGGACAGGTCCCAGAGGCTCACACCTCCAGCTAGAGGTTCATTTGATTCTTGCAGGGTTACCGACAGAACGTGGAGCTCATTCCTCCAGAACCAAGGCCTTGGCCCACTCACTCTGAGCCCCACTCAGAACTGGGGCAATGCAGTATGCATCCAGTATAGGAGCAGTGGGCCAGGTCTTGTGGAACTCCCCTTGCTGTTAAGAGATCAAAGGATGGGACCAAAGGACTTAGAGCCACTCTTTACACCAAGTCCTATCTCCAAAAGGTCAAAACTAGAGGGCAGAAGTGTGCCCCCTGCTGTAATCGCTGCCGGCACTGAGGCTTTCATCCTGGGGCAGGGAGTTTGCCGAGAGCACTTCTCATCTCCCTCGTCCCTCCGTCCCTCCGTGACAGGGCCCTGGTTCTGAGGTGGCCTAACGAAGGCTCTGGTTAGGCCACGGGAAGGTCGGTGGGTTTTCATGCCAACGGTGCTCCCCTGCCTGCTCTAAGCCCAGGGTGGCAGAGAGGTGGTGTCTCTTCTTCCCCAATCTCTCCCAAAGGTGGGGGATCTACTCCCAAGGACAGAAGGGGCAGTGCCTGGCTCGTGCCAGCCCTAAGGCCTGAAATGCCGTTTTAGCACAGCATGAGAGTGCTGTGGCTGTGAGCTGCCTTGGCAGGGGTGCCCTGTACCTACCTGCCTGCCCCCCTGGCACAGCAGCCTCTCCACCATGCCTGTCCTGCTCTCCGATGTGACCAAGCACCTTAGACCCCAATTTTGGAGCCTGTGTGGCCTCTACCCACCACGCTGTGGATTAATTTAATGGTAGAAATGCTCAGCCTTCACCATTGAAATCCATTACCAGCTCTGGCCTTAGGCAAGTGACATAACTTCACGGACCCTTACCTGACAAATAAGAGCCTCCTCACACCGTCGGGGGAGGGTGGCATGAGGGCGTTTAGACACAGGTCATCCAAGGCCGACAGCAGGCAGGCAGTGTGCAATAGCTCCTCTGTCTTCCGTGCCCTGGGCTCTTGGTGATCTGGGGGACTTGAGACCACACTTGTTCCCAGGATGCCTCCACGTGGTGGGGGTCCGTTTGGGACAATGCCTGGCAAGCACTGGCCGCTTCAATGGTGGGAGAAGAAGGGATTTATAGGTGGGAGAGACTCAGCTTCTGACGCCTTAGAGGTGGGTTCTTAAAAGCCCAAGGAACAGGCAGATTTCGGTCCAGTTTGTCCTTACATAGCTAGAACTGTCAGCAGTATGTGAGGATAGTGGGGTTGTTTGCTTTTTCTAGATTCTCCTGTGTAACTAGAATAATAAGCAAAACAACAAACTACACCGTCTGAAACCTAAGAGAAATCAAGAGTGAATTATTGGTCTGCATTTTGAATTTCTCTAGGTAGCCAAGGCTGTGCGAGATGGCTCACTGAACTCCTCCTCTTCTACCACCGACTCAGGGGCTTAATGCTTGCTGTCACTTCTGTTGTCACTGATGCGCTGGGGTTTGGAAGGAAGTCGCCACTCCCACTCACTCTGACCCTGCTTTCTTCTTTCTTGCCCAGACTACTGGTGCCTGGATGACCTGTACAGGGAGATGGTGAAGCGCTATGTGGAAGTCCTTGAGAAGCTTCCAGAACATCGAGCAGACCCAGCTACTATAGAAGGCTGCTCACAACTGAAGCCAGATAACTATCTCCTTGCCTGGCACACGCCTTTTAACGAGAAGGGTGAGGGGATGCCTGCTTCTCCCTCTAAACCCGCATGCTGGAGAACCTTAAGGGGCACTAGCCCTTCCGTCGTCCCACTAACCAGCCACCTCAATTTGGCGTGAGTTCAGAGGCATTTGCCAGGGCTCCTTTGTAGGGCAGTGTGCTGCCTGGAGAGCCAGCCGCCCGCGTGGGTGTCTATTTAGAGGACACCCTGGCAGTTTTGTCACCGATCCCTGGTTTATTTTAAGCAATATTTCCATTGCTTTCCATTTAAGTTTGTATTTTTTTGCCAAAACATCAAGAAAAACATGTACCAACTGGGTAAATGTCTGCCTCCATGATGACTTCATGTGTTTATGGGGTGATGTATATAATTAGCCGCAGTCTGCCTCCAAGGCTTCAGCTCCGGGGCCCCAACCTGTCCCTCCGGGTTTATACTGCAGGTGGGGCCTGCCCCCTCCGGGTTTATACTGCAGGTGGGAACTGCCCCCTCCGAGTTTATACTGAAGGAGGGACCAGCTCACTTGTAATGTTAAGGAGTTACAGGAGAGTGGCCATGAATTTGCAGGGCCAGATATGCAGAGATAATAATGCCAGACGTAGAGCAAAAGTATACAGTGTTTACTGATAGCAAGAATATAAGCAGAGTAGCGAAAGATACATCACCAGTCAAGGAAGCACTAACACCCAGAACGCAGCTGGGGGAATCCCGGCGCCAGCTGTCCATGTCCCAGCGGGAAACAGCATGAATATCCTCAGAGTATAGATTCCCAAATCCCTGTGTCTTCTTGACTCTCTTAAGTACAGTGTCAGACAAAGGTGGCTCAGGGCCAAATACACTTGTGCAAACTGGGCTGTGGATCCCCGGGATCTGGCTAGGATCCCAGGGTCGACCACATCCATGTTTTCAAGTTATTTTAAGAAAAACTCCCTTCTGGGCACATAACCAGTCCCCCGGAAGGAGGTGCATTTTCTTGAGATTACCTAGCAGACACCTGAACTCAGATGACTCTCTTTAACTCTTATATTTTTCCCTACACCACTCTGGGTTTATACTAAATGTGGGGCCTGCCCACTCTGGTTTATACTGAAGACTAGCATCCAATCAAATGTGTCTCAACATTCAAAACAGCCCATAATGAAGAGAAAGTTCAATAAATCAAAACTGATGAAACCTGGAATAGACATTAGAATTATCAGATAAGGATATAAAATGTATGTTTTCCTATTTTCAAAAAGTTAGAAACATGAAGGTATAAAACAAATCTAAATTTTGGAAAAAACATTTCTGGAAAAAAATACTACAATGTCTGAGTTTAAAAACAAATTGCTGATATTATTACATTATAAAACAAGGAACAATAGACCTGTTGTGTATATAGTTTAGATATTATTTGAATATTAGCAAATCAGCAAGACTTCCCTTTTCTTGCTTCTTTTTCTAATAGTTCTCACAATTATTCAGCTGAGCTGCCCTTATTTTCAGTTAATTACAGTGCCAATTTCCAGAGATTTTTCTGGAGCTGCTTGAAAGTGTAATTACACAGGCAAACATTTTTTGTTGTATTTATTTATGATTATTTTGATAGAAATGATACATTGTGAAGTTTGTTCTTTATATGATATAAAAATAGATACTATAAAAAGTTTGAGAAAAATACAGAAGTGGTTTCACGTGCACTTTCATAAAGCTATCACCCAGACTACTGCTGGAAAATATTAATTGGGCAAAAATATATTTTTTCAGCAAAAAGATTAAAATAAATTATAGCAAAAGCAAATTTAAAGAACTACATTGGCTATTATTAACAGATTAGACATTTCAGAAGAAAAGATTAGTGAGTTTGAAAGCACAGCAAATGAAACTATCCAAAATGGGACAAACAGAGAAAAAAGAATCCAAAATATGAAAAGAACACTAGTGGGGAGTTCCCTGATGGTGTAGTGGCTCAAGGCTTCGGCATTGGCGCTGTCAGCGCTGCGGCCTGGGTTCGATTCCCAGCCAGGGAGCTACCCACATACCAAAAAGCAAAAAAAAAAAAAAAAAAAAAAAAAAAAAAAAAAAAAAAAAAAAAAAAAAAAAAAAAAAAAAAAAAAAGAAAAGAACACTAGTGAACCATGGGACAACATAAAGCAACCTAATATACCTGTGCCTGGGGTCCATCCAGAAAGAAGGAAACAACAACAAAACATTTTTGAGAAAATAGTGGCCAACACATTTGATACAAACTGTAAACTCACAGATCCATGAAGAAAACTACACCAAGGCACATAGCAGTCAAATTGCTCAAAAAAAATAATAAAAAGAAAAACACACATCCCATACAGATAGTCAAGGTAAGGACGACAGCAGATTTCCTCTCAGAAGCAATTCAAGAGAAATAGCCATGCAACATCATTAAGTGTGGAAAGAAACAACTTCAATCAGAGTCCTGCACCCAGAAAAACTATCTTTCAGAATGAAGGCCTAATAGCCTTTTCCAGGTGAACAAAAGCTGAAGAATTCATCACCAGCAAAGTCACACTTTGAGAAAGGCTAATGGAAGTCACTTAGGCAGAAAAAACAGCTAACGGAAATATGGATCTATACAAAGGCATGGAGATGAATGGAAATGGTAATGACATGGGTAAATACATGAGATGGTTAAATTTATTTAAATATCTTTAAAAGGTAATTGACTTTAACAAATGATAATGATGTATTTCAGGGATTATAAAATATGTATAAGCAAATGTATGACACACTAACATGAAGACTGGGAGAGAGATGGAAGTGTACAATCGTAAGGTTCTTATATGAGGTGTGAAGTGGTATATCACATGAAAGCAGACTATAATAGACTAAAGATGTACACTAAAAGCCCCCAAATAACCACTAAAATAACAAAATAGTTATAACTGTAAGCCAACAAAGAGATGAAATTGAATCATTTCAACAATATTTTCTGGGGAAGCAGCCATTGTGTGACCTGTGCCCCTCTCCTGCTTTGCCCAATAAGTGCTCTAAGCCTCGAATATTCCCCCCAGTAAAGATCAGGTGCAGAGCTGTCACTCAGCCCCCAGATTATCCTTCCTTATTAAGAGAAGCCTTTTCTACTCTGTGTACATAGTGAACTTTCTTGTACTACTTAAACTGGAGCATCATATGGCACCCAACCAGCCCTACCAGGGTATATCTGCCCATGTAGGAAGAGAACAAGGTCAGCACCTGCAGCACAAGAGGTTGGGTGTGTAGTCCACAGCCCAACCTTGGCTTCTGGAGGGATCCACTGGTCCTGGGAGACTGGAATGTACTAGTGACTTGGATCTTGCTGCGTGTCTTCTCCTTTCTGTGAGAAAAGCCTAATTTTAACCCATGCCTGTGTGTTTAGTCCTCCTTGGCAACTCTAAACCTGTAGAAGATGCAGTGGACCAAGGTCTATGGGTTCCTCCTTCTAGTGGTGGCACTGTTATCATCTTTGCCATCCTCTATATTGTTGGAGTCTTCATCTGGGCTTGGTATCTTCATCTTCCTGCTTGATAATATTCAATCCAAAAATGGCAGAAAGAGAGAAAAGGGCACAAATAATGGGTAGGACAAATAACAAGATGATAGACTTAAACCCAACCATATCACTAATCATATAAAATATAAATGGTCTAAAAACCCCAAACAAAAGGCAGAGATTGAGAGAAAACAAAGAAGCAAATCTTATAAACAAAAACAAATTGTTTATAAGAAATGCACTTTAAATATAGAGACATATTATGCTAACTGAAATAATTCAGGCAAAAAAAGAAAAATATCATATGATCTCACTTATATGTGAAATCTAAAGAACAAAATTAATGAGCAAACAAAACAGAAACAGACTTATAGATACAGAGAACACACTGATGGTTGCCAGGTGGCAGGGGGTTTGCAGGGGTTGGGTGAAAAAGGTGAAGGAATTAAGTAGTACAAATTGGCAGTTACAAAACAGTCACAGGATATAAAGTACAGCATAGAGAATATAGTAAATAATATTGTAATAACTATTAATATGTATGGTGCCTGGTGGGTACTAAACTAATGTGGTGGGGGGAACCCCTTGGTAAATTATATAAATGTCTAACCACTACACTGTACACCTGAAACAAATGTAAAATAATATTGAATGTCAACTGTAATTAGAAAAAAAAGAATAAACACACACTTTTCACTCAAAAAATAGATAGATAAATAATTATAAAGACAAAAATAGGTTAGATGGGAAAAGATATACCATGTAACACTAATCAAAGAAAAGCTGAGGTGACTATTAATAACACTTAACATACATTTTGGAGCAAAGAATATTACCAGGGAAGAGAAGGAAATTTCATCATGACATATGCATTTATTCATCAGGAAGACATACAAACCTAAATGTTTACATACCTAATAACAAACCTTCAGACTATACAAAGCAAAAACAGAGCTGCACAGAGAAATAGACAAATCCACAATTATAGGCAGAGATGTTAACATTAAAACCTTAAACAAATTAATTCTGCTTTCACCTTAAGAAACTAGAAAAAGAAGAGCAAATTCAACCCAAAGAAAACAAAAGAAAGGAAACAATGAAGATAATGGTGAAAATCAATGACATAGAAATCAGAAAAACAATAGAGAAATTCAACAAAACCAAAAGTTGCTTCTTTAAGAAGATAAAAAATGGATAATCCTCTAGCCAGACTTATCAGGAGAAAAGAGGAAGACACAAATGACCAATGTCAACAATAAGAAAGGATTCTGCAGAAATTAAAGAAAAATGGGGAATATTATTAAAATTTTATGCCAATGATGAAATGGACAAATGTTTTGGAAGATGCAAACTACCAAACTACCACTTAAGAGGAAATAGAGCACCTAAATAGCATTATATTTATGAAAGAAATTACGAAGAAAACTCCAGATCCAGATGGCTTAACTGGGGAATTCTACCAAACACCTGAAAAGAAATAATACCAATTGTACACAACTGTTCTGGGAAATTGAAGAGGATGAATACTTCCCAAATTCATTCTTCCAGAAGACTGTTAAAAGAATGAAAAAGAAGCCATATATTGGGAGAAAATATTTGCAAAGCATATATCTGATGAAGGATCTGGGTGCAGAATGTATTAAGAACTCCTAAAACTTAGTAAGAAAGCAAGCAACCCAATACAAAAATGGGAGAACTATTTAAACAAATAAATCACCAAAGGAGATAAATGGGTGGAAAATAAGAGCATGAAAACATGCTCAACATCATTAGTCACCACAAAAATGAAAATTAAAACTACAACGAGATACCACTACATACTTAATAGAATGTCTAAAATTGAAGATTTACTATAGAGTGCAACAAATGGCAACATGAGAGGGACCTCTGAAAAACTCCTCTGGAGATTGCAACTAATAAAACACCTATATCTCAACCAAGAACCCTCTACGCAATGCACAATCACAGCTATTCATTGCATTAAAGTACCTACAGGCAGGCAGAGGGTTAAACAAAACAGAACTAAAAGGGGAATTGCTGAAACATGGTTGCACACAAGTCCCTGCTTGGAACTCTACCACTGGGAGAGGGAGCAGATGGAGGTGGCGGGAGAGCACACCGGATCTCACTTGGTCCACAGGACAAAGAAAAGGAGGCCCAGAGGTGGAGCATGAGATACTGCTCCTTCTGGCCACCAGGAGTTGCAGACTGGTCTGCAAAATGCAGCAGGCTGACTTCACTCCAGCTCTCAGAGGAGGGGGAGCGACGGGGTGGTGAGGAGACACAGCGCAAACTCTCAGGCTGAGAAGGAAGAGAGGGAGCTGCACCTACGCATTTCTTGGCCCACAGCCAGTATGGTTTGAAAGTCCAGCATATGGGACTGACCCCAAGGCTCAGTGCAGAATCTGCACACGGGGCTAACCAAGAACAGAAAGGCGCAATCACACACAAACTCCCTGCACAACTCCTGGAGCCACAGGAAGATAACAAAACCACAAATGCCCCTCCCTTACAGGCCTCTGCCTGCCCAGTATCAGCAGCAAACACCAGAGAAACTGCAAAAGTGAGGGTCCAGAGAGAATGCCAAAATGAGAAACCAGAGAAAGGGAGCTCAAAATAAAGAGGTTGAGAGAGATGGCCCATCAGAAACAGAGCTCAAAGCAATGATTATAAAAATGTTTAAGGAACTAAATGATAATTTCAACAGAGAGATAGCAAGCATTAAAGATGACTTACAAACCATTACAAAGGACCAGAGAGAGATCATGACTCCATTAACTGAAATGAAGAACACAATAAAAGTCACTAATTTGGATAAAATAGAAGCGTGAAGCAGTAATTTGCAGGAAAAGCCTGCAGAAAACACCCAACAAGAAAAGAGAGAAAGTAGAATACAAAAAAATGAGGATGGATTGAGATTCCTCTGGGACTATATTAAATGTAAAACTATTTGAATCATAGGTATACCAGAGAGGACAGAGGAAAAACAAGGGATCAAGAAATTATTTCAAGAAATAATGACTGAAAATCTTCCTAACCTGGCGAAGAAAATAGACGTACAAGCCCACGATGCACAAAGTCCCAAACAAGATAACCCCAAAGAGGAACACACCGAGGCACATAATAAAATGGCAAAAGTTAAAGAAAAAGAGAAAATTCTAAAAACAGCAAGAGAAACACAAAAAGTAACTTATAAAGGGACACTCATTGGACTCTCAGCTGATTTCTCACCAGAAACTTTATAGGCCAGGAGGGATTGGCAGAAAATACTCAATGTGATGAAAACCAAGGACCTACAACCAAGAATAATGTACCCAGCAAGACTAGCATTCAAAATTGAAGGACAGGTAAAGAGCTTCTCAGATAAGGAAAAGCTAAAGGAATTCATCCCCACCAAATCAGTACTACAAAGAACGTTAGAGGGACTTCTTTAAGATGGGAGGAGGGATGAGACAGTGGGTAAAATAAGGGAAAGGAAAATGAAAAGCAATAAAGAAATAAAACTCATGGACACAGTCAATAATTTAGTAATTACCTGAGGGAAAGAGGAGCAGGGGGTAGGGGAGAAGGGACAGGGACACAAATATATGGTGATGGAAAGAGAACTGACTCGGTGATGAACACATAATACAACACATAGAAAATGTAATGCAGAATTGTACACCTGGGACCTATGTAATTCTTACTTATCAATGTCACCCCAATAAATTAAAAAAATAATAACAATAGAAAGATTTACTATAGCAAATGTGGTTGGGATGTGGAAGAGCTGCTGGTGGGATATAACCTCTTTGGAAACCCGTTAGCCAGTTTCGTTTCTTTTCTTTTCTTTTTTAGCCAGTTTCTTAAACAGTTAAACACAGATCAACCATATGAGCTAGATGTCCCACTCTGAGATAATTACCCAACAGAAAATAAAGCTTATGTCCACAGAAAGTGTGGGTAATGAATATTCATAGCAGCTTACTTATAATAGCACCACACTGGAAACAACCCAAATGCCCATCAACAGGTAAATGTATAACCTAGTTGTGGTACATCCCATACAGTGGAGTACATAGAGTAAAAGAAGGATCCACCTATCCATACACAGCAACACAGATGAATCTCAAAATAGTTACACTGAGTGAAAAAAGTCAGGCAAAAAAAGAGTATGTTCTGCATCCTTCTATTTACATAAATTTCTAGAAAATGCAAACTAATCTGTTTTGCCAGATCAGTGGTTGGTGAGGAAGGCAGAAGGGACATGGGAGAACTTGGAGGTGATGGCCATGTTACAATCTTTTGATGCTGGTTTAATGGGTGTATCATGTGGCAATTGTAACTCAATGAAGCTGATTTTGAAAAGAGCAAATATACATAATTGAAAGCATACTGTGTATACAATTCTGTCTTCTACTTTTTTCCCAGTAGAAACATATTATGAGCATGTCCCCATGTTATCAAAAATTCCATTTTTAATAGCTAAATAGCATCCCAGCATATGAATGCTTTGCAATTTATTTCATCTCTTTTACTGTCAGGCATTTGAGTGCTTTGCCTACTTTTCACTCATTTAAATGACACTATTAAACATGGAACTACAAAAATTTTTAAGTAATTAAAATTTTCAGGTTATTTGAAAATTTTTATTTTCATAACATTTTCAAATTATTCATGAAAGCTTAGATTGCCAGAGGTAGAATTATTGGAGCAAATGTCTTAATTCAGGTATTTCATGTTCCATGTAGGCTCAGGATTTGGGGCTGCCACCAAAGCAATGTGCATCGGCATGCGGTACTGGAAGCCAGAACGCCTGGAGACCCTGATCGAAGTCAGCATTGAGTGTGGCAGGATGACACACAACCACCCCACAGGTAACAATGGTGTAGGAGCAGGTGCCTGTTGTGTGCTTCTCTCCCCAGCAGACTAGATGAATCTTACGTGATCACATCAACTGTTTGCTTTGCTGTTGGTTGGCAGACTTGGTTTTTTAATCTTCGGTTCTGCTTAAATTCTATCTTCAACCTAAAAATGGGGTTGGCAATAAGTATGCTGATTCTGGAGAGGGTAAGGAAAGCACCAGTTACCTGAATGAAACGAGGACCTGGATTGAAGTCATAGGAGTTAGCACTTATGAGGGGGGATCCCCCCAAAAACCCAAAATTATCTTCTGGAGGATGGGTCCTTTGTAGTACTGGCTTCCCAGGCTAGGTGAGTGTTCTAGGAACCCACCTGCATCAGTGTACCAGCTGGTGTTTTTGTGAGAGGCTGCATTTGGCTTCAATTAATTTTTTTGGAGACTGTTTCAATGTGATTGCCCATTTCATGGTGGGTGATTTACACAAACAACGTGAGACATAGCAACGCACCTGCTTGCACCACGCTCAGTGTTCAGTTTTTGACAAAAAAAAAAACAGCATGAACCCCCTTCCCCATGCCCCTCCCTCCCTATTCACTCAATCTCGCCTCCGAGCAACTTTTATTGTTTCCCTGGATGAGGAAAGTCCTCAAAGGGAACCGTTTTTGCCGATGTGGAAGAAGTGAAACAAAAAACGGCAGAAGCACTAAAAGGCATCAAAATCGATGAGTTCAAAAACTGTTTTGAGCGATGGGAAAAGCATCTCTACAGGTGTATTGTATCAAATAGTGAGTACTTTGAAGGTGACTAAAGTTTAATAACTTTAGTTATTAAAATAACTAAAATAAACACACAATTTTTAATAAATTAATTCCAGGGTTTAAGGGGTCCCTCCTTGTATATTATACTGTCAACATGGAAGCCACGTGCCACACCCAGGGCCTGGGCTCTGAGGCAGACAGACCACTCACTGGCTGTGTGAACTGGACCGAGCCACTTGATGACCTGTGCCTCCATTTTCTCACCTGTACCAGGGATGATTACGGCAATAGGAAACCCACCCACCTATTGTATGTGTGAGGATAAAGTGAGTGGAACGATAAAGCCTCTTAGCAGACGCTCACTGCATGGAGAACACAGTGGGGCCAGCTGTGTTCTGACGCCCCCACCCCAGGCCCATCACAGAGACGAGGGCAGGCAGAGCAGCCCTGGTGCCTGACTGAGATATGACTCACAAAGGCACTCAGCTCCGAATGTTGAAAAAAGAAAAAAATGGCTAGAAACTCTTATACCTGGAACCTGCCCTTAACAGGTGATGTGCTGTCCCACCTCTCCCTACCAGTCTGAGAGTCTGACAGTGGCTCTCCAGTGACTGTTCTCATTTTTCAAGGTCACCTCGAGTGTCCTTTTGAACTGGTGTCACGAATCTGCAAGGGCCCCCCGTGCCCTCCTGAAAGCATTCCTCCTCCAGTGGGAACCACAGTGGGTGACGAAGCACCTGATGAGTAGATGTGACAAAATACACCGATGAGTTCAGTGCAGGCAGTGGCAGGCTAAGCCATGACCTCCACAAATAAGTTCATTAGATCTTTAAAGTTTAAGCAGAAAGGCATGTAATTCAACCGTTGGCCACATCTCTGATGGCTGAAAAAGGAGTTAACCAGAACATTTGCTAACTAACTGGTTCAACTAGAAGCAAAACAAAAAAACCTTAAAACATGAAAATGTTGAACATTTGGAAACAATGTGATGAATATAAGAATCTGGCTAAGAATTTAAATGTCTAAAACATTGGCTGATACGTCACCTACTCTTATTAAAGAAATGTGGTTTTACATGTTTAATAGCTAAGTCATTTATATATTTCTAGGATGATGACTGAAAATGTTTTAGGGTTTGATTATATAAACCGAGTATCAAGATGTGCATTTTAACTCCACACTCCTTTTTAATTTTCAAACCAACTTTGACAGCAAGTGTCACCTTTTTTATTATAGCATGTGTTGTCCTAGACCCTAGGGCTGAAATACTCCATAAGAAGTAGAGTGATGGCAGGTGGTCAAGGCCCTAGGTTTGAGAACTAGTTGCTTCTTTCCTGCTCTTGAAATGATCCATAACGGATGCTTTGAGACATAGCCAAGGAGCCACCGAGAGCATCTCAGCGAGATGGCAGTGCCCTTTCTTGGGTGGGTGCAGTCTTTGCAAGGCTGTTACCATGGTCTCGCCTGATGGACACTCATCTGTGTTTACGGGTAGAATCATCGATCCCCACAACTGCCCTTGCAAGGTATGTATTGTTCCCCTTTGTGTAGAGAGGAAACAAAAGCTCAAAATACACAAAGTAATTGCCCAGGGTCCTACATGTGGTTAACAGCCAGTCCAGCATCCCAGAGCTAGGATGTGGGCCAGGTGCCATTGTTGTCCCTCTCTCCCCACTGCCCTTCAGGCTTCCTCGGGTCCCTGTGCACAGCCCTGTTTGCATCTTATGCCATACAAGGAAAGCCACTGGAGCAGTGGGGGAGAGCCATGATGAAGACAATCCCACTAGCTGAGGAATATTGTAAGAAGACCATTCGGCACATGGCAGGTGAGCCTGGCCTCCCTTCCTGTCACATTTGCACTGACACCTAGAAAGAATTTGGTCTCACTTCACACTCAGAGTAGATTTGGACAGAACTGGCTCCCAAAGAGGTCAAGGTCCATTTGCCCACGGTGAAACCAAGAGCATCCCCGTGGGGTCTGTGTGAGCAGGTGGGCCCCACATAGAAGGCCTGAGGTGTCAGCCAGAGGGCAGCACCTGCTCAGGAGGGCTCAGGTGTGCGTGGAGATCTAAGGTGGTGCCAGAAAGAGGAGAGAGGTCTTCAACATCCTTTTGTTACATTGTTGATGAGACGCCCTAGGAATTTAACTCTTGTTTATGTTAGGCTTATGGTAAAATTGGTTTCCTTGTACGTCATTTTGCTTAAAGTAGCAGAACCTATGAAAGACATTAAGGCAGGACTGAGATTAAATTTTCCAAATTGTCCTTAAGTAGCCCACTTCTCAGAGAGGGATGAGGGATCTGGACACTGATGTCTGAACTGCTCCCAGGACTTCATGGACAGCTGCGCCTTACCCAAGAAACTTAAGTCTCCCACACAAGGCCGGACAGAGGCCTGTGCCCACTAATGACATTTACTCCCAGGAAGCTCCATTTGTCCCAGTTTACCCAAAACTGGTCATCAAATGGCTCATGGCTTTTTTTGGCCATGAGTGAGGTTAATCTAGCCAATCCAGCAGAGATCCTAGAAGATCATGGTGTTGCTTACGTTTTGGACACGCATTCAAGGGGCTTCTACACTGTTTTTAGCCTGCACCCCTTTCCCCATGGGCTCCCTAGAGGAGAGCACAGCTGGGACAGCATATGGGGGACTAGGAGGAAACCCATGGCTTTCTCCTCGAGTGGCTAACCCACAGAGGGACACAGGCTGCATGAGGAACACAGCTTCATGCGGCCTTTGATATTCTTAAATTAGGGAGGAAAAGTTCTAGAATAAACCACCCAATTTGACCTGGAGGAGAGGGAGATGAAGGATTTAAATGTAGGAACATAGCTGTTGACTACTTTCTAGAACAGCCCGAGGCTGAAGTCTTCAAACAGAAAATCAACCAGTCACTCTGCTGTCACCCTCCAAGGTGCAGGGATTATACTCTAAAATGCCACATGCGAAGCTTAGTTTATTTTCATTTAGTTTAAGTCATTGTTGATTATCCCTGGGTTCTCTCCAGCCCTGGGCAGGTTGATCTGTGGTCACTGGGTCAGTCCTCGCCTTAAACCAAGTAGGGTCACCGTAACTCATCCAAAAGAGACAAGTAAGTAATATTGGAGTGAACCTGCACCGTTACTGCATTCACATTACATTAATGAACATTTCCCCAGAACTTTAGCATCAAAAACAGTTTTCCCCAGTGTTTTCTGAGGAACACTAGACAATGACCAAACCTGGGAAGAGAGTCATTGGTGAGATAATTTTGAGACTACATTCTTTCTATTTAATTTAAATTTTGTTTCACCCGGAGCTTCATGAACCTCTACAGCAGAACCCTCTTTAACAGAACACCTAAAATCTACCAGGGATGTGGAACACCCCCAGGAAATACCCCTCCTGGGCCTCTGCTTCGTCTATGACAACATCATTGGCAATAAGGAGGCCGGCAAATTAGTCCATGGGTTTATGTTGGATGTCTGTTTTCACAGTTGGCTGCACATTTACTCAGGGAAGAGGCTGTGCCTGAGTTTGTGCCCACTCGCAGCCCGAGCGCTGTTAGAGGTTACATGTCTCTGCAAGGCTAATGGGACCTGTGAATTCTGATCCTGGCCCTGTGGCTTCTGTCTTTCACTTTCAATCCTTTCTCGCAGAAATAGACCTATTAGGAAACACACCATCAGTTTCATACACGGAGTCGGGCCAGCATTTCCGAGGGCCAGGGAGTCCCTCGGCAGCCCGGACTGTCATCCCAGGACCCACCCCAGGCACCTCCTGGCAATCCTATGGCTAGAAGGGCAGTGACAGGAACACAGCTTCCCCCTGCAGCCTCTGTCTGGTCACTGTTCTGCCCCCCAAGCTCCCCAAACACAAACAGGCACAACAGAGTCTGTGGCGCCTCTTGAGTCAGTCAATCCCTCGGGCCTCACTGGCCACTCAACCTCCCTACTCAGTTCACATCTTGGGCAGCCAATGGAGCTGTGGTCCTGCCAGCTGTCAAGAAAGACAAGAACGGGTGTGCTAGCCCAGCCACCAAGATGAGGGACATCGAAGCCCTCCTGACCTCCTGGGGGCTCTCCTATCGGCTATGAGCAAGTGTAGTTGCTGCTCCAGACTCGTTTCCGTGCCAACTTCCTCTTCTCCAAACAGTCTCAGAGATGTTGCTTCAACTTCTCTGGGGCTTGAGTGTCAAGCTGTAATTAAGGATACTGAAATGTCCTCTAGCCCTACCTGCAGGCAGTGTTGAATTAAAACACACAGGTTCAGAATTTTCAAAGAATGCACTTGAAAACACTGCCATCGTTATTAGAATATAGTTAAGTAATTCTTTGAGTTGCCTTTCTGCACCCTGCTCACCTCCATCCCCATCTTCTTTACTATTAATTCAAAGTAGCTGCAAATATAAGCATTTTTGAATTTCTGGAGCAATTGCTAAGGGAAGGTGCCAGGTTCTCCCCCCAGCCCATGCTGAGTAGAGGGCATTGCCCCATCTCCTGTCTCCTCCTGCTCACTGCCCAGCCCCTCAGCCCTGCGCCCCGTCTGTCTCCTGCCCCCACACCCCAGCTGATGGCCACGAAATCCTGCCCACCCTGTTCTTTATGTTTAGAATACCAGGAGCACTGGTTTTACTTTGAAGCTAAATGGCAGTTTTACTTGGAGGAGAGAAAAATCAGTGAAGATACAGAAAGTAAAGCTGCCTTTCCTGACCATTATGATGCAGAGGAGAGGGACAAGGTAAGTCTTGTTGTGTCCCAGATGGCAGAGGGGGAACAGGAACTGCCAGGGTCCTAAGCCAAGAAGCCACCTGCACCTGGACCGTGTTATTGACTTCGAAGTCCCTTGTGTGGGGGGCTGCGCCTAGCTAGGCTGACCACAAGTACTGGTTGAAACGAGACAGAAAACAACGGTACTGTCCCGTTTCAAATAGTACATATGGTCTGTCTACTGGCACCTTGCATTTAGCCCAGTGAGACCAGGATGACCGTCTGTACCGTGTGAAACAGGACAGTACCGATGTTTTCTGTCCCGTTTCACATGGTACATCTGGTCAGCCCACCCCTTGCAGTAGAGATGGGTTAGGGGAGCCGTTGCCTATGGAAGAGGTCATGGAAGACTTCTTTATCCCTTTGTCCTACTCAGACCAACTGTCATCACAGAGTGGTTCTTTGAACATGCTGTCATATCCTAACAGCCCCGTCATAGCGCTCCCGGTTCCTTGGCCCAGCTCTATTTCTCCTTATAGACTTTATGGCTACCCAACAGGCTGTCACGTGTTTGTGTAACTGTGGAACATCTGTCTCCGAATGACTGGAGTGTAAGAGCCGTAAGAAGTTAGCCTTTCCTGCTTGCTGTCCACCTGCAGACCTGGGGCAGTGCCTGGCACACAGGTGGTGGTCCATAAGCGCACGGCAAGTAAATGAAGGAGCTGGATGGATCCAGGAAGCTCATGCTCTAATGCAACCTGACGCGCTTCTATTTTTGGCACATGCCTCTGACACATGGCTCTTCCTTCAGACCTACAGGAAATGGAGCTCAGAAGGTCGAGGAGGACGGCGGGGCCACGATGCCCCCATGATTGCCTATGATGCTCTCTTAGGAGCTGGGAACAACTGGACGGAGCTCTGCCACCGGGCCATGTTTCATGGAGGTGAGACTTCTCTAATGGCCTTGGACTTTCAGGAGGCCAGCACGCATTTCTCGTTCCTAAGCACCTGTGAGGATGTCCAGGGCTTTATCTCCAGGTGGGGCTCTGGCCCCAGTGTGCTCCTGCACAGATATCACAGACTGAAGGCAGGTCATGGCACTGCCTCGGGTGGCCCTGTGAGTCTGGGCTCAGAGAAGGTAATATTCGGGGTGGCTGGGGTGCAGGGCTCCTCCACCTTGTGACTGCTGGTTCAAGGTCATGTGGATTTAGTTCACTGGTGCTGGTCGCACAGAGTTCTGCTCTCTATAATCACTGACATCGCACCTGTCACCTCTGCAGATTGCAGTCACAGGGAGGTTGCACTTGAGAGTCAGGAAGCCCTGGGTTCAAATCCATCCAGGCCTATCTCTCTGTGAAGGAAGAGGGTAAGACCCACCTTGCAGGTTATTGAGACAGTTTAAGATGAGGTCCCAGGAGCTCACCACTGTGCCTCTCTGTGGCCCTGATCTTTGCTCCATGGCTGGGTGGGCTTACCGCACTCCCTGGTGCCCATTTTCTCCAGGATAATAAGTATGTGTCACCTCCTGCTGGGGATGGACTCCATCACTATTACAGTGAACATCGTCAGAGTGAGTGCTGTTCCTGGTGCTGAGGTGGTTGAGATGCTAACACTTCCTGGGGTGTAACAACAGGAGGGCTTTTGCAACAGCATGGGGGCTCCCTCTGGGGGCAGAGAAGCCAAGGAGAGGATGGCAGTGACAGGAGTGAAGGGCAGCAAGGTGGCTATGAGCATGGGAGGAGGAGACTTGCGGAGGGACACAATGATCCGAGCAGCCTAGCACCCTCAGCTGACAGCAGGAGGGCGTTATTGGGAGGTACAAGCAGCTTGTGGGGGAGCCCAGCGTGGACACTGGCTGCCCTGGAGAGCCTCGGGGGAAGGACTCTCGGGAATGCTGCGTGGCCTCTCTGAGCGCTTGGCCCTCAGGATGGCAAAGACGTCCGCACACTATCCGGAGTTGGCAGGGTGTTGGGGAGGGAGAGAGGGGAAACATGGCCCCTATGGTGGGGACAGCAAAAGCTGTGCAGGGCCTGTGGGGTGCCACCCAGAGCAAAACTGAGGTTTGGCATGAGGGAGGCTGAGAAAGGCCTGGGGCTGCCTCTGCAGAGCTGTCAGTCTAGAAAAGTCTCTGACATGGACCCTTGGTAAGGGCTCTGGCTAGTGTCAAGTTTGGTGATTGTCCCCTTCCTGCTTTGCCTGCACAACTCCTGAGGACCTGTGTTTCTGTTCCAGGTGAGAGTGGGGCCACAGGGACCATCGCGGGCTGCCTGTTTGGACTGCTCTATGGCCTAGATGCTGTCCCCAAGGGCCTGTACCAGGACCTGGAGCAGAAGGAGGAGCTGGAGCGGCTGGGCGAAGCTCTTCACCGCCTGTCCACGGAGGAGAAGTAAAGCCCTCTGCCTCCTTCCCTTTTCAGGGGCCCATTTCAGCTCCGGGGGCCCCAGGGGGGTCCACAGCGAGGCTCACCCCAGTTCACTGATAACCCATGCCTAATTGACCATGATTACAGTTTAACTCTTTCTCTCCTGATTTCAGAACCCTAATTGCTTATAAAATGCACTGTTTGTCCTACGAGCACAGTCTCCCCATCCTAACCCAAACCTCATACATTGTCGAGGCTGCATCGGATTTGCTACCTCAAACTTCCACGTACAGTAGTCACGAATCGTCTCTGGGACAAATTGGTGTATTTTATTCTGTCACAACACTAATGCTATTTGCTCTGTCACTTCAACAACTAATCACTATGGCTCCGCTCAGCAGAGCCTCTTCCATTTGCAGAACCTTCCGTCACCATCTGTTTCTAGCTCTTAGACATGCGTTTCTGCTACTGCACACCTGCCACCCCCAACCTGTCCAGCTGCACCTGTCCCTCATGGGCGCGTGCCACCCTGTGTTCTCACTGCTGGGTCTCCACGTCAGAGAAGCAGGATGAGTGCCTTCAGGATACAGCCAAAAGCACTGCATTTAACCTGCTAGCCTACGTTTTTAATCACACTAGATCTTGAAAACAACCTCTTTTGGAACAACTGAAGAAATCAAGAAATAAAGGGTTCTCGTGCCAGCACCCGCATCTTCTCCGTGATCTGCAGCTGCCACACTTGCGTGGGTCAGGTCCACCCTGCAGGGGGCCTGTAGCCGGCTCAGTGGGGTTTGCCGATAAAGAAACAGAGCTATTCCCGGTGGCTGGGGTTTCTCATTCTGAGATTCTTGCTCTTGTTAAAAATAACCTTGGACACAACCTTTTTGAAGTAGCATCTGGTGTGAATAAAACAGCAGTTGGTGACTGATGTTTAACATGGCGCTTTGGCGGCTTGGCTGGGGCCTGTCTTGTCGACGACAGCGTTCTTCTCATTGGAAGCTTGCCTCTGAGCTCAGCCAGGCACGGCCTCAGGGCCCTAGGGATACCAGCTGTGGGGGATGCTCGCTTGCACTCAGGCACGGAGGCTTCCTGGGACTGCGTGGCCCCTCCCAGGCACACTCACTCCCCTTCTTGGTTGTCCCCTGGTGTCCTGGGCTATAGGAATAGGACAGAGTGTGTTTTCAATAGAATACATCACTTTGCATTTCTTAGGAAAAGTCCAGAAGTCTTTTATCTGCACTGATGAAAGAAACTATGAGCCATTGTGTTCTATGCAGAGTGCACCAAAGTGTTTTTCACATCAGGTTTCTGAATAACTGAACTAACATTTGCTGCTACTGATGCTTTTCAATCAGAAAGAGGCAGAAAGACAGAGTGGGTGAAGGGTTCTCACATCACTGGCCTCCACCACCCATGGTCCAAAACAGAGTTAGTGGGGGTGGAGAAATTAACTGAGAATTATCTTCCAGGAAAAGAAACCCAGTTAAGGTAAGTTGACACTCTTCCTATCTGTACATAGCACAACAGCTTCCTGTTCTGAAGTAATACCCCGTTTCACCAGCCTGTCCTAAACACAGCCCTTTCTACTCTGCCGTGTGGAAGAGAAGTAGGCCTCAAATGAGGAAGATGCAATTGGGTTAGAAGGAGGCCACTTGGGCTCCATTTGCATTTTATAGATGATTTAGGAGAATTCAATTCATCCTTAAGAATCAGGGAGTGAGTCTATTTACAGATTGATTAGAAATTAAAACACATAAACAAAAATTCATAGGCATTATAAAATGAGTGAAACTGTTTCCCCATTTCATTTTTCTATTACAGGAAAATGCAAAAATTGAAAATATAAAGCCAAAAAAAACTAATGAGGTGAATACCACACCTACTGAAATTTTTAAAAATTTAGTACTTGCTGATTTCATTTTTATTATACAAGTATTACATGCATACAGTTTCGGAAATTTAAATGCTATAAATGGTGCATATGGAAAGCAAGATTCTTCCAAACTCTCAGGCACATTGACATTTTCAGGCCATAGAGAAAGTCATAGGTCACGATTCATTATGTCACTTTCTAGAAATTTCCTCTACACATGCAATCAGGGATATATGTGTTGCATACTTGAATTTGTGTGTTGTATACACACAGACACACACACACACACAATTTCTTTCCATGAATAGAAATTATAGTACTCACAATGGTTTCCTTCTGGCATTTTTCACTTAACTGGGTTTTTAAACATATCATCATACATATATCTACCTCAATCTTTTCAACTGTTGCCTGATATCCATGTACAGGTGTGCCATAATTTATATAATTGAACCCCTATTGATGTAGTTTTAGGTTGTTTCCATTTCTTAAGTGGCATTTTAAACACTTCTTATATTTACTTCAAAATGTTGCTTCCCCATCTCCTCTGAAAAAATATAGCAGTGATTTTTCATTCTAGAATGCAAATTTTTTGTATTTAATATTTTTAAAATTGGGATGCACTGTATATTTTATTGTGTCTGATAATTTAATTGGTGGAGTTTTTTATTTTTATTTTTTCCCTAAGATCTATGAAGTAATGGTGCATCTTGTAATCAGTAGCATGTTAGACCTAAGAACACCAATGATGGGGTTCCCTGGTGGTGCAGTGGCTAGGCTTCGGTGCTCTCAACACTGTGACCTGGGTTCAATTCCCAACCAGAGAACTACCAAAACAAAAAACAAAAAAACAAAACACCAATGTTAAACACCTGTGTGAACTCATAGTCTCTGTAAAACAGCAGATGCAGGTGTATCATTACCTCTTACTTCCAGGTGACAAGTAAAGATGATTCCCAGGCAGGTACAGGTCCTGAGGTGTGACCTACCATACTGTTTTCCTCCTATACTTGTAGGCCACACCCCTCTCTTGCTGGTCCTGTCGCTGGCACAGGATGTGGGGCAATGAGGTCTAAAGCTAGGACTCTGGACAAATAGCCCTGACTGTGGCTAAGCAACGTCATGGCCATCAGGAAGGGCTTGCACTCTAGCAGCCATCTGTATCCCCAGTGACAGGCACACAGCTCCTGCCAGTGACTCCACTACTGGAGCAGATTTCTAGGACTGCACAGAAGTTTTCAGACTTCAGGCCAATTTTGATTAATTCATGTCCCCATACTCTTTAGAAGAGATTTTGCACTCAGAGTTCAAATCATTTTTCCCAATGTCTTCATATGTGGAAGCCAAATATGAGGTAGGTTTGGCAGATATTGTCACTCCTGTCCAGCAGCTGGGAGAAACCCATGCAGGGCTCAATCACTTGACACGATCAGAAGAGCCACACAGAGGGTCCAATGACCGCAGTGCAATGCAGAGCTGCCTCAGAGCCCAGTTCTCTGATGCCACCCACCATTACTAGGTGTGTTTTTCCTAAATCTCCATTTCCCTAGTAGGAACTATAGAGATGGGTAGTGTTACTACTTCTGTTCTGTAGAGGAAGAAACTGAGATTCAGAGGGTTGAAGCCATAGGGAATGCAGAGTGAGAATTTAAACCGAGCATATCTGACAACCAAACTCCTGCCTCTTAACCTTCCTGTGAGCCATCCCAATTCAGCAAGACTTGACCACAGCCCTGAATCCCCCCAGAGAGACCCCCTCAGTGAATTATGAAACCCCAGTACTCCAAGCAGACAAGACTGAAAAAATCAATCTGACGTCAACTCATAGAACTAGAACTACTCAAATTCACGTTCCACCCAAACGTCTGGATTGTAAAAACTTCATAATTGAAATTCATACCAAAGCTCCTGTCAATGGAAATAACTTTTAAGTAAAAGTGCAGGCACTGTGACTACTCAAATTAAAAATCCCTCACGTGTTGACATATTTCCAGTTAATAAGTAGAAATAAAGTATAAGTGCCCTCAGGATATCACAGGGAAAAAAATCAACATGGGAAGGACAGTGGCAGCCTTGAGCTTCCCAGTGGGTCCCGTGAGCCTCAGTCACTGAATGCAGACAGCTAGCCAGCAAACGGGAGCTCAAACGCACGTGACAGAAAGAAGAGCAGCTCCGGCACCAAGTGCAGTTGTGACTTTGTCTGAATAGGGGCAGCAGGCACTGTGACGGTGTCCAAGCTGTAGGCGAAAAGATGCCTCTGAGCTCACAGCCCACCACGTGGTCTGAAAGCAGCATCTGTGCCCCAACTGCCAGCCTCACTGCACCACCACTACGGGGACACAACGTGAGCAGGGGAACACAGTGAACATGGGCTTTCTTGGAACCACAGCCCACCTGCTGTATGTTGCCTTGTGTGGCCCCAGATGCCTGAGAAAACCTAGAGCACCTGAGTTCTCTGTCTGCCACCAGGCCTGTGGGTATTGGTGCACCACCGGGTCCTAGATGTCACTGCTGACCTGATGCCTTCAGGTTCCTGGAATGCACTTGTCACCGCATGGCTTTCCTTCTGCCCCATATCAATAGTTTTATTTTCAAGTACTCCAAACATGCAAAAAGACACAAATATAGCTTAAAGAGACCCCATACTCCCCTTACCCAGCTTCACCAACTGTTAACACTAGGCCACATTTGCTTCGTTTTCTCTTTCTCTCTCACCACACACACACACACACACACACACACACACACGCACGCACACACACACGTACACACATACACACACACAGATACACATACACATATATGTACGTATGCACAGATACACACAGAGGGACACGCATACACTCGGACACATAGCAGTAGCTATAAATTAGGTGTGAGAGAAGTGTGTCTAGAATGCTCTGCTTATTTATTAAATCACAGGGCCTGGAACAACATTCAACACTCAGGGGGCCAGAGTCAGCCTGGGTTGGACAGACATACCTTTATCTACCATAGCCAGAGCCATGCCTGTGAGGATCACGTGCATGACCATAGGTACCCTGGCTCAGATGCCACCCTCCATTCTTCAGCCAGATTTACTTTCAGGAAAATGCAGAGATTCGGATTCTCTGACTCATTAGCACAGTTTCAACATTAGCTACTTAGTCACTTAAAAAAAAAAAATAGCCAGAAGGTATTTGTTATTGTGCTTTACTAGAAAAAGTTACTATTAAAATGATGCTTAAAGTTATGATTAATAATTAATAGTCAACATTAGAATTGGCCTTATGATCTCACCACTGTAATAGCCACATGGGCTGGCCCACAGCCTCCTGCCCCAGGCTGCTATCTGGTCCCTGATAAGTTGCATGGGTGCCCCAACAAAGGCAGAGTTCTGTGAGAGAATGTGCCTGCCCCACCACTCTGACTTGGTGACTTTTGGGGGTACAGAGGTCTATACTATCACCTCTGTGGGAGACACTGAGAGGCCTCTACAAAACCAATTATGGGGAGGTAGAGCACTGGGAAAGATTCTGCTGAGCAGCAGGGGCCTCTGAACCAGGTAGTGAAGGATGAATAGGAGCTCGCCAAGAGTGCGGCTGTTCCAGGCCAGAGGGCTCAGTGTGGAGTTCGGGAAGAACACTGCATGGCCACGAGTCCAGAGGTCCAGGAGTCCAGAGCTCAGGGAAATGGAGGAAGGCAGGGAGAGCCTGGAGGAAGGGCCAGAGCAGGCGGGCAGTACCTATGTGCAGCAGGGAGCGACATTGCTCAACGCTTGAGGCACACAGACCCTCACCCCTGGCAGTGACCTCAAGGGTGAACAAGGTCCTTCCGCAGGCGCTGGCTGAGTGCCTGCCCTGGCCAGACCTTGCTGTCAGCCCTGGGGGAAAGTGGAGAACAAGACAAGTTTCCTGCCCACATGGAGCCTACATTCCAGTGGGGGCGCCAGACCAAAATATACATAATATGTTCGAAATTGCCCTCAAATCTCAATGATCGATGCTACAGCTATGGTTATCCAGGTGATGTGCTGGAGAGTACCATGAGTTGAGTGCTCAGGGAGGGATCTCAGGAGGGGACACAGGAAACCCCTAGGGCAGACTGTGCTAAGCAGAGGAAATAGAGCAAAGACCCTAGGGTAGGAATGAGCTGGGAACATTCCATGACCAGGGCAGCTGGATCATAGTACAAGGTAAGGTCAGGGGACCAACTGGGCGGGCTCATGGGCCTGAAGAGCAGGGAAGCGTGTCCCTGAGGGGAGGACAAGAGCCCAGCACAATCGCTTCTCAGCCTTATGGCTAAGATCAAGTGAAGAGCCCAGCGCAGTGGAGGTGGCTCAGAGGCTTATTGTTGCATAGATGTTGTGAGCATACTCTGCACCACTGTCCTGCAAACAATTCGGTGTGTATCCTGGGGCAGGGCGGTCCAGGGAAATCCGCGGGAGAGCAGAGACAGCCAAAGGAGAAAGGAAGGCCGAGTTACAGGAGAAATGGTTGTTCATAATGGCTGTGAAACGTAAATGACTTGTTGAAGGAGGTTGTGCCATGTCCGTTCCCTAATCACGGGCTATGGTCCTGAATCTCATATACTCCATAGTGCCACCAGTCATGGGCAAAGCCACCTTGGCAAAGAAGAGCTCTCCTAAAAAAGAACTTTATGGTCCTAGCTAATCCCCCATTCCATGGCCTATAAATCTTAGAAAAACATCCTGACCTTCTCTGGAAGTGAAAACACTTCTTAGGTGATTATGAAAGCATTTTGGAATGTTTTGAAATTTGACACATGAGCTGGTAGGTAAATGCCACTTATATACCTGTGACTCTCCTGGGCAGCTTGGAGCAGTTCTGTGACATTGAGTTTCGGTGGCTATTAGCTTAGTGAGATGCTGAACCGTGTCTTGATAACACAATCAATTTTATAACTGGCTCACAAACTTATATGTGACGTGAAAGCATGGAGCTGGCTGGATGTAGGATCCGTCTTGGCCCACTTAGTGAACCATAAGGACAAATGGCGAGTCAAAGTGCGCGGCCCCTTTTGTGGTACGGTCATCGTGAAAGCATGCCGCTGAGCTTCCCAGAAGAGACAGATGTCCGGCATCGAAAGCACGGCTTGGAATGTGTGGAAGGCCGATCTGGTTACCCACACACTGACAACAGGGTGACGGAGAAAAACCAGCACCGAGCTTCTGCACTCTCCCAGGCAGGAGGTTGATGGGAATTCGATGCCAGCTCAATTCTTCATCGTTCTATTTAGACGGTGGGGCTCAGAGCCCTTTGGCAAGGTATGTGAAGTAGAGGATGAGCTCATACATGGCTGATCATCATGGCCTTTATTCAGACATCAGAATGTCCCCAAAGCACATTGTCAGTGTGGCTATTTCAGTCATCTGAATGACTCAAACTGCGAAGTCATAAAGATGATTGAAATGACCAAGTGAGCAAATGACTTGGAGCTGGCCAGCAATGTGACAAGGCAGGTCTGGAAGCTCCCTTGTCCCTACCTGGGACCAGATGAGGTCCTAGACCCCAAAGGCTCCCACGTGGCATGAGGATGGCAGACTCTGGTGCTGAATTCACCCATCTCTGCTGTTGTAACCCTTCCCCATTTAGCGTAACAATCAGCATAAGAGGCCCATTGATAAAGGTAAATGATGATGCAGGAGGCCATCAGCACACTGCTGAGTCACAGGTGTGTTAATTCAGTCACCAAACACGGAGGACCTGCCATGTGCCACGCCCTGAGCTATGTGTTTTAATCCTGTGTGAAGACACTCAAATAATATAGCAAAGATGGATATTAAGTAATTAGGCCAAGAATGCAGTATGATTGTTGTGGTGTTGCAAAAGAAAAGCGCTAAGGGCAGGAGGGGTCGGGAAGGACGCTCTTGAGCGGTGGCATTTATGTGAGACCTAATCAAAGAGGATGAAGGAAGGTGGGGGTAGAGTCCCAGGAGGAAAGAACAACACATGTAAGGGGTGAGGGCAGGCCAGCAGGGCTGAGGCACAATAAATGAGGAGGAGTTGGCACAACCTGAGGCCGGGGTGCTGTGGGCCTTGCTGGCAGGAGTTCGCACTCAGTTCTACAAGCAGTGGAAGTCACCGTCTGCCACAGCCTTGACTGGTGTGATGTAGAGGGAGTAGCAGGTGAGAGAGCAACAAGTAGAGGGGGGTTTGTGAGTGTCATCAGCAAGGGTGACAGCAATGCCTCCCATCCTCAGAGGCCCTACAATTGCAGAGTTCGGCCATGAATGCCTGTGGGGTGTGGGGGCCAAGGATAACTCCCAATGTTTCCAGGATGGGGAGGTGCCATTTGCCAAGGCAGGAAAAATAGGAGCAGGGATTTCAAGGTGCAGAAAGTTGAGTTCAGCCACATGTGATGTGCAGGTGAGATCCCAGATGTTCAATCAGTCACGGAGACCTGGGCATTCCCGGGGCACTGCCCACAGTGTTCCACGATGCTGGACACCAACCACACACATCTGGGTTCTGGACTGAGTCAGCCCTGTGATCTCCAAGTCTCTGCATATCTCCACCATTAGAGTTCTTAGATGTGGAGAAGGTAACAACAATTCCTAAGAGACAAGATAGAATGAGCAAAGCCAGTGCACATTGCAGCAGAGCTCACCAGCAGGCACTAGAAAGGCAACCAGAGAAGTTAAAAATGGAGAATTATGACAAATTCCACTGAGTCAATTCAGAGATGCCCAGTGTCTTACGTGCCTCTGGGAAATTAAAAAAAAAAAATGTCGCCAGCCAATCAAGCTATCTAACAGGCTAAGATGCCACCAATCACAATACTCATCTTATTTCATAGATGTGAGTTGTGACAACTCTCAGATCATGGAGCACCAGCAATGAGTAAGGCTCTCCCCGATGCCCCAGCACTCAGCCACAGGGACCAGCCCCCACCTCCTCACCATCCCTATGAAGTCCCAGGCCACATTTCCTTCAGGCTGCCCTTGGAAGATTGGGAGAGAAATTTTGAGGCTTCTGGAGGAAGCCCCTGAAATGCTCTGGCCTGGACCACTGCGTCCCCAGTGGGGGCTGCTGACAACATGCCTCCTCAGGCAAAAGGAGGTCTCTGGTGACTTGGTGCAGCCCTGAGTGATCTGGCCATGAGAGGGAGAGGACATTCTGCAGACGACCACCTGAGGGGAGGGGAGTCAGGGAAAGTGGGCAGTTTGGTGATGATGCAGGCACCACAGATGAGCATGGTGTGGGATCACCAGCTTCTAATACAGCATGATACACCAAAGCCTGATCAACAACATCAAAATCGGCCTGCTCCTGTGTCTCCCAGTCTCCGACGCTGGTCCAGAGCCTGCGGGTGCACTGAGTGGGCTTTCGAGCTGTGAAGACACACAGCCTCGCACCCTCCAGGGTGGGCTCGATCCTCCTGCAAGTTCTCCATGAACAGGCAAGCTCTCAGCACGCGAAGGGCACCCTGGGTCCGGGGAACTTTTTGCACCTGTTATTCCGAGGCCGTACTAGCTCGCACCACATCACGGCTTAGGAGTGGGTTCAGGTTTTGGTTTTGGCTTAGAAGTCTAATCCACCACGTTGTTTCTCCAAATCCACAATTGTCTGAGGTTAGGAGAGATCTCAATCTATCCTAGCAGTTCTTAACTTGGGGTCCCTAGGCAAGCAGCATTTACCACTCAGAGAACTTACTGGAAATACAAGTTCTCAACCCCCCACGGAGGGACTGAATCAGAAATCTTGGCAGGGTCACCCAGAACCCTGGGTTTTAACAAGTCCTCTCAGTTTCTAATGTCCTCTGGCATCTGAGAATAACTAATGCTGCTGCTTTTTTGCATGAATTCACTTCATCAAGGTAAATTTGGGGCTCTTGGGGGAGCCTGAGGAGGCAGAAGTCTGAGGTTACATTTTCGGCTCTCTCACAGTTCCCTGTATTGGGATCTATTCACAGGCACTGGGCAACGGCATGGGCTCACCCAGGAGACAGGGTCAGATTGCCACGTGATAAATCCTCCATGTCATTTCCGGTGAGGCCATCAAGGGGGCAGTCTGCTGCTAGCCCCCCAGTCACACCAGTGCACAAGTAACAGCTTTTTAAAAGCGTATTTCTGTGTGGTTTCTAAAAATAGAACTCTCTTTTCTGGAAAAATGCATAAAATTACAAAAAAAAAGTTCATATATTTCCTTCTAGCCTATCTTCCGAATGTGTACGTCTATGCAATGTCTTAACAGCACAGTTGGGCCAAAGCCTACAGAGAGCTTTGCAGCTTGCACTTCTAACTTTACATCATGAGCACTTTCCTACATCAGACTATTTTCCTATAAATATGGGTGTGCTGTTATTTAAGTCGCCCAGTGTTAGACATTTAGGATGTTTCCAATGTTTTGATATCATCCATAGCACTGTGAAGATGTTTCATGCAGTACATAATCTTTGTTCTATATCCTGACGATCTCCTTGGAATGAATAACTGGAACATGTAGTGGCTGGGCTATAATTCTGGGTCCATCTTTACAGAACTACCATCTAGAAAGGTTGGAGATGGTTCTGCCCCATCAGGGAGAACCCTCCAGCTTTGAGAGTGTCTTGGTCTAGGCTATTTAGGAGAGAGCCTCTCAGGCTGGATGCAGGGCTGAGAAACCCCATTAAATATTAGAGACCCCACACCAAGAGACCTGCAAGGTCACGGCCTCCAAGTTAGTGGCTGGACTGAGGTGAAAGAATCATGAGGGCCTTGCTAAGTGTCTCACAGGGACAGAGTAGGGTGGGCTCGGGGCACAGGCCTCCCTCTTCTTGGGGATTCCCTGGGAGTGTTTTCAAGGGGGTTCAAGAAATCAGGTCCCAGTAGTGCTCCAGCTCTCCTCCTAGGGTCCACTGCCCCAGGGAATCCCTCCCCAAAGCTGTGTCCTCGCATGCCTGCCCAGAGCCAGCGGTCTTACTGATTGCTCTCAGAGGCTCGGTTTCGTATTAAGTCAAGATTAACTGCGATGTTAACTTCATGAATCATATTTAAAGATAGAAATATGCACAGAACCACACAGAGAATATAAATTCTTTATGCTTGTTTTTTCCCATTAATACAAATATAATACGTGTATTACAATATTAAAAAAATGGAACACCTTACACACCAAACATAGATTTCCAGCCTGCTTTCATAAAACTATCATGTTTTTCCATTTGTAAGATGATATTTTTGTCTAAAATTATTAGACCAAAAATTGGGGGTTATCTTATACACAGGATTAACTGGTTGAGAGGGTTTCTTAATGCTGGGTTAGAAAAGTAGGGGTCTTATACGTGGGGGCACCTTATAAACAGAAAAATACAGGATTTAATATCAACTTTCCAAAGCCCTTCAGAGGATCTTAGGTCAGACACAACTGCTATTTAACAGAAAGGGGAATAGTGACTCAGAGTGGTGCTGGGTGTCCCTGACATCTCTCAGTTATTGGTGGAGATGCACTGGAAACCAAGTCTCTTGACTCCTAGTCTTCTGTTTCTCCTCCTGGACTTCTTAGGTATTTAAAATGGGGCCATTTCATAAGAAATTTTCTATGGAGTCATCTTGGAAAAAAATGGTAATAATATCTCTGATGATTAATTGTTTTCCTACAGATCCAAGAATGGCAAGATTTGCAGCAATAAGACACTCATTGATGCCCAAGTCCTGAAAAAGAAGGTCAGTAGGGTGACCTGTGACCCAGCCATTCGTGCCATCCTCAGCAGTCTGCTGCTCTACATCACCGGCCATGAAGACGGGCCCCAGGGGCTGCCTCCCACAAAGAGGACAGAGGGTGGGGACAGTCAGGTGAGCCACAAGACTGAGCCCCAAGACACCAACCGGCGGCCCACACGCTTTCAGCTCCTGCAGGCCAAGTTCATGGGCACCGGCCGGGAGCCCTGCCTCAAGAAAACACGGGAGGTGGGAAGGCTGATCTTCAAGGACAAACAGGGCCCAGGTAGGAGCTTGGTGACTGCCACCATCAACAAGCTCCTGGAGAAGACCAGAGAGGGGGCCAGCAGCTCAGCCCAGGGCCGGGAGCCCCTCTGTGGGGATAAATCCCGGTGGGGCCTCCCCACTGGAAAAAACACTGTGAAAAGCATTCTGAAGAAGTTCTTGGCTGCAGAGGAGAAGGAGGCTGAGGAGAAGAAGGTGCGTGGAAAGCCCCCCATGGAGAAGCCCAAAGCTGCCAAGGGCCTCCTGCCAAAGATCATAGGCAAGAGGAGCTCAGTCCTGTCCAAGCTGCGGGAGAAGTTTGAACAGAGCAGTTGTCTTTGCTCAGAGGCCAGCGTGCTGCTGCTCCGCACGGAGGAGCGAAAGAAAAAGAACCTGCAAAGGAAGAAGATGCACCGGCCTGAGGTCCGCATGCTCTGCATGGCCACCATGGCCAGCACCTGCATCAGGATGCCTCCCGCTCACTTCCTAGCCTGCTCGGCTGAGCCTGTGCCAGCCTTCAGCATCGCCACCATCGTCTGTGGCCCCATGAGCTGGCTGTCCCACTGCACCAAAGTCAGACATTTGGATCTGGGGCATTTGCCCCAAAGAGAAACAGGCAAGTCCCCCAGTGCAAAGGAGACAGCACCTGGTGGGAACGGAACACCAGGAAAAGGGTTGCTTGGTGAGGGGCCCTCACAGTCTTTGACACCACAGGCCACAGCTCCCACAGACAGCCTGGAAACCCTGTCCCCCAGTGCAGGACCTGAGTGCATCCCTGAGCCTTCCCCCTCTCCTGCCTCCCAAAGGGGCAAAGCCCTTCCTGGCCTCAAGCCCGTGTTATCCCCATTCGTAAAAGCCATCCCAAGACACACCGAGGTATTGGGAGGTAACGAGAGGCAGGGCCCTCAGGCAAGGAGTACTACAGATGATACCCAGGAGGCAAAGGGGGCAAGAGTGGGCCTGTGCCTTGGACCCTCTGATAAGGGAGCAGAGGAGGCCCCTCAAGTGGACCTGATGGTTTGCAGCTCAGAGGATGAAACAGAAAGAGTCATTCCAGACTCAGAACCAGACCCGCTCTTTGCCATCCAGAAGAATTTCCCAGAACAGAAAGTACCAGGACATATCCCACCGCTCAACATGGCCACAGCTCAGGCCACCCAGCACACACAGTCGGCCTTTGAGTCTCCACTGATAACTGTCAGACTTCCGGTTGTACATGAAATGCCGCCCCCTCCTGTCACACTGCAAAAGGCCTCAGGTAGTAAAGACCCACGTTCCCATCTTCTGGGAGGAAAGAGTGTGGATGAAAATGCACAAGTGCTATTTCCCATTAAGACTGAGAGTAAAAGCACCAATCTGGCCACGAAGGGAGAGAGCAAGCCTGCGGGGACACCCAGGGGACCCAGCACCCCTTCTCAGCAGGGCTCACAGGCAGACCTAAGTCTCACAACCCTAAAGGGTGCTGCCAGCATTGATTGTGACATCCCAGAGGTCACGCCGACGCTGAAACTACAGGAAAGTCCCACTGGAGGAAAGGAAAACAAAGGCAGCTTGGGGAATTCGGACAAGCTCAAGGACCTTAAGGCTATTTCAAGCAGGGATGTTTCTGAGCTCAGTTATGAGAAGCATCAGTCGTCAGAATCAGATGAAATGCCAATCCGTGATGAAGGCACCCCCTCACGTCATTCCACAGCTTGGGAAAATCACCTCAGAGGAAACAGCCATCCCGCCCCTGGTGGTCAGCTAGTGCCATCTCCCACCAAGAGAAGCTCGATGAGCATCCCAACACTGCTGGCCACACCGACCAAGGATTGCACAAGGTCTGAGAGTGTGACCTCAGTGGACAAGAAGATCCTGCATGAGCAAGAAGAACTCAGGGGGTCACCATTAACTGAGTCTGCCCAGCCCCTACAGACGGCCAAAGGGAACTCCAACCATGATCTTGGGGAGAACAGGCCAACCTCCTTAAATAAAGGCTCCAAATCAAATATCAAAGCCCTTGGGAGGGGAACAGCCACAGAGGCCACCAAGAGTCACACAGTATTAGAATCAGGTCATGCCCTGGACCCCAAAAACAGTATGTCCAAAGACGGGAACCCTTTGCACAAGGGAGACTGCAGCTCCTCACCAATAAGTCACAGTCTTATGGCAGAGGATCTCAGTCAGGAACCTACCTGCCACCTCTTCTTGGCACCAGGTGGGTCCTCAAAGCTCCACAGCAGCAGAGTGGCAGAAGGCCGCATCTGCCAAGACGCAGAGCAGCACCCACCCGCGACCTTGGCGTTCCCGGAGCCACTGACTGCTCCCACACGGGACGGCACTGGCCCTGCGCTCACGTCTAACGAGCCCCGAGTGGGGCTTTCGGATGATCCAGCAGCGAGCAAAGCAAACGCTGCGGTAGGAAGCAGAAATGCTATAGCTACACAAGCACGTGCTCAGGGGAATAACGCTGAGCGCCCAGCTCCAACCTTAAATCTTGCCACACCCCAGGGAAGCAGCGTAACCGGGCCTCCACACCACGGTTTGGGCAAGCTGCCATCACCTTGTGAGAGAAAGCAGGCCCAGGACGGGAAACACGTCGTGTCTGAAAAGCAGCTTCCTCCTGGCACTGGGGTTTCCCAACAGCTTCCCTCAGTACCACTGACAGTAGCAGAAGGGCAGCAGGCAGACAGGGCACCCCAAAAGTGTTCTCACCTTCAGGCACACCTGCTGCCTGCATCCCCCATAGAGGCTGGCATCCTAGAGGAAGCTGAGGTTGGGAAGAGGCCATGGCTGCTACAGGCAGGCCTGGGGAGTCGAGAGGAAGGGGCCTCAGGGCCTGTGGGGCTGAAGGGTCCTGGGCAGAAGGGAGTAGCTCCTGTGGGACCAGAGGAAATCAAGGTCAGGGAGAGGCCACGGCCACAGGCAGACATAGAGGGTCCAGAGGAAAGGGCCTCAGGGCCTGTGGGGCTGAAGGGTGCTGGGCAGAAGGGAGTAGCTCCTAAGGGCCAGAGGGCCATGTCGTGTGGCTCTGAAGAGGCTCAGATGCAGACCACGGATGGCACAGTAGGGAGTAACATAGTGCCCACTGAAGTAAAGACTCCCCACGAACACGCTGAGAAAGGTCCAGAACATCCATTAGGACAGTGGGTGAGGACTGTAGAAAACCCCACTCAAGGACACAGTGTCCACATTGAGAAGAACCAAGCCTCTGCATGCCCAGCGAGGCCAGGGCACTTGGCCCAGCCTGGCAGAACGGTATCCTATGACTCGGTGCAGCCCACGGGCAGCTCAGCAGCAGTGGTGCCCACTGCAGGTGCAAGCTGCAAGTCTCAGAGACCAGCCCCTGGGGGTGGCCAGTGGGCACCTGGAGCACCACACAAGGTGAGAGAACACCATCCTGAGGTGGCCAAGACCAAGATGTTCTCCCACCTGGAGCCAACACGAGGCTCTGCAGTGCCCTCGCCCGAGAGGCCCCCCGACATCCCCGAGCTAGGGAGAAGCACTCTGGATCTGGAACTTCGAAGACGGTCCGCACACTTTGCAAAGTACAGAGCACAAAGCTTTGGCGACCAGAAGTCTTTTGATTTGTCTTTTAGGCCAAAAATTATCAGGGCCAATGACACATTCGAACTTCCAAAGTGAGGCCCCCCCAGTTTCTGAGCCACTGATGCCTAACGCCTTAATGTTTGCTCCTCACTTTGGTTGTAGATTGTTTTCCCACCTTCAAAGGGCACAGGTTTGAACATCCACAGTCAGACAGGGTCTGTTTAGTCATTTCCTTTCACTCTTACAGTAACTGGCCCTGGGAGGATCAAAGTTCCGCCCGTGTTGCGGAGCTCTGCACTGTTTTCTTAGTGCACGTGGGGTTTGGGGGTTTGAACAGCGAGGACGAGGACTGTACCGGGCACGCCAGGCGTTTGTCTACCATGGACCCGTTCTTTATCTCATTTGAGACATCTTCACTTGGAGTGAGTCTGAGCACACACTTCTATTTTTTCACAGAGCAGTGTTGTATTTAGCACTTTAACATTTGGCGCTGAACTTTGCATGTATCCTTCCTGTCTTCTCTTGGGGGGCTTGGGCTGACCTCAGTCTTTGAAGGCACTTCTTCCCTGGCAGTGTCATCAGCAGGCACTGATCTGGCCGGCCTCAGACTGTGGCTCATACCTCACTCAGGCACAGCCGGTGCCACCTGCTCAATGTGGCGTTGGGCAGGTGAGTCACCCACAGAGTGCCCTGAACCAGGGCCCACGAAGTGAACGCAGACCCCAGTAGCCCTGACACATTCTGGAAGAAAGGCTAAGAGCTTGAGTTTGCCGCATCAACCCAGTGGGATGGCCTGGGCCATGGTGACCGTCAGGAAGACAGAGTTAGGACATTGGGGTCTGCACTTTGGCACCCCCTATTCTCGCTTAAGAAGGCCAGCACCGGGCCCAGCCGGGCCAAAGCAGAACAGACCATGCCTGGGTCAATTCTAAAAACAGGTAGGGGGCAGATCTATTAACAAGTCATTTTCAGCACTGCTTCTAGGTGCACAAGTCCAAGGACAGTTTTGTTTTAAAAAACAGGTGTGAGGAAAACAAAATGTCACACAGTCTCTGTCTTTCACTGTCATCAAAGCAGCCTCCATGGGGTCTCTGAGTCCTATTGGGAACCTGGACAGCATTGCGGGTTAGTGACAAGAGCGCCATGAGTCTTGTCCTGCTGCTACTCTCTTGAGGAGCACATGAATGTTCTCCACCACAGCCTGAGACATTGTATTGTTCCATTTTATTTTCAGTCACTAAGTAATGCCTTTTCAGTCCAGGATATTTGAGTATTATATAGCAGTATAAGGAAAGAAATAAACATCACTGATAATAACATTACCTCAAAATAATTTTTGCTACTACCTTGGACTGCTTTTTTCTCCAAATTTTCCCCTCAGCTACAGCTTCTAAAGCACAGACACAATGGGGGTCAAATCTTGTGTAGAGTTTTAAAATCTTAATGTTACAGCACATGCATTTTGGGGAGCCATGAAGTGGTCTTTGAAAACCTGATGTGTGTGCTGCTCAGTTTGTTCTGCAGACACATCTGGGCTCCGGGTTTTCAGGAGGAACCGACACTGGACTCTCCCCACTGCCCAGTGCACTGTTTCTGATCATAAGCTCTGGTGGAAAATGGATTTCTGCTTTTTGAAGACTCCTTGATGTTTGCTACCTTTGCAGTTGAACGATTTCCGAGGCAATCTCTACTTGTCCTGGAGAACCTTCCTGACATGTGCTGTAATCTTCCTTATTTAATGATTTAAATGTTCATTTAGAGTAGGGTGTTTCCGATTTAAGCTTTGAGGGGGCGCTTGTGTAAGACCGGGGTTTGTCAGTTTTCATCCCATCCACGCTGAAGCCCAGGCCGCTGCGGAGTAGCCACCCAGGACAGGTTGGCCCGACGTGACAAATGTGCATGATGTCCTAAGTGGCACTGAGCTTGGAGCAGGGTTAATCAGGAAGCATGAGGTCCATGCTGTGCTTTGTCCAGGGGCTGGGCTCATTTCCTGCCACCCTCCTCTCTCTAATCAGGTAATTTATAGTCTGGCAGATGGGAAACTCCTCCAGAGTCCCATGGGCTCTCCTAGATGTGCAGGCCCAGGAACTTGGCACTGGGTCTCCCTTGGCCACCCCTCAAAGGGCACCTTGGGATACTTCTCTGTAGAGCAGGGGTAGTGCTCCTGGCTTAACCATGAGGGGTCTGCCTTGTTTACTAGTTGTTAGCAGCCTGAGTTGGCATGTATGACAATTGCCTACATCAATGGCACTGACCTGTGTCTAGTGTCTGGGACCTGGTTGAGGACCCCAACTTCTAGGAGAGCCCTAGGG
Source organism: Lyroderma lyra (assembly GCA_004026885.1). NCBI lineage: Eukaryota > Metazoa > Chordata > Mammalia > Chiroptera > Megadermatidae > Lyroderma > Lyroderma lyra. Next base: position 181,733 of record PVJL010002077.1, read on the forward strand.
AGGCACCTCGCTCTCTGCCTTTTGCTCCTACTTGGAGTTGAAGGTCAGCCATGGACAGGACTGAGGTCACTGACTCCAGTGCCATTTCATCTCCACTGGGAGGATGGGGTGCCTTTCTCTGAGCACACAAACTCTGGGGGTCTGGGGTGCTTTTGTCCCAAGAGTCCTGGGAAGACTGCATCTAGACTTGGGGTTAGCTTCTCAGAGCTGCAAAGCCCAGGGGGCTCATGAAACAAATATTCAAGCAGGGGGCCCCGCAGAGGCCCACAGGCCCTGGGCCTCCCTCCATCTCCCACGGACTACACCTGTTCACACCCAGGGACATCTTCTCTGGAGCACAGAAGGTGACTTCCTGCTACCACACCTGGTGGCACACCATCTTATTTATTGTCTGTCTTAATTTGTATTTTGTTCCACAAAGATTTTGAGGCAATGTTTGGCAGAGAACGTGATGACGGACAGAAGAGATAAAAATAATGTTATTTACTGGGTGTTCCCTTTTTAAAATAAGAAGCAGTGGGGTGTTGTTGCTATTTTTAAATAGACCAGAAAGTCCATTGGAGAACAGACTGTGTGGCATTACTCCAAGTGGTGGAAAAAATGATCAGAATCTCCTCCAGACCGCAGCTTCAGAGAAGCTGTACACTGAGTTCCTGTCGACATCTGGCAGGCACAGGGTGAGGCTGCGACCCGGCCAGCAGGCCACCTGCTCAGCCGGAGGGGCCTTGCTCTGGTTTCACCAAATACGGTTGCAGGTTACACTGCCCTCCACGCCAATGCTGCGATGACTCCACAGAAAAGAACTGAGGGTGATTTTTCATGAAGACTTTGTAGTGGTCATTGTGCATTCACATTAGACAGAGACCATAAGATTAAAGGAAAGCTTTTGCAGGAAGAGTTTACACTGCAGACCTGCCTGCCATTTCTACAAAAGAAATAAATACCCACGAGGCATCCTGGGTTGAAATAACTATTGCAGAAGGACAGTAAGCATTTTAAATAAAAACCCACAGTAAATTTTTATACAAGCTTTTTAGTTGACATAAAAGATTTTGCATGTCTGAGTAGCTTACACCTCACTTCGGGTTTTTACAGCTCTTACTGTTTACAGACGCATCTGTGAGCCGCACGAATGGTATGTACCCTTCAAGGGAGGTGTGGGGCTCACCGAGGAAACATCTATCAAGGAAGAATTGTTAAGTAGGAAGTTAGCCATGAACGACAAGAGAGGCAGGAAGTAATATGATCTGTAATTATAATGAATTAGCATGGCAGTTTTGACTCCCCATGGGTTTTTCTGTATGGGTTCTGTGTGTGCAGAAAGAAAACTCACATGACCTACACATGTCAATCAAATAGCCTAAGTCTGTATGTCACACTTGCAAGGCTAGTTCAGGGCCAGGAATAAAACCCAAACTCCGAATCCACAGGGGCCTTTGCCATTGTCTCTCTAGGGTTGGCCTGTTTCCTCCACTTCTCTTTGTCTGGCTGACCTGTAATTCTTTACTGCATCCATGAGAAGGACTGGGGTGCCTCAAGCCACCCCCACTCCATACAGTAGCAGAATCACGCATGCACTTGTATTTTAGACGTTCCATCGGGCAATGTCATTGTTCAGAATTTTACAAATTCAACATCACTTTTTTATTTTTTTAATGAAGGCATCTTTGCTGATTGAGTTATGATCTTTTCCTTGCTGAATTATGTATTAACCCACAGCTCCATGTTCCTTGTTTCATTCCCCTATTCATTAGAAAAACAAGTTACTAAATATTATTTTGCTATATTCTCTCCTTTGAATTTTTACTAACTTTATTCAGCTGGAAACAATTTTTAAAAAAAGAAAACACATTGCCCATCACAAATCTCTGCCTTGCCTCTTTGAGGGACTGCATGAAGAAGGTAGGTATTTCTTGTCAGCTGTGGGGTGAGGAGCAAGCACAGCCAGTGGCAGAGCCCCAGGCTGCAATCTGGGGAGATTCAGTCAACAAAGGAGAGGAGGGACCTCCTGGATCTGGGAGGCCCCAGGTATGGGAGGAAAATCCCTCAAGGAGCGAAGTGGGCCAAACAAACGAGCCCTCTCCCCACCTCACTATAGACTCCTTTTTCTTGTTCTTTAACTCTCAGTTTCACCTATTTCCTAGTCCAAAGTCTTAATTGCTTCCTTAATCTATTTTCTCTGGCTCTTCACCCCGAGCAACAGACCGTACCCCATAGATAATTATTCCGAAACTTGTAACTCATGTCGCCAACTTGCTGATTACAGTCACTACAGGCAAGCACCCCTTCCAGGCCTTTCTGGATCTGGACAGGTGATAACACCTGAATGACCAGCCAGGCCAGAAGTCAATAGGCCACAGGCTCAACGGACTTTTCATCCTAAAACCACCCAGTGACAGGGGCTTTGAGACCTATTTCTTGGGTCAATACAATGCACTTCATGTCACCTAGGCCTCATTATACCATCATTGTAATATCATACATACGCCCAGAAGTTCATTAATATCATTATAACAGACTGAACTCTGGGAAAGAACATGCACAGTTAGAAGGGGTGATGTAATAGGCTCCATATCAATCAAGCGTGTCAATCAAGAGGCCCCACGAGCAGTTGGGCAGAACCCCTTACAGCCAAAGAAAATAAAAGTACCAAGCCTCGTTAATCGGGGCTCTTGAGCCATTTTCCTGCTCAAGCCCGCTCCTACCTCTTAGGAGTGTACTTTCCCTTTGCCATTTGAGGCCCTTGAGCCATTCTTCTCCTTGGTCACACCACTCCTCCCTCTTTGGAGTGTATTTTCTTTCAATAAACTATCTCTTTGTTTCACCTCTACACTTTGGTATGTGTCTCTTTCAATTCTTTGCTCAAGATACCAAGGACCTGGACACTGCACAGAGGAGAACCCCATTTTCTGGTAAAAGAAGTGCTTAGGAAAAACAAGAGTCCTTCCCAGGACACCCCTTAGGACTTGGAGAGAGTAAATAAGCCTATTCCCCAGGCCAGGCCAAGTGTAGGCAGAAAATGGGCGCCAGCATGGCTAAAGCAACAGCACCCCTGGGAGATGCCTGGGACAGACTGCACAGGAGAAGGGGGTTATCGGAGGCCGGGGTCAGGGTACAACAGTCTGTGTACACTTCCCTCCGGGTCATTCAGAGAAGCTGCTGTGCTCAGAGCCAGGCCCACAGATTCTTAGCCTCTTGGAGGAGGGAGAGCTCATTTACCTGTAGTGAAGAACACAAAGGCCATCCAAGTGGGTGAGCTGAGCGCTGTGCCTGGAGGCAGGTTTGGGAAGACCCAGGCACCTCTAACTCTGAAACATTCCTCAGTGACAGGAGCTACATGAGATGACATCACCCTGTCCCCTCTCCTTCTGCCCAGGGAGGATTTCTGATAAAGATGGAGGCAATTACCCCAAAGCCCACAGGTAATTCATTTCTTTGATGTCAGATGACTAGCTTGGCTGAGAACCACAGCCCCCAGGGTGGTGCTGCAGAATTCACTTCAAGGTTAGGAAGCTACTGGACACTGAATTTGTGAATCTGAATTACTGGACTCAGGTCCAGTGCTGCTTGCCACCCATACACAAAAACTCTAGTGACAAATGCTGGTGAGGAGAAAAGTGCACTTTATTCTAGAAGGAAGAATCTAGGGAAAATGGCAGACTCATCCTTAACCCTTTCACTGTGTTAACTGACCTCAAGTTTTTTTTTCAAAATGTGTCAAAAAGCTACAAATAATAAAAAGTCTATATTTGACTATTTTATGCATTTGATAATAACATTTTGAGCTGCTTTGTAAATAAATAACATTATTTTTATTTTAAATTTGTTATATGGTGATAAATTTACCATTATATTGAATTTTAGCAAAAAAATAGTCAAAACATACTAAGTGGCATCAATTAGATTTAAGTATAGATAAATTAGAATCTAATGGTACTGATGACATAAAAATTTTATTACAAAATATTACACAGTATGGCATACAAAACATCTTTGTTGTGCAAGCCACAGGAAAACATATTTAAAAATCTTGTAGAGAAAAGTCCTTGAAACAGTTTTGATACAGGCCAAAGGAGCGCGCGCGCACACACACACACACACACACACACACACACACGGCCCCGCTCAAACTATAGATTCTTTTTCCCTAGTTCTTTAGCTCTCAGTCTCACCTTTTTCCTAATCCGTAGTAATTAATTTCCATCATGTAACCACCAATGACAGGGGCTTTGGGGCCTGCTTCCTGGGCCAATGCTTTTAAAACTATTAACTGAATTAATTTCTCCCCAGCCAGGGACCATCGGGATACAATTGACACCCTAACAAGGCTTCCAGCCCATCTCAACCAAAGGCGTGGGTGGGGGTGGGGGAAGGGTTGAACCTCTGGACTAGCACACACAGCCAGGAAGCTGAGATGGGAAATGCTATAAATAAAAAAAATTCTCTAAAGAAACTGAAAGTAAGGACTAAATCCCCCAGACAGTCAGTCAGGGTTAATTGCAATGATAATGCCCGAACTAAAGAGAATAAAACTACCAAAGCCTCCTTATGCAGGGCTCTCAAGCCCACTCCTACCTTTTTGGAGTGTATTTTCTACTTCCAATAAACTCCCTCTCTGTTTCACTTCCAAAAACAAACAAAAACACAAACCACACTGCCCCCCACTGTGCCCCTGCGCCCCCCATCCATCTCGTCTCTGGCTTGGGTGCAGTGAATGCGAGGAGGCCATGGCAAGTGTGGCTGTGCCAGGCTGCGGGTAGGCACGGGCTGGGCGGGATGGGCAGAGGGCGCTGGGGACATCGCGGGGTAGCCAGCGCAGCAGAGTGGCCCAGGGGATGCCCATTCTCGCCGTCCTCTGGGGCGCCAACTAACTCCCGGAGACGCGGAAGGTGGCGGCGGCCCCGCGCGCGCTGGGCCTCGGGGGCGGGCTTCATGGCTGTCCTGGCCTGCACCACCACAATGCGTCGCAGTGGAAATGCAGACGCCTGAGCCCAGAGCCCAGGGCGGCCGCCCGGGCGCCGCCTCCAGCTACTTGCGGAGGAGGGAGCCGGAACCCCCTCGCTCACACTCCCCAATAAGGAAGCCGGTTGCGCCGCCCCCGCCCCTAGCCGCGGGGAAAGGGCAGTGGGCGCGTGGAGGGAGGGCCCAACGCAAACCCGCAGGGAATAGCAGGTGCGAGCTCCAGGGTCGCAGGCAGAACAGGGCGCAACGCAGCGCAGGGCGAGGGAGCCGGGCCACACGCCTGATCCCGCTTGCCGTGGGGACCGCTCTGGACTCTCACTCAAAGCCACACTCGCAGCCTGCGCCGAAAGCCTGGTTATGAAAGGGAAATGGACCTTTCAACTGCTGGCTCCCAGGCCTGGCTTTTGTTTGCAAAGAAATAGAAAGGACATTATCCATCCCCTACTTCTCTTGCTACAAGAAATAGGAGCGGGTTCTGAGGGCTCCTTGGGTCTTGCGCTTCGTTTCTGTTCTCTTTATCGCGAAGTTGAGGGCTTTGGACAGGAAAGTCATGCCGCTGCCATTGTCATGGCTGTTCGGGGATAAGGGAAATGGCTTCTTCCCGATGGGAGGGAAATGCTGGCTAAACCATAAATGAGGAGCTTTTAACTCAGCTACACGGAGGTAGACATTGGGGCCCCCAAGCCACGTGTGATACAGTCCTCGGAGTCTACGGTTGCATAGGTGTTTCTACTCCAGCTAGACAAGTTTCTGAAGGCTGCATTATCTGCCAAAAGACAAATAAGCAGACACTGAGACAACTTCTGGAGGGAGAAATCCTGGGTTGCAGCCTTTCCAAAGTGTTCAGATCGATTACAGAGATGCCCAAAATAGGTCGCCTAAAATACCTCCTTGTAGCTGTGCATCATCTCACTCCTTGGGTAGGAGCCATTCCTTTACCACGAGCAACTGCCAGCAACGTAGTCAAAGTTCTTATGGAAAATATTGTGCCCAGGTTTGGACTCATTGAAAACATTGACTCGGATGATGGGAGCCACTTCACTGCTAATATTATTAGAGGACTCATACACGGCTTGGAAATTAAATGGAAATACCATACCCCCTGGCATCCCCCTTCATCTGGAAGGGTAGAAAGGATGAATCAGACTCTAAAGAGTCACGTTACCAAATTAATCCTAGAAACCAGGCTACCTTGGACTAAGTGCCTTCCCATAGCCCTTCTGAGGATCCGAATGGCCCCTAGAAAAGATACAGGCTTGTCACCTTATGAGATGCTTTATAGATTACCCTATTTAGGCCTTCCTATTGACATCCCTACTTTTGAAACAAAGGACTGATTTCTCAAAAGCTATGTCCTTGGCTTGTCCTCCACTCTATCCTCTCTTAGGAAAAAGGGCCTCCTAGCACAGACGCCACCCCTCGAATTTCTGGCCCATCAACATCGACCTGGTGACTAGATGCTAGTCAAGAGCTGGAAAGAAGAAAAGTTCGAGCCCACTTGGGAAGGGCCCTTCCTAGTGCTCCTGACCATGGAGACTGCTAGTCACACCACTAAGAGGGGCTGCACTCACCACACGTGAGTAAAAGGAACTAACCCTGCCCCTAAAGGAAAATGGGTTGCCACCCCAGGGCGCACTCCCACCAGAGTGACCTTAAAGAGGGTCTGATATTCACCCTCTTCCTTCTATCTCTCCCCTGCACTAAAGGTCGCCTCATTATTAACGTAACCCTCACTCGCTGTCCTCTGACTATCCAATTTGATGCATGCTCAGTTATTCCCTGTGGGAATGAACAAGCCCAAAGACAACTTTCTAATGAAAATAAATACTTGTGTCCCTACCCAACATATGGGGTAGGATGGCCCAGGAGAAATTTTGTGAACTGTGGAGGGCCTTGTAGCTCTTGGGATCAAGTTTATTGGACTACCCAGTCTCAAGGAAGGATGGACAGCCTCCCCATCCCCTTATTTTAAAGGATTAAAAGGAAAAAAAATTCAGTTTCTCCAGGGATCTACCCCCCAACTATAAATATTTACAATGGAACCTATTGCTCCTAATTATAGATTAGCCCAAAACTATGAATCAAAATCCTTCAATAGTAAGGGCCTAGGGGTTAGGTGCCAATGTCGCTGGAGAAGACCCCATAGGAACATTTTCCCTAAAGCGAATTTGCAAACCCCTGCAGAGCACCACTTCCCCTCCTACCGCTTACTACAACCCACTATGTTTTGTGGAACTCAGAAATGACCCATCCAAGATAACCATAACTGAGGTCAAGAATCTAAGGCAAACTTCAGCTATAGAGATGGGATATAAAGATATGAATGCCTGATTGGAATGGATCAAATATTCTGTCCACACTTTAAATAAAAGCGATTGTTACACCTTTGCAACAGGGAGACCGGAGGTCCAAATTGTCTCCTTCCCACTTAGATGGTCATCAGACCCCAAGGGCATGCCCTGTATGAAAGCTCTCTTTCAGGCTCCCCTAGCTTGGGGTAACAAATCCTTTAAGTCCTTGTCAGTGCTCTTCCCTGAAGCCAAGGGCCTTGCGGGTCAGCCCCCAAGGGCCATTAGGCCACTCGCCTCAAATGCCAGTTTCACCTCATGTATCTCCAGGCATGAGGGGAATTTATTGGAAACCTGATGGGATGTAGTGAGAGTCAGCCCTTCAAGGAGCTTCAGATTCAGTCTGCCCTAACGACTCCATGAGCAGAAGTCTGGTGGCATTGCAGAGGGGAGTTATATAGGTCCTTCCCGGTAGACTGGAGCAGCACCTGTGCTTTGGTGCAGTCGGCCATCCCTTTCACTTGGGCATTCAATCGACTCCTGGTTGCAGAAAAGGGACATCGCACCAGGAAGAGTTTAATCCCTCCCCGGGGCTCTTGTCCCTCCTGTCTATATTGATGCTATGCGGTCCCCAGGGGAATACCAGATGAATTTAAGTCCAGAAATCAAATAGCTGCAAGATTCCAATCTATGCTATTCTGGTGGTCAACTATTGATAAAAATGTACATTGGATCAACTATATATATTAAAACCAACAGAGGTTTGTGAACTATACTAGGGGCCATCAAGGGGATAGGTGAACAGTTAGGACCCACCAGCAAAATGACGTGGGAAAACAGGCTAGCTCTAGATAATGGTATTAGCAGAAAAAGGTGGAGTCTGCGTTATGATAGGGACCCGATGTTGTACTTTGATCCCCAACAACGTGGCTCCCATGGCACCATCACTAAGGCATTGCAAGGACCAACAACTCCAGCTAATGAGCTTGCTGAAAACTCAGGCGTCAATGCTCCCTTTACTAACCTCATGGGACAATGGTTCAGAAAATGGGAAGGACTCATGACCTCAGTCCCCACTTCTCTTGTCACTGCATTTATTATTGTATTTAGCGGCTCATAGAAATAGCATTCATTAAGCAGTCCCCACCACCCCCATACCATAATAACCTCTTACTCCTAGATAACTTGGAACAAAAAAGTTGTTTCCTCCTAGTGGAATTTGAAAAAAAGAGTGATGTCATCTAATAAAAGAACGGAGGGATTGTGGGAATGTCTTTTCTGCCAAATAAGAACATAGTATCTCTCCTTAGAACCCCACCCTAGGAATCTATCTCAGAACAGGCCCCTATCCTCTCCCCTAACTCATCCTGTGTACACAAGGTCATGTAGCCTGCCTTGGGATTGCTTTGTCTCCACAAATCCCTTACACCTTCCCCCTCATGGAATATAAAAATATAAAGTAGCTATTCAGGTAAGGTTAAGGGTGTGAGGTCTGAAGCCCCCACCAACAGGGTGAGACACAGTTTTAATTAAGCTTGCATTAGGGATAAAAAGCACATGACCCTCTGCTCGGTGTGCCTGCAGCTTTGAGTGACCTGCTGCTATGCACCCTTCTGCAGAAGTAAAGATTGTCTTGCCAAGATATTTGAATCTCCAAGTATTTATTTGCAGCACCAGAGTTTTGTTTCCAGCAATTGGTGGGGAAATAACAGAGGGGATGTGAGGTGTGAGGTAAAAATAAAGGCCGTTCCTCCCCACTCCCACAGCCAGGAACCAGTTTGGTGGGCAAAAATCAGTTATCAGTTACTCAGAGGCACGCCCTAAGGCAATCACCGAGGTATGCTGTCCCCAGAACCGAAACTAGAGAATTATCTGACACCCCTGGAGTCGAACCCCCACGGACAGTTTGGACCAGTCGGCCCGCTGAGTTAGTCCCTCACGTTTCCCTATAAAAGAAAGTGCTTTCTCCCTCCCTGCTCAGGGCAGCTTAGTCTGCCTCAGCCCGCCCACACCCAGGCGGTTTTAATAAATTTTCGCTTTTAATACATCTCGGCCTTGTGTTCTTCGTGCTGCTCCACGGTTTCCACCTTTCATCTGGTGCCGAAACCTGGGAGGCTCCCCAGGAACGGGCTCTGCCTGGGAGCTGTCTTCTGATCCCTAGGCTTGCAACTTGGGGAGCAGTGGGCTGTGGCAGCTCACCCGGGCTCACCCCCGAATCCTGCTTGGCCCAGAGGTTCAGCCACCCCTGTGGTCCTGTCTTCCCTTTTGAACCTCCCGAACCAGGAAGGGGTCAGCTTATCAGTCTGACCTAGTTGGGGGCTTATACCCACCTGCCAGTTGCCAAGGGAGACTACCAGGGTGTGTCCCTTCCCCCACGGACCGTGTTGTTGAACCGGACACCAGGACTGACCACCTCCTTTCCTGTTTCGTCTCTTCGCATCCATACCGGACACCTCATAACCTCAGGTGAGCGTCCCCATCAGTCCTAGCGACAAGCAAACCCTCCTGTTCCCTCATCTAGGATGGGTCCATTATAAATCCAACGTTGGTCAGGAGGAGTTTCCAAGCATTTGACAGGCACCTGCTTCTGGACCGTGTTGTTATCTGGGGACGCCTAGAGGCAACCAGCTGCCGTTTCTGTGGCCCTGAGTCAGCAAGGACACCTGTCTTCTCGGTCCCACTCCACAGTCCAGGACAGTCCCCTCCCATTTTTAGGCTGCCGTTTAGCGCTCACCCACCACATGGGGAACTCTCAGTCCACCATCCCCAAGACAACCCCTTTAGGTTGTCTCCTAAAAAACCTCCCAACGCTTGGTCTTGCATCAGATTGTTGTGGCAGGAAGCCAAACAGCACTCAGAGGGTCGGGGAACCAGTTTTATTGTGCCGGCGGGCTCAGAGGAGTTACAGTCTCCAAAGTCTGAGCCCCGACTAACAGCCTTTTAGGGTACTTACAGGGTTGGGGTGGGGGCTGGCGGTTGCAGCAGGTCAGCAGGGTTATAAAGCTAAATGCATACATTAGGCACCTGGGGGAAGGAGGGGGGAGTTGCTTACAGAATTTACATTACAAAGCTTACAGAAACAGCTTTGTCCGCAATTTTTCACTTCAAGATCTCAGGCCAAAGCGCCTCATAGTTTATTGCATGGCGGCCTAGTCTCAATATAAACTGGACAACTCATCCCAATGGCCTGAAAACGGTACTTTTGAGTTCAGAATCCTGACAGATTTAGATAATTTCTATCAACGAAATAGTAAATGGTTAGGGGTCCCTTATGTCCAGCCCTTCTTTGCACTCCCTCTCTCTGCCTCCTGCTCTCCCACCCAAATTGTTCTTTTACACTCCCCTAATCCCTTGAAGGAGACCCCTACACTAGACGACCCCCTGGAAGGTCCCTCCAGCTTTTCAGCCTTTGATCCAACAGATTATCAGGCTCCTCCATGGGCACCCCATCCCCCTCATTTGTCCCAGCCTCACCTATCTCCTCCCTCTCACCCCGCGATTTCATCACCGCCTTATGAACTCTCCTCCCATAAACCAGCTGACCCCCAACCTCGTCCCCTTGCCAGACCTCATCCCTCTCCTCTTCATACTCAGTCTGGATGGATTTTAGGTCCCTACCCTTCTCCTACCTCTGCTCCTGTCCTAGAATGTCTCCTGAGAAGTGGCTGGGGCAGAGGGAATTGTCGGAGTCCGTGTTCCCCTCTCCCTCTCTGACCTCTCGCAGACCAACAAGCAGCTAGGTTCCTTTGCTGCAGACCCTACCCCTTACATTAAGGAATTTAAATATCTCATCCAATCCCTGAACTCACCTGGCAGGATTTATATGTGATCCTGTTCTCTACCCTTACACCTGAAGAAAAAGTCAGGATTTGGACTCATGCGCAGGCCCACGCAGACTTTGTCTGCTGGCGAGCTCCGGATTTGCTGGTAGGAGCTGAAGCTATTCCCCACCATGATCCCCACTGGGATTACCAGGATGGGAGACAGGGAAGGGGTGCTCGAGACCACATGGTTGTCTGCCTGATAGCTGGCCTTAAAAGGGCAGCTCATAAAGCTGTCAACCATGAAAAATTAAGAGAGATCACTCAACTACCAACTGAAAACCCAGCCCCATTTCTCTCACGCCTTACAGAGACCCTCCAGAGATACACCACTCTTGATCCTTTTAGCACAGAAGGCCAGCTAATATTTAATATGAATTTCTTCTCCCAATCAGCACCTGACATCAGGCGCAAACTGCAAAAGCTGGAAGATGGCCCTCAGACTCCCCAACGAGACCTTTAAACCTGGCCTTCAAGGTCTTCAACAATAGGAATGAAGAAGCCCAAAAGCAAAAACTAACTCAGTATCAAATGCTAGCTGCTGCCATCTAGGGCCCACGGACCCAATCCCAGAACACTAAGAGCGGCCCCCAAAAGCAAAAATTATCCTATTAACACCCACCGGATGCTTGCTTTAAATGCAGCAACGGAGGTCACTGGGCCAACAAGTGCCCTAATCCAGGCCAGCCCCAAAGCCTTGCCCCCTTTGCAGTGAGCCCCATTGGAAGTCAGACTGTGATCGGACCTCTCAGGGTAAGACCCCATCCCTTCCTAGGCGGACTGGCCCCTCCTTTCCGGAGCTGATAGACTTGGCCACTGAAGACTGAAGGTGCCTGAGGACGGACACCCCCACAATCATCACATCTTCAGAGCCTCGGGTAACCTTAATGGTGGCAGGTAGGCCAAATCTTTCCTTACAGATACCAGAGCAACCTACTCTGCCTTACTGGAGTACAAAGGTCCCCTCCAACAGTCCACAGTCTCTGTTGTGGAGATTGATGGCCAGGTTTCCCAGCCCATGTTGACCCCACTCCTACAATGCACGCTAGGATCCCTCACTTTCACAAGTGCCTTTTTACTTCTTCCGTCCTTTCCCACCGTGTTACCGGGCCAAGATATTCTCTCAAAATTAATTATCACCCTTACTTTCCATAACCTCCATAATCCTCTTCACCCTCCTGATTCATCGGCTCAGGCTTCTTTCCTACTTCTACAAAGTTCAGAAAACCTTTCACCTGCCCCATTTCCTGCCCCTCTTGTAACTCCCTCTGTCTGGGACACCGAAACTCCCTCAATAGCTCGGCATCGTACCCCCATCCAGATAAAATTAGAAGACCCTACCTTCTTCCTATCTCAAAAACAATATGCCATTCCCCTCACGGCTCAATGAGGCCTAAAACCTATCATTTCCTGCCTATTAGCCAGTAAGATTCTAAGGCCAACTAACTTCCCCCTGTAATACTCCCATACTCCCCCTTAAAAAGCCAGATGGTTTCTTCCATCTACTATAGGATCTTCGTCTCATCAACCAGGCCATACAACCCCTGCACCCCATAGTCCCTAATCCATACACCATCTTATCATTAATTCCCCCAACACCACTCATTTCACAGTCCTAGACCTCAAGGACACCTTTTTTACAATTCCTATCCATCCTAACTCCCAAGACTTATTCGCCTTTACCTGGACTGACCCAGACACACACCTTTCTAAACAAGTTACTCGGACTGTTCTCGCTCAGGGATTCAGAGACAGCCCCCACCTCTTTGGACAAGGCCTTGCAACAGACTTAGAATCTTTAGATCTGAAGACCCCCACTCTACTCCAATATGCTGGTGACCCGCTTCTTAGCAGTCCCTTGGCCCAGGACTCGCATGACCGTACTATCCTACTCCTTAAGCTCTTGGCAGAAAAAGGATACTGACTATCTCCCAAAAAGGCACAGATATGCTCTCCCTCAGTCACTTATTTAGGATTAACCCTAACCCCTACTTCTTGAGGAATCACCTCAAACTACATCTCCCTCATTTCCTTGCTACCAATACCTGAAGCCAAACAGGAGCTTCTTTCCTTATAGGGTTATCGGGTGATTTCTGACTCTGGATTCCAAACTTTGCCATGCTAGCCAAACCGCTATCCCAGCAGCTAAGGGAACTTAGCAGAACCATTAGGTCCCATGGTCTCCATCAGATCTCCCCCTTGCTTAGGCTGCAGCGGGCCCTCCTCAGCCCCCGCTTTGACTGTTCCTGCCCTAACGAAGCCTTTCCTCTTTTACACCGATTAAAGGCAAGGAGCTGCCGTCGGGGTCCTCGGCCAGGCCAAGGGGCCAGCCCTCCAGGTTGTAGCATACATTTCCGAACAATTAGATCCAACTGTATTAGGATGGCCTCCTGCCTCCGGGCTTTATGCAGCTGTCCTCCTTCCAGAAAGCCACAAATTCACCTCACACAGCCCCGTGACACTGTACTCACCACATGATCCTAAGGATTTCCCAAAGAAACATTGAGTCTTTATTATCCCCCTGTAGGATTCAACAGCTTCATGTTGTATTCATTGCATCTCCCCTAGTAACCCCACTCAGGAGCCCCCCTCTTGACCCTGCTTCCCTTCTCCCTTCCACAGTACCAGCTGGACCTCCATGTTCTTGCACAGAAATACTGCAGGTTCATCTGTCTCCGTTCTGTCACATCTCGGACACCCCTCAAGCTGAAGCAGAACGCACATGTTTCCTAGATGGGAGTTCATATCTCCATAATGGGTGGTGGTATGCTGCATATGCCCTGTGTCACAAACAGAATCACTGAAGCTTCTCCCCTCCCCATAGGGACCACTTCCCAAAAGGCTGAACTGATAGACCTTACTAGGGTCCTTACCCTGGCAAAGGACAAAGTAACATCTATGCTGATTCCAAATACGCCTTTCATATCATAAACTCCCATGCTGCCATTTGGGCAGAAAGAGGATTCCCCGTCACAAAAAACACACCTGTAGTTCATGGAAAACACACTGCATGGCTTCTAGAAGCAGCCCAATTTCCATGAGCTGCCACTGTCACCCACTGCAGGGGACACCAAGCCTCCACTGCCCTTATGGCAACGGGAAACAACCAAGCAGATAACATAGCCAAGCAGATTGCTCTCCAGGTACCCCAGGGTCAATTCCTATATTGACTAGCCTATATTTCCCCAACCTAGTCACCTTCTGAACAAGCTGCCTACTTAGAAAAACAGTATCCACAGAATGGCCCTTGGTTTTTAAAAGGCCATTTTATTTTCCCGGAAGCACAGGCCGCCTCTGTGCTTCAGTCCTTACATGACTCCTTCCATATAGGTCATCGACCGCTCCTGCATTTACTCAGGCCTGACTTAGCCTGCTCCCATTTATCTGAATGATTTTCCCAGGTCACCAAAGCCTGCAAAATTTGCTACACTGTCTCACCACAAGGCAGTCTTTGACTGCCTGCTTTCCCCACCCACCAGGCTCAGGGTCGTATTCCCAGACAAGATTGGCAGATTGGTTTCACCCACATGCCACCTGACAAAAAACTTAGATACCTTCTTGTCCTGGTTGACACCTTTTTGGGTTGGGTAGAAGCCTTCTCTACTTCATCAGAAAAGGCAGATGTTGTGTCTAAAGTTCTGGAACATATTATTCCACGCTCTCTACAATCTAATAGTGACCCTGCCTTTATCAGCCAAATTACTCGACAGGTGTCCCAGGCTCTGGGGATAAAGTGGCTTTTCCACATTCCTTACAAGCCCCAATCTTCGGGCAAGGTAGAGAAAATGAAGTCAATCCTCAAATTAACCAAGCTCTCCCAGGAGATCAAACAGTCCTGGACTGGAACCCTTCCCTGACCCTCTTGAGGGTCGGAGCCACACCCAGAGTGCTGACCTTTTATAGCCCTTTCGAGTTAATGTCTGGTCGGACATTCTTACTAGGGCCACCACCCTCCGACCCTGGGCCCCTGGGAGACGACCTGCCAGCTTTAATGGCCAGTACAGCCCTTCTCGGAGAGGCTGCTAACCAAATTTTACCCCAATCCGAATCCAGCCATCTGACCCCTGAACCCCAAGATAGTCATGGGGGGGATTTCCAGCCCCTTTCCCGCTCCCTGACTCCCTCACTTGTATGGTAACTGACACCCGAACAGCATTAGACTACCCGTTCGCCAAAGAAGTGGGAGTCTGTGTGATCGCTAATACTTCTTGCTGCTTTTATATCAACCCTACAGGGCAAATTGAGGAGCGAACTCAGAGAATTCTAGAAAATGCTGCCTGGCTCAGAGAATTTAGTCAGCCATACGGAATGCCTTCCCCAGGCTAACCTGGCTACTGCCCCCTTCACAGGGCCACTCATAACCTTCCTTTTCACACTAAGTTTTGGCCCCTGTCTTTTCAGAATCTTGATGCGCCTCATTCAAAACTGGGTCCAGGCCCTCACTAGCAAATCCATAGGTCAAGTATTCCTCCTTCAGGTCAGCAGTCACCAGTGACTTCTATCCCAACAGGCATAACCATTTCTTTTGAGGCGTCCACGTAGCCCCTACCCAGCCTGAAGCAGCCTAACAAAGACAGTGTCCCTTTTCCTTTTTTCCTTGTTCTATACCAATAACAAAAAGACAGGAATGTTAGGTAAAAATAAAGGCCGTTCCTCCCCGCTTTCACAGCCAGGAACCAGTTTGGTGGGCAAAAATCAGTTATTAGTTACTCAGAGGCACGCCCTAAGGCAATCACCGAGGTATGCTGTCCCCAGAACCGAAACTAGAGAATTATCTGACACCCCTGGAGCTGAACCCCCACGGACAGTTTGGACCAGTCGGCCCGCTGAGTTAGTCCCTCACGTTTCCCTATAAAAGAAAGTGTTTTTTCCCTCCCTGCTCAGGGCAGCTTAATCTGCCTCAGCCCGCCCACACCCAGGCGGTTTTAATAAATTTTCGCTTTTAATACATCTCGGCCTTGTGTTCTTCGTGCTGCTCCACAGTTTCCACCTTTCATAAGGGACATGGAGGTTAGTCAGGAGAGTTTCAGGACTGACAGTTAAGAAATTGCTTCCCAGGGTCTTTTGTGGGGAAGGGGAAAGGGGGACTGTGCTATTGCTTCAACATGATGTTATCTTGAATCCGGAATGCTATGTGTGATCAGCAAAAACTATGGGGAGTGGCAGTCATGGGTTCTGCTGGTGCCTGGAGAGTGAGAGATTACTCTTTTCTGGCCAAGGTTCTGTTAGGTACTGGATTAACAAGGTATGTGTAGCCTCAAGAAAGAGAGTAAGGCAGAGTCATTAAATCAAGCAGCGAAGGGGAGAAACAGAGAAAGCAGGTGACTGAATAGCAAACTAAGGCGAATCACACTGTATTCTAGCTAAGCCTAACTACATTATTGATTTTTCCAAGTTTCACCTTAGTAATCTACCCTAAACCTGTGAAAGTGTTGGGAGTGTGTTCCCTAAAAGAACAAAGGGGTAAAAAAAAACTTCTTTGATAACTCAAAACATTTCCTACACCAAATGTGCAGGTTTTCTACACCAAGCAATTTTTCAGTTCTCTGAGATACTAGCTGGGTGTCCCACAATTCCGTTCAATTCTGATACCATCTGTTAGGTAATAAGTTAGTCATGATTGACAGGAGGAGTGGAAGGTCATCACGTAGTCCTTGTGATCCTGGTCCATTATCAGCTGCCTCTAAATTAAAAAGATAAAGTCATCAGAAAAGGAATGCAGGAGAAGGAATTCACCCTGGCCCATTATCAGCTGTCCCTAAATTATGAAGATAAGGTGATCAGAGAAGTGCAGGACAAAGGAGAAATAGCCTCACTTATCCAACATAAGTCCTGCTTCCCAAAACCATACGATTATAGTTTAGTTTCTTCTGATCTAGACATAATTCCTGCTTCCCAGAACTATATCATTACGTAGCTTTGCTTCTTTCAAATAAAATCACAAAACAGGAAGAGGAGAAAATTTCACCCCCAGAGGTTAAAAACCCTCACAGAAAGTCAGGAGAGGCTGCTTCCCTCTCTCGGGTCAGCCTGCTCCACGCCTCAGAGTGCACTTTCGTTACTAATAAACTCTTAATTGTCTTATGCTTCCACGAATTCTGTCCCTTGACTGAATTCTTTCTTCAAGAAGACAAGAACCGAGGAAAACCTGCCATTTCCCGTAACACCATCCCCCTGGAGTTAACACAGACTTTACAGGACTAACCCCACTTGAGATGCCAATTACAGTATCAGGTCTCTAGGTTTCCACACTTCTGTCCAACTTGGCTGCAAATCCAAGTTCCCATGACCCCCCTCCTTAGGTTTGATAATTTGCTATAATAGCTCTCACAGAACTCAGAGAAACTTCACTACTTCCTACTTCAAAGGTAAAGTTGTTAGGCAGCTTTAAAAGTCTGTGCCTTCTGCTTTGGTAGTGAAGGCAGGCCTGGTGCAGGGAAGGAGACACCCTTACAGACGGAGGTTTCCCTTACAAATGCAAATGTCCTTTACTAAGGGTACCTTCTACTTGGTTTTCAGAGCTTCTCCCCTCTGCAGTTTCTTAAAATTAACCAGCCTAAAATACTCAATATCCCAATAGGCACATTTTGGGATGGCGAACTCTGCTCTGCTTCAAACAAAATGTCGCAGGGCCACAGGTAGTGTTGTACTGAGGTTCAAAGAGAGAACGACTTTATTTCTCCACATTTTGCAGCTCCGCTCAGGCAAATTCCTGGCTTCTCTGCACAGAAGCCCAAACCCATGACCCCTCCTCCCCGTCCCATGGGCCTCTGTCTACAGTCTACCACTGGCCTCACCCAGCAGGGGGCTCCCTATAGCCAAGAAGCGGGCAGTGGGGTTCCAGGGCCCACAGTCGGGAGGCAGCCATTGCCTGGCTCCTGTGGTGTAGAGGACGACCGCTCCGGGGGCCGCGGGAGGAGCAGAACTCAGCTCCAAGGCCTCCTCACGCTGCCACCGAGACTTTGGGCTACTCCACAGCCCCGGCTACGTCCCTGTCTGCTGACGTTCGCTGGAGCGGACTCGCCTCCTAGCGCCGAGAACCAGGCAGGGTGCCACAGCGACACCCAGCAGAGCACACGGCAGACAGTGCCTGAGTCAGCACAGACTGACCGGCCTGTGCACGCATGAATGTAATACAACACGGGTCTATCAAGCTGGCAAACCTCTGCGCCTAATTTTTTTTTTTTAAAGGAAACAGTAACACCTCACTTTTGAGAATGTGCAGAGACAGGCATTCCTGATGGGTCTCCAATTACTGCCTCCCTTTGTAAAGAGATTTGGCAATCAGTATAAAGAACCCTTAGAAAGTGTTTGTTCTTAGCCCAGTAACTCTACTTTTTTAGGGATCACATTAAGGAAATATTTTTTTCATAAAAATGTAAAACTAAAAAACATTTCATTCCGTGTGACATTATTTAAGACAGACATAGATAACATAAATGTCTGTCCACCCATAGAGACTGGTTAAATGAATTATGGCATGTCTGCTCAGTGAGATAGATGCTGTCATCTAAAATCACGCTTGAAAATAGTTTTGCGAAATTGAAAATGTCTTATCATTTAATGTTTAAAATCCAATACAAAACAGTAGATCCAAACATGTAAAATACATGTAAAAGGAAGAAAACAAACAAAAAGAAAGGCAGGCAGTGGTGACTCTATTGTAGAAAAATACTGCCTCCCAACATGGCCGATAGCCTAGTCCGGGACCCACCCCCCACTCCAGAGTCACTTCCTGGTTCTTCTTTTCCCTGAGCCCCTGTTCCTGCCAACCCTAGCCCAGTGCATGGGAAACTGATGATTATTATGGAAATGCCATGCTACAAATGTCCCCACCCTGCCTTGTTCGGGGCTCAGACTTTGGAGGCAACTCCTCTGGCCCCCTCCACCCATGGCATGAAATGAGCAGCCTGAACTCGCAAGTGCTCCGAGTGCTGCTTGGTCTTTCTGACAGGAGAACGGGTAAAACCTGCAACACTGTAAGTACTTTCTTGTCTTTGTATTTGTCCTTGTTTTCTAAGTTAATTTAATTGCATTGAGACATTTTTATGACCAGAAATTAAATGCCAATGTTTTCAAGAGTCATGGGACCTGGTTAGGAGCTGCATAGACTCAATGCCTCTGTTTATAGCTTTGTGACATTGCCCACGTTAGCAAACTTCCAGGTCTCACTTTCCCATCTCTAAGTTGGGGCAATAACTGGTTGTGCCAGTCAGGTGGCCAGTGGTCATGCAATCATTGGCTCCAGGGCTTGGTGGGTGGAGTCTGTGATGGAGTTATCTTGGTGTTGCAAAGGTCACTTTCCTGATGGCACCTTAGACAGAGGATGGGTGCAGTAGTCTTGTCCTGGCCTACTCTCATGAGGAGGGGGCCCTGTGCTCTCACCGACCCTCTGCGTTCATCCAGGCGAGGCATGGGGGCAGCTCAGGGACAGGACTCATGTGGCAATCATGGCCTGCCCACGTGATCCTTAGCCAGGACCTCCCCAGAAACTTTAGTTCTGGGAATGACTGAGTCACAGCCATCACCATGTCCACCAGAGGGCACTGTGGGCTCCAGGTAAGGCCTGCCCTGAGATCTGAGACCTGGGGTTTTGCTAGACCCAGACTGAAATGAATGAGCATGTGAGAATCAGAGCACATGAGACCCATACCACTTTGATGATCACTGCTTCCAACTGTGCATCGGCTGCCAGCCTTGAGTTCTGCTTTGCCACAAACTAGCTACATGGCCTCAGGAAAGTTTCTTGTGTGTATGTGTATGCACAGGTGTGTGTGGAGGGGGTGCGTTTGGGAGGTAGAGGGGGTGGTCCTCCTATGCACGTATGCACATGCACCTCAACTTCCTTCACCCTGAAATGAGAACCAGCACCTACCTTATGGGGCTGTGTGAGCACTAAGTTAGGCACTGTGCAATCAGCACTCAGCACCACATGGCACAGTATGATCATTACTACTGTTACAGAGGGCTGTGGGGCCTTCTAAGCTCTGCCCAGCAGTTGTCATTCGGGAGCTGCCAGTCCAGGCTCAGCTCTTCCTCTTTGTAGAGGATAGAAGCTTCTGGTACTGACCTGGCATAACTGAGCTGACCGATCAGACCGTCCATGGGAAATACTTCTGCCTCTGCCCTTGCCCCCTCTGACCCTGACAGGTGTCAGTTACAGGGGTTTGCTGTGCCAGTAAAGATGTAAACACATCTTTACTTCCGTTATCCTGTTCTTTTGTCTGTGAGGTCATGGGGACCAGATTACTCAGCTAGCATCCCTGGGCCTCAAAGTTTGGATAAACAGGGTCACATGGCAGGAGGCAAAGCCTAACCACACTGCCCTTCCAACATACTGAACACTAGTTCTCCTCATCTGGATGAGTGAGTGCTGGATTTTGTCATCAACACTCTTTGCTGAAGACAAATGTATAAATTCTACTGCTTATGTTTACCTCCCATGGAAGCAGATTCTTTCTACTACTTTCAATGGAAACCTTAGCACTGTTCAGCTTTTACTTCTCCTGAATTCTGTCAGCTCTCTCTCACAATTAGTATTCCTCTCTACACCTTTTCTGAGAAAAAATGTGCCCTGTAGGAGGCTGTAAGTCTCAGGCTTATTCCCAGGAAAACTCGACAGGTTTTACACTGATATTCTCTTCTTTAGATCTGCTTTTCTTCTCAATGGCTTTGGCAAATGGAGGTTAAATGTATTCCATTTTGGTGTGTCCTGAGGGAGCCCTCTCCTTTCTAGTTTCACCAAGATTCAAGACGGGAGGACTACCTGCCGGACCTCTCGGAGATGCCTGACACTCACTATCTCCTTCTCCACTCAGAAACTGAGCTCTTCTCACCATACCCTGACCCACCCAGCCAGAAATGTGTCCAATAGGCTCAAAGAGGAAGATAGAAAACAACTAACATTATGTCTTGAGCACCTCCCACCAGTAAAAAGGTGACGTGGGCTACAAAATCATTTAAAACTTCCCTGCATTAAGTGTGAATGGACCTTGAGGATATTATGTTAATAGAAATAAGCGAGACATAAAAGGACATGAGTCCACTCATATGAAGTCTCTGGAATAGTCAAGTTCATAGAGACAGAAAGTGGAATGGTGGATGCCATGGGCTGCGGGAGGGGAACGGGGCTAGAGTTTCAATTTGGGAAGATCAAGAGTTCTGAAGGGGAGTTCCCTGGTGGTGTAGTGGCTTAAGGCTTCGGCGTTGGCGCTGTCAGCGCTGCGGCCTGGGTTCGATTCCCAGTCAGGGAGCTACCCCCCTACCAAAAAGCAAAAAAAACAAAAAAACAAAACAAAACAAATAGTTCTGAAGATGAATGGTGGTAATGGTGGCACAACAAGTGAATGTGCTTAATGCCACTGGGCTGTATGTTTATATGTGGTCATGGTGGTAAACTTTATGTTAAGTATATTTTACCATAATTTTAAAAAGGGAGGAGAGGTTACTTCATGATCCTGCACTGAGGGCAGGAGTGGGATGCCTCAAGATTGGAAGGCTGAGAGGACAGCACCTGACAGAAGGGGAGAGGAGTAGGCCAGCAGCCAGTCCCTTTCCTGTATTTGTGTCTGGGAATAGCTGAGAGCTTGCAGCCCCACGTGTGGGATGAGGGGTTGCAGCCCAGCATGGAGGTGGTTGTTGAGAAATGTCAGAAAGTCTCTAAAAATAAACAACCCTCTGGGACTTCTGCCACTCCAGACTAATTATTCTTTCCTTAAGCATTGCCTCCAAACAAATCCCAGAGCTATCAGCACAGTTATTTTTTATTGACTGGTCCCTTTGAGCCATTGTGAACAATGTGCTTGACTCTTTACCTGAAGGAACAGAGAAATGCATGAAATTAGCTTTACACTTATTTGTCCCTGAGGCCCTTCACAACTTTCAACCTATGCAAAACCCTCCAGGAATCTGAGAAAAACTGTAGGATGTTAGAGTAACATTAAAAGAACAAAGGAAAAAAAGCAAGCTTCTCACCTTGTCTGGTTGAACTTTTTTGGGGGGTGGGGGTGGGGCAGGGGTTGAGCGTGCCGAAGCCTTAGCCACTACACCACCAGGGAGCTCCCCGGATGAACTTTTTATGACACATTTGTTCCAAAGATTATGTAGATAACACTATTTTGCTTCCTAAGAGAAAATTTAATCGAGAAAAAAAGAAACACCTGTTTGGTAATGAAGTTAACATTCTCAAAAACCAAACGTCAGCTACAGGAAATCTAGTAAATCCTAAGGTAAAAATACCGAGACTCTGAGCAATGCCACTTCCCATGAGATGTATACTCATCTATAGGTTACCACAGAATGAGCAGATTTGGGGTATCTTTAGTGAGAAATCACAACCAAATATTGCTTACTCTTGATATAAATTTCACAGTGGAAGATGGAAACTCTAGGATTACACAGATGGAACCAGAAGGGTAAGCTCTGTTTCTGTCCTGTTTTTATCATTGATCATTTGACACCGACAATATAAGGCATGCTCAAAGACGCTCCCAGAGAGGTAAAATGTCATTAAATAGGAAAAATTGTCTCTTATGGAGCGGAGCAGGTGACTTGTTCCAGGACAGGGGTGAGGTTGGGAGCCACTGCCCCCAGGATTCTTCCTTTCCTAAGTCGTTTTTACATGGTTCTCAGAGCATGCCCAGTACTGCTAAGCCCACACAGACACGGACCCAGAGAGCTGCTCACATTTCCCAACAATCTCAGCATTTCTCCTGATCTTTGCCTTGAGAGGTGGGGGTTCATATTTACATAGCCCCCAAATATTGTCATTCTGCTTCAATTTGCCATCATCGCCAACATGTCCTTAACTACTACTCAGTTGCAGGCGCAGGGAGCTAGTCACGGTGCAAAGAATCATACAAACATTGTTCCTGCCTCTAAGAATTTACATTCAAGGACGCCTCCAGGTGGCCACATGCCAGCACTATAAGGTGGCCTTTAAAAGGGAGCATGCAATCCCACAGAGACAGTGGGGTGGGCATCTCCTGTGCACTTTTCCACATATTTGAAATATTTCATAATTAATTTTTTCAATCTTAAGAAGAAAGCATCTGGACCATTTTGTCATCCAATGGTAGCCACTTAGCAGATAAATATATTTTCGGTTTTTTTTTAATATTTTAAAGTATCAAGGTGATCTGAGTAGTGTGTGGGAGGACAGGAATATCAAAATTACAAACTTACTGGAGTTCTTTTAGTCTGAACATACGTCACGACGTTCTCCTTTCAGAGGCCCTGGAACAAGAGAAAATGTACCTCTGTTGGACAGACACTGGCTTAGCCTCACCGTGTAACCTTGAGACGTACCTCAACCGTTGGCACTTCCTCAGTGTGTGACCTGGGACTTAATTCGACCTTAGGTATTCACTGTGACCTTGAGCACTTACTTTGACCTTGGGCACTTCCTCACCGTGTGACCTTGGGCCGGTTGCTTGGGCCTCTTTAAGCCTCGATTTCATGGTCTGTAAGATGAGGTTCTTGTTACGCACTTGTGAAGTAGCTGCAGGGATTACATTAGACATGTACATCCCCCCCTTTCTCTGGAAATCGCCACCCCTCTACCATGCGTTGACCAAATGGGCCTGCACTCTGATGCTGTCAACTGGTCCAGGTTGAACCTGAGACCTGGGCTGGGCGAGCCACATTCTCTCTCCTGAAGTTTGTAACTGGAGTCCAGAAACTTTGGCTGGTGCTGGAGCTGCTGTCTTCACATCAAGCCTTGTGTGTGGCCACAGTCAGCAAAGAAAGCTGGTCCGTCTGAGAGGCCAAGAGCAAAATGGAGGCATCTCAAATACAGAGGACAAACAGAGGGGCCCCAGTGGGTTTCCAGCCCGGTTCCTAAATGTACCCTGCCATGGGTTCCGTGACACACATGGGTCCCTCTGCCACTGTTAGCGTATGCTTCCCCTTTATAGCAGCAGGGTGGTGAGCTGGTTTCCCGTATTCTGAATCACAACTGAGACAGACCCCTCCTGCTTCTGTCTTAAAGTCTCTCACGGCTGTTCCTGACGTCTCCTGAAGAAGACAAGTAGGACTCATGACGTCCAACATGCAGAAGTACATATCCGTTTTGAGTTTTGTTTTTAAGTATAATTTTCATTTTATTTTCTTTCCAGAGAATATTTCTTCAGTCCTTAAGGACTCAGCTCCTTATATGGGCTTTGGCTGCAGGTCTGAATCGGGGTGGGCGCTGCTCGGACTTTCCGGGCTTCACAAGAATGATTCCTGACTACCTTGCTGTGAACGGCACAACTCACACAATAATGTAGTTTCACATACAGCTTGGGAAGCACATAGGCCTCAGAAGACACTCGCTTCCAAAATGTCCCTAATGGCTGTGGCCTCTACAATGTTTTGCATGACAGACTTCTTAATGGCCTGGTCCTTGGGTACCCATCAGGGGCAGTTGGTGCAATGAATAGGCTGCACTTGGCCGTGGCCCTTTTTGGCACCACGTTTGCTCCTTCTTTCCTTGGTCATCTTGGAAGCTAGGACCAGAGAGCGGTCCCCATCCTTTTTGGATATTCTGTTACCTCAGCCCCTGCTCCCCTGCAAAAATCTCATTCCTCCCTCCTTAACTTCAGAAGTTATTCTCATCTACCCACAGTGAGAACTCACAAAGTTTAGACTGAGCAGGTGGAGCAATGCAGATACAAACAGATCGATGGTGAGGTTTGGGGACACCAGGGCACTCCCGGAAACACCAGGTCCCTCCAGGAACCACCAGGCCCATGGCTAGCTAGGACAGACATCTTCTCTGAGATTTTCCAGCTCCTTCTCAAAGGCAGAGCCAAAAACAAGAATTACTGAAGTCTTCCTACACTGGTGGCACTGGGAGTGGGGTGGGAAGGGGACAGAAGGCTGTGAGTCTTAACACTTTCATATTTATGACACACACCCAGGTGGACCCATTCTTGTGCTGACACACGATTCCTAGGACTACACAGGCTCTTGAAAGAGTCCCCAAAATGCAGTAGTGATTACTCCCAATATCACATCGTGTTCTCTTTTGTCTGTCTTACTGTTTAGGATCTGAATTTTAATTCATGACCTTGCACATTATAGATTACTTCCTGCCATGCATTGTTGGAGTCTCCTACAAATACCACAAATGTCAAAATTCTGTTGTAGATAAAATATACACTTGTTTAAAAATTATTCCAGTTAAATCTGTGAATAAGCAGATGGGCGGGAAGCAGGTGGAGGCCCAGGTCCCCAAAGATGGAGGCAAGGCCCTTGCTCCTGGCCGCAGGTCTGCCTTGGAGCCTGGCTGTGGTTTTCAGTTTTGAGTGCTGTAGTGGAGATGGCAACTGTAAACCCAGGATTCTCACTCCTTTTCACAGTGTGACATGGTTGCTGAAAGCAGTTGCTCAGCCGGGCTCACCTTTCCTAGCCCCCATGGCTTCCAGGCCCTGTGATAAATGCTCCTGGGCAGAAGGAGAGCAGAAGTCATGCAAGTCACAACTGGGACAACATAGCTAGGAAGCAGGTTTGTCTTTGCCACCTTCTTTTTCCCCATGTACCACCCAAAAGCCTCAGGGGATGGTGGGGCCATAGATGAAGTCTGCCCACCAGATGCTCGGGTTGGATTATTATCTGAGAGAGACACAGACATCTGCTGTATGAAATCACACTGAGGGGTGTTTGTTATGGAAGCTGGATTCTAACTGATACAAGTGGCTTTCTGATCATAAATGTTTGTTAATACTCTGTTCATAGCAACCAAAGAATCTTGCTCAAATAGATGCAT
This sequence comes from Lyroderma lyra, assembly GCA_004026885.1. Taxonomy (NCBI): domain Eukaryota; kingdom Metazoa; phylum Chordata; class Mammalia; order Chiroptera; family Megadermatidae; genus Lyroderma; species Lyroderma lyra. The sequence continues at coordinate 207,553 of PVJL010002077.1, forward strand.
TGCCCTACTTGGTGATTGTAGGTACCTCTTCTTCAAAAGGAAGCTCTTGTCCTGAGGCTTCAGAGAAAGCTACCATAACAGGAAATACTTACTGTGTAACCAACTCAATCAAGAGAAATCAACTGGCCAACTCATTGCTCAACACTGAAAACTTGCAGCTCTCTCTTTCTCTCCCTCTCTTTCTCCTCTCCTGGATAACCAATTGTCCTATGACAATTTATTGAACATTCTTCCTTTTCCCACCAATCTGTACTTTTTGGTCATCAATCAAGTTTTCATATATTATTAAGGCTGTTTCTGGGATCTCTAGTTGGTTCCATTGATGTACTGGGTTGAATAGACTCTCCCAACAATTTATGCTCACCCAGAACCTTATATTCTGACCTTATTTGGAAATAGGATCTTTGCAGATTTAATTAGCTAATACTGGATTAAGGTAGGCCATGAATCCAATGACTGGTGTCCCTAAGAAGAGACACAGAGGGGAAGTTTGTGTGACCACAACGGCAGACATTAGAGTGATGCATCCACAAGCCAATGAATTCTGAAGATTACCAAGAGCCACCAGAAGCAGGAAGAACCCTTGCATACAGGTTTCAGAAGGAGCAGAGCTTCCAACACCTTGATTTTGAATTTCTAGCCTCCTAAATTATTGTAACTTAATACGTCTTGATAATTAACTGATATGCTTTCTTTCACTCCATTTTTTTCCTCAGTCAGTATTATGCCAGTTCTGCTTGGCTCTTTATTCTTCTATATAGATGCAGATCTACTGATAAAGCACAACAGTTTCTATTTTCACATTTTTAAGAACAGGTAAAATTTATGTACGGTGAAATGCACAGATCTCAAGTGTACAGTTTAATAAGTTTTTACATGGATCACAACTCCATCGAGGTCAGCACGTTTCCTTTGCCCCAGAAATTTCCCTCATTTCCTTTCCCACCAGCCTCCAACCTCTTTGGTAGCCACTATTGCAATCACTATGGATTCAATTCCCTTGTTCTGAACGTCACATACATGAACTATATACTAATACTCTTTGGGGCTTGGCTCTTTTACTTAGCATGATAGAACTAAT
>PVJL010002078.1:0-127415 GCA_004026885.1 Lyroderma lyra
GCCTGAAACCTATGTAATCCTTGCTAACAGATGTCACCCCAATAAGTCTAACAATAAAAATGAATTAAAAAAAATACTTTTCTCAATTATTATCACTGTATCTCTTTCTTCAACTAATTGGGCTGACCAGACATAACATTTTAAATGGGACAGAAAACAATGGTACTGTCCTACTGTCCTATTTCAAATGGTATGTATAGTCAGACTAGTCTCACAGGGCTAAATTCGAAGTGTCAGTAAGCTGACCAGATGTACCATTTGAAACAAAACAGTACCTTGTTTTCTGTCCCGCTTAAAATGGTACATCTGGTCAGCCTACATCTAATGTTCGTAGCAGTCCTCTGTTTTGAATTTACTCCCTATTTTTGGTGTTTGTTCTCTTGTTAATAACTGGTTTGCTTTTTCCGCTATGTGCCAGGCACTACTCTAGATTCTTGAGATAAATATTACTGAACAAAATAGACATAACTCCCTGCCTTCGCAGAGGTGACATTCTATCCAAAAGAAGGCAAATGATAAGGACTAAACACAATAGATAATAAAATGTTAGAGCATGTTGTGGAGTATTAAGTAAGACAACAGAGACAAATGAAGAGCAGGATAAAAGGGACCAGAAGTAATGACGACAAGGCACGTAATTTTAAACAGGGTTATCTGGATAGGTCCTATGGAGAAGGTAAGATTTGGGCAATGACTTGAAGGATGTCTGGGGGGAGAGTATTCTAGGCACAGGAGCCAGGCACTGCACAGCCCTTGAGGCAGGCAATTCCTGGTGTGTCTGCAGAACAGGGGGGAAGCTTGTGTAGATGGAGAAGAGTGAGCAGTAAGGAGAATGTTGTTGAGGATGTAGTCAGATCAGTAAGGTCTTACGGCTGTTATAAGAACTCAAGCTTTTGTTCTGATCGAAATGGTGAGCCTCTGCAGGCTTTGTGCAATCAAAGAGCTTTATCTGTCTTATGTTTTAAAGAAGTCAGTGTAGCTACTGGGTTGAGAATAAGAGCAGAGTAAACAAATCCCATCAGCATAAAAAATATGGAGTTTAAAAAGTTAGGAGGCCACCACAGTAATTCAGGCAAAAGTTTATGAGGACTCAAAGCAAGGAGCAGTGTGGAGGGCTGAAAAGTGGTTGATTATTTTGTCTACAAAGTAATCCGAAGACAGACCCAACAACATTTTTTAACAGACAGCTTTGTGGCCTAAGCAATAGAAAACATGTTGCTGCCTCCATTTTCAGGTGGGGAAAACTGCAGGGATGGTTTACAAGGAGCAGATGAGAAGTTAGTATTGGATGTGTCAATTTTGAGGTGCTACCAGACAGGCCAGTGGAGATGCTGAGAAGCCAGCTGGTTGAGCAAGGTTGGGGCTGGAAAGAGTTCTGAGCCAGTTACACATGTAGTGGTCTCATGCACGCTGACCATATTTAAAGCCTTGATATGGGGTGAAAATTCCCAGAATTAATGCCCTAGAGGAGAAGGTCAAGATGTCTGTCATTGGACATTAAAACATTAAGAAGTCTGGCAGAAGAGAAATGAGATTGCAAAGGGACAACCATCCTGGAATCATCAAGGTAGAGGGAAGAAGAAAATAGGTTAAATACTGTTGATGACTTAAATGATCTGAAGACAGAGAACTGGGGAGGTAACTAAGGGCTTAAACAAGAGAAATTTCAAGTGGAAATGGACCTGAAATTTGGATTTATGTGTGTGTTAGAAAGGATGGGAGAAGAGAGTTTGAACACAACAGTAGAGGCAACTCTTCTGAAGAGTTTTGCTACAAAGAGTAGCAAGTAAATAAAGTGGTAGCTGGAGGGGAAATGGAGTCAGGAGAGGGTTGTTTTATTTACTTTTTAAATTTATTTATTTGTTTGTTTGTTTGTTTATGATGGGAGATATAATAGTGCTTTTTATGCTGATGGGATTGGTGACAAAGAGAGGAGAAAATTGACAACAGAGATGGTGGAAAACTGCTGGAGAGATGTCCCTGAGTAAACATGGGAAAATGGGATTGAATGCACAAGGATTAGGATTTTCTCAGGGGGGAGTAGGTGGGTTGCCCACACAGGCAAAAGCAGGTGGGACAAGAGGCCAACCCCAATGTGATTACGAACATCTTCTACCCAATGTCAAAGCTACATATCAAAATAGCATCAAAAAAATCAAACTCATCCTTTATGGACTTTTTAGTCTTCTCCAGTACATTTGTTATAGCCAAACAGTCTTCAAACTCAGAAGGCACATACCTGGTTGCATGAGACTTTTACGTGGTACGTAGGGAGAAATGATTATAATAGAATCATTATTCCGACTCTTACTTTACATAAATCCTGTTTCCTTTAGCCTAAAATGGCACTCCTCCCTTCATAACCCCCTATTCACATTTGCACATCTCACATCCCTCTTTAACAAAGAGACCCACACACACACACACCCATCCTGACTGGACTGGGGTCGGGGGGTGAAAGTCTGGGCACTGAACAAAGTGACATATGACAATCAGAATCCTTTGACAACAAGCATTGAAAGCTTAGGACAGATCTAAGAAGCAATACTTTATTTTATTTAGATGACAAACTTAGGTTTACCACAAAGTCTAGTGCCTACGTATTTATTTATCAACATGCTTTAGGATGGAAATCAGAATTGATGTGCTTGTCATGGGGGCATGTTTAGTTGAAGTAAAAACCCAAGTCAGACTTTTTCTGTCAGAAAATGTCTGCCTTAGTGCATTTACTTGACCGTGAGAATTGGCTCAGTTAGATTATCTGATTATCACTTTACATAAATGTAATGGGAAAAATCTTCAACTCCACAGTTTTCATAAAATTATGTTTATTACAAATATACCACAATACACATTAGAGTGAAAAGTGTATTTATGCAACTGTTAAACTTGTAGCAAAATTCTCATTTTTGACTTAAATATATGAAGAAGTACACATATTTTCCAAATGTGTCAGGGAGCACAGGAACAGAAATGTTTGAAGATCCCAGGTTAGTTGATTGTGTCATCAGAATGCTATTGTATTTGACCTTTCACATAAGCTGTATTAGACTGAATTAAAAAAATAAAACATGGAGTGGAGACTCACCAAACACACAGAAAATGTGTATTACTGCTTCGGTGGCTCCTTGATAATATAAGTTTGGACGTGCGGTGGAATTTGGCCTGTGAGTTGCTTTCATGCTGTGGTACCTCTGGTGGTAACATCACTGAGGAGGAAGTCCATCGTTCTTCCTGCTTCCGGTCACTGCAAGCTGCAGAGCCTGACAAGTGTCAATAGTCACAGTGGCTTCAACTAGTTCCTATCAGTCCCAGTGTCCACAGCAGAGGCAGACTTCCATTAGGAAGTGACTGGGTTTTGTGCACTGCTGTGTCCTTGTTGTCATTCAATTCACATTTATCAAATGAATGTTCTCCACTATGTTTTCTCTAATACAAAAGGTTCTAGGCTCCAGGTATCAAGTGAATTCCTAGTACTATAAAAAGTTCAGTTTTTTCCTGTACTACTCTATCGTCCCTCAAAAATATACTCCCCTTCTCCAGCAATAATACTAAAATATATTCTTGAAATAAGGCATTTTTCACATTGGAGTAATGCCTCAGATGTAAGTAAAAGAAACCTCTCAGCATTTTTAAGTCAGTATAGACAAAAACAGACATGATTGAGAGAACTGAGAGAATTTTGTATCCTATCTGTTTTTATTCCTAATTATTATAATGATGAATTTACAGAGAGATGTATTCATCAAGAAACACTTTGAGAAACCACAAATAATGTAGAACTGAGCTTTTCAGTTTTTACAGACACTCTTGTGGAAGGACATGTCAGGTTGTCATTCTGTGGTGTGAAAACACGTAAGGAAAAGTAGCAGAAGTCAGGACAGCAGGACAATGGCGGAAAGCAGGCCTTGTCCCCGCACTGGTCGTTCACGCCGCGAGCAATGACAGAGAACACCCACGTGTGGACCTGGGGTCCACGAGGCTGGGAGCACACGTTTGTGGAATGGCTGTTGGTCGCTGTCCAGAACAGAGACAATTGCCCTGAGGTCTTTGTATTTGTTTTTCCCTCTGTGAAAGGACAGCCAAGAGCCACGTGAAACATTCACCAGCATCATTGTAACATCCCGGAGGGAACTAGAAAAAGCAGATGTGAAACACTCAGAAGGAAGGCCGTGTGATCTGCGGAGTTGCTCATCCTTACTCCAGTGCACACGTGGACTATGCTGGGTGACGTACTTGCCTCTGATCTTTGAACATGCCTAGTTTGAGGGGACAAAGCTAACACTGTCTTCCTCATGCAGCTCCAGGACTAGCCGGGTTGCTGTGGAGCTTGAGAAAAACAGCTCATACAGTACGTTGGCCACCTCTATAACTTAGGACATCCCAGTTAGCTAATATTTGGTTAACAAATCATGGTATTTGGTACTGTAAAGCAGGGAGCATGACCATTTTGGTTTCTAGCCTCACAGAGTTTACAATAGAGTAAGACATCCAAGTTAAGCTATAGCAAGATCATTAGGTGGCTTACTTTTGTGCTTTTCTTTTTCTTTTTCTTTTTTTCTTTTCTTTTAAAATAAAACCTGTATTCTTCGTGTGGCCCTTTAGGATAGCACCATACACACAGCCTCTGCCCGCTTTGCTTCAACACATGTTGCTCCCACCTCTCTGTAATGTGCTGCTTGGGTTAATCCAAACCACCCTTTGATCTCAGCATAAAGGTAACTTGCTCAAAGAGGACCAGCCTGACCCTGACATTCAAATTGGACATCCACACTAATCTTCTTCAATGCACCTTATTCACATCAATCTCGTTTTTGTATCTGTTTAAATGTATGGTCTGTGCCTCCCTGTTTAACTGCAGGCTTCCTGAGAGAGGAAAAACTCTGTTATGTTCACTCTTACACCGTAGTGTCATTATTCCTGGCCCACTCAATGACTAGGGTTTGATTCATAAATAAATCCATTTTAAAATATGAATTTAAATAATCCATATAGTGAAATTACCTGCACATCACCATATTTTATGCAGGGTAAATGTTATCATTCCTGATGTGTACAGATGGAGAAACTGAGGCTAAGAGAGGTCTAATAATTTCTGGGAGATCAGCTAATCAGTAATGGATTCTGGGAAAGATGTAAATATTTTGGCATAAAATACCAAGGTCATGGAGTAGAAAGCTGTTGAGGGGCGGGTGAGCAAGAGTTAAATGAGATCGGCTCTGCTTCTAAGTGATTTTTATCTTGGAGATAAAAAGAATTGGAGTTTAAAACATACACTCAGCTACTAACTGGGTGAATTTCCAAGAAGCCTTGGGTTTCTTCTCACCTGTCAAGTGAAAATGCCAACATGCCCACATGTTAGAATACAGGAGGCAGCGGTAAAGGACAATTTCCTTAATTCCGCACGCTTTGTTCTGAGGTTAGGGCAATCCCCAAAGCCATGCCTGGAATCTCCACAAAGGACCGCACTTCCCCCCTGTGCTGTGGCTGCAGTGACACCCTGGGTTATTGTGTAATTGGACTCAATGTACCCAAGCTCTAACACATCAATAGCTGCTCCATCTGGGCATAGGGCAAGAAGATACAACTTCAGATGACAAGCATGTCCCCCTCTGAGTATGATTCCTCCAATGCTTGAGGAATTTTTATTTTAAAATGTCTAATTCTAGCTTTACCTTCAGAACCCAAAGTGGTTAAAGACAAGAAAAGTATTCACTAAAATAAGACATTCAATGGAAGAGTGGCATTTGGAAAAGTCCTATTTTTATTTTTTGTTTTTTTGTCTACTTCTGTAAAAACTACATTTTTTTCCTACAAAACAGGAAGAAGTGGTTTTTTGGTTTTTTTTTTTTTTGGTTTCTCTTTTTTGTTGTTGTTTTTTTAGAAAGAAGTGTTTTATGTGAAATTATCAGGCTACCCAGTCTTTGTAAAGCAAAATAAAGGATTTATTGAATAACTGATAAGAAATTGAACTAAACATTGCTTTAGGTTCATCCATCGAAAATGTCACTCTCACTCTGTTTATTGAAATGGAATTCATCACTTAAATTTTAATTAAAATCCTGCCTCCAGTATAAGACTAATGATACCAACTTACTCTTTCCAAATGTCTATAAGGCTAATTTGTATTCTTAATGATCAGTTTTGTTTAATATAGCCAGCTCCTGTCTAGAGACTAAGCTCCCTGAAGGCAGAATAATGTTTTTAGAGAAACCTGGTTCCCATGTTCCTCTCCTTCATCCTTGACCATATTTGATCTGAGGCAGGGCTCTTCCTCTGGTCTGATAAAAGAAGGGAACTGAGGCTCAGAAGTCTCTCTCTCTCTCACACACACACATGCACACCCACGTGCACACAACCACACACCCTTCTGAGCCACCCTACCACATGCCACAGTTGCAGGAAACTCCACCTGGTGAGTTAGACTCTTACGCTTGGCTCTACTAGTGGGCAGGTCACTGCTCCTTAATAGGAGCATGCAGCCATCGTCAGGCACGCCTCATTTTCTCTTCTCCATGAAGTCGATTTCATAGGTGGCTTGATCACCTGGCATTTATGGATGAGAAGAACTGCAGTTAAGAGAACCCAGCTCCACCTCTTAGGGACAGCTTATTGTGGTACCCTTCAGGGTAAACGGCTGCGTGAAGCCTGGTTGCAGGGAAGAAAGAGTAGGAAGCAAAAAGCCTTGCTTAGGTCTCCCAACACTGTTTAATCGTTAACCCACATTGTCAATTTTAGCCTTCACCAGGTATCAGGGAGAATCGTGGGCTTGCCCAGCTGTTTGTAAAATAGCGTTTTGTTTCACTTTCAACTGTAGACTTTCGTGTGCGTGGCAACCTCGGCAGTGATCCCCTAAGTGAAGAGTAGCAAGGAGCCCACTCAGAATTGCTGGGAAATTCTATTTAATAAATATGGTTAAAATGAAGATTGTAAAATTACAAATATCAGAAAAGAACACTTTCTCAGCCAATGTGTTTGGAGGCATTCGTTCGTACCTGAAGATTTCCTACCCACTGAGTCTCCCTGTGAGTGAGTTCTGGTGTTTTCTAGTGTTGGTCTTGCATTCTTCTTGTTTGAGGAGAGGCAGCATGTTTAATAAACACTTAGTGATTTTCACGGGTCACATGCCACTAAATGATGAAGTGCTCACCTCATCACAGACCAGAACATTTCTGCATTGGTCTGTAATCATACTTGTCATATTGCATTTTGGTTTCTGTAACTTGTCACATGTTTTACCTGATGGCTCTCTCTCTCTCTCTCTCTCATCGCTAGGCTATGAATTCTCTGATGATAGAAAAAATGATTGATGCATTTCCATAATCCCAACATCTGTTTCAAGGTTGGAAATATTGAAAGTAGGTGAATGAATCAATGATGGACATCAAAGCTGTGCTTTCTCACACATCAACCAAATGAGATAGTTCAGTTTTAAAATAACTGATATATCATAGAACATAAGCTAATGTTATCGTTACTTTTATTTTGTATAACTTCTATTATCTTTCTTCAACAACTCAGATGATGTGTATAATAACAGATTCCTGAATTGGGACTTACAAACATTTTTTATAGACTTTTTTTTCTCTTGGTCCTTTTTTGAAGCACTTGATATATTGTACTATAATTAAGAATGTATTAATTTGTCTTCCTAGTTGTAAATTTCAAAGCAGATGAGCTCTGACTAGTTTTTATATCGGTAGCCCTAGAAAACACTGGAATGGGCTAGGGGCTCAAATGTTATCTGTATTGAAAGTAAAATCCCAACCTTCCCACTCCTACTGCTATGTTATTATATAAACTTGCACTCCCAGACAACTTTTGTTATTGAAGATTTCTTCTCCCCACTTCCTCTTTCTGCTGCTACCCTGTGTACAAGCTTGGGGATTTGTAAAGCAAAGCATAAAACATGGAAGGATTGGTAAGTACTGAGGATGATAACACTCTCTTCTAGAGATTGAAGGGAGTCTGAGCAAAAGAAGCCTCTGTTTCTAAGAAGCTCTTAGATGTCAAAGAAGTTTGGCTCTGAACAATGAAGGAATCTAACTTTTCTAATTCACAGATACAGCTGTGTACACCATCACCGAACTGTGTGGTAAGATGTGTGGACACATTCATATCTGCATCACAGATTTTGGGGGAAAACTGTGTTGTCAGATTTCCCTGGACAGGTTATCATCTTATTTTTTGACAGATTCTTTTATTTTCTCATGTAGCTGATCATTAACCCAGGAGAAGTGCTGTAAATCGAACAAAAGTATTTCACAGAAACAACCAAAGTGCCCTGCAACAGATGGATAAAGAAGCTGTGGTACATATACACAATGGAATATTACTCAGCTGTAAGAAAAGATGAAATATTGCCATTTGCGACAAAAATGGATGGACCTGGAGGTCATCATGCTTAGTGAGATAAGCCAGACAGAAAACACCAAAAACTGTATGACTTCACCCTTATGCAGAATATAAAACTGAAAGCAAGAAAGAAATAAGACAAACTTACAAAGAAAGAAAAACTCATGGACACAGCCAATAGTTTAGTGGTCACCACAGGGTGAAGGGGAAAGGAGGGTAGGGGAGGTGGGAGGGGGCTCAAATACTCACATATGGTGATGGAAAGAGAACTGACTCTGGGTGATGAGCACCAAAACACAACACATAAATGGTGCATTGTAGAATTGTATACTTGAAACCTATATAATTTTGCTAACTAATGTTATCCCAACAAATTTAATAAATAAAAAACAAAAGAAAAAGAAAAACTATTTCACAGAACTACTTCATGCTAGATTTTTTGACTTCCCTCTTTTTCTAATCATATAAGAACTCTTCCTTTGGGGGTACTTTTCACATGGAGGAGTCACAGCTGACATTACTCCCTAGCCTGCCTCAGCCATGATGCAGGCTGTATACCCAAAGTGATTCATACCACTGCAGGGTCAAATATGGGCCATTCAGAACCGCCCTAGAATTTTTCTACCAAAGCTATCAGTAAAGACAGTCCAATTTTGCTAGCATTACTAAGCTAGCAGTGAGTTAAAAATTATGAGTGGATCTCTCGTCTCCCAATAACTCCTCTGCCTGTCCATCCCGGCCACCATGATGTTAATTCACACATCACTTATCTCCAGCTTACATTACTGTAAATTTTCAATTTCCATCTTAATTGTTTTCTCTGCTTTCTCACTGGGACCCCTCCAGTTAGTTTTCAGAGTCCAGCTTCTAAAATGCAAATATGATTATTTCACTCCTTTGATTAAAAACATTTCAGTGACCCAGACTGAAGTACCAACCCTTTAAAAAGGTTTGTAAAATACATCACAATCTTGTCTGCACCCCCATCTCCTGACTTGTACACTCCACTTGGCATCTTTCACCCTTGTTCCAGGCACCTGAGCTACCTGCAGGTCCTAGCAGACTGTGTTCTTCTCGGTCTTTCTGTAAGCAGCAATAAATTCCTCCACCCATGATTCTAAATCAAAGGGCCAAATGAGGACCTGCAAGGAGAGGAATAAGGAGGGCACCCTCAGGAGCACTCATGATCATTGTTCAGATGGTAGGACTAAGCTAAACAAGAGATGATTATCCTGAGACAGGTAGGGGGAAAGTCCTATCTGCAGTCCCTGAGGCCTAGGGAAGGGATGGCTTAGCATAGGGGGAAGTGTTTCACATGGGGTAGGTGACCCTCACTCACCCACTCTCACGGCAGGAGAAGAGTCCTTCGGATCCGGGTCCATGAGAAGTTTCAGTTCAGTGACGGGGTGGAAGTTGCACAGCAGTGGGTGTGGGAAGTGAAACCATGGGCCCGAAGGAAGACAGGATGTGAAGGAAGAAAGGAAAAACGGCACTGGAGAATTTTATGTATAGTAATGATTTTCACAAGTAGTTTTAATCAAGCAGAAGGGTTCGGAGTCAAATGGCTCACAATCAAGGATTGAGAGATGATTGAGAAGTGGAGTCAAGCTTTTGCGTGCAGAGGGCCTTGAGAGAAAAGTTAGGGATGACATGGACGATGGGACAGAACTGACCTCTGTTGGAGAGAGACATGATTTTAGCTAGACAGGAAGAAAAGTGTGAAGAAGGTGTGAGTAAGAAAGACAAAAGTCTATGGAGAAGAATAGAGAACGATAAATAACCTGGTATGTTTATCTCAGTAAATTTGAAGAGGAGGCCATCTGTTCTGAGTTATCAGGATTTAGGTGGACAGCTCGAGGAACGGGAAACATTTGGTGTGGTCTCTGTGTCACAAGATGCTCACAGCTCTGCCTGAGAGAAATGGTTCTTGATTCTGTAGATGTACAAAGCAAATTCACATCCAAATAAGACAATCCCCACCATGCAGCTTAAGGCTTCCCAAAGATTGTTTTTTAATATACTATTTTTATAAAACCAAGGATGTATATGTGTGTATTGTAACAAGGGCTTTGTATGAAAAATCACCCCAATCTTTCCACCCTTCACTCCACAAAATGAGAAAAGTTTTTATTTGATGGAAAGGCTTGATTGATAATCTTCAAGTAAAACGGTGCTTTTGAAAACCTTTATGCAAATCTAAAACTAGTCAGTCATAAACATTTGCAATGAACAATTTCTCATAACTATAATCCCTACACTGAGAGATTATTTTTCTCTAAAATATGTGTTATACCTCAGTAAAAATGAAATACACACCCTACTAAAAAAATCATCAGACAAATTTCTAGAAATCAATGGCAAGCAAACACATAAGTTAGGTCAGATCAGATTGTAAGAGTTGCCTCCAGGGTGGACTCAGATGTACATTTCTGGACCTTTGACCTAATGTTTTGAAAGATCTTTGTAAGTTTATTTTGCATGTGTAGAATTTTAAAGCATCAGCTATTATTGTTTTTTACTTCAAATCTTGTTCCAAGCTCTATAAATATAAGGCATTGATGATTTTGAAAAGCACTTATCACTGTCTTGCGTTTTCTCCAGTGAAAGCTAAGTACAGGAGTCTGTTTTCTTCTGCAACTACAACTGCCCTTCACCTTGGGAGCTAATTTCCATTCCTGCAAAAGAATAAACACAAAAGGAATGTATCCAGTTTTTTGAAATAGAATCTCTTAAAAGTCGCTTCCCACTTATTTTAGGGCTATCCTACTTTTTACCTCTCATGAAGGCGACTTTCTCTACCTCTACCTTGTGCTGTCTTCGTAATAACACACACGGCTCTTAGAGCGTCTAAAGGACACTTAGGAGTATGCAGTCTGTGGTCTCGCCCAAGAGCACAGAGGGTCCTTAGTCTGTGATAATTGGAGTCTTTCTTAGCCCAAGGGTGCAGAATTCAGTAACTTCCAGAACAGAGCCCTCACACGTCACACTGCTTCGCTCCTGAGCTTCAGGAAGACTTATAAATATGCAGTTACAAATGCGTGCCTGCAGTGGAGCAGGAATAAACCCCCATCAGCTGCCACTAGGCAAAAAGTAAATTTCACAGTGTTTGCCAAGAGGACTGACTGTTTTGCTCCTTTTCCAATGAAAACAATTTAACCTTTTTCTAAATCCCGGATTCTCTCCCCCTTTCCAATTTGATTGATTTTGTAACCTCGAAAACATCTCCCAGTAACAATGTTTTTAGTCTCAATCCTGTCAGTGTAACTCAAATTGCAGTTTGTCCACCTACATTTTTTTCTGCCTTTATCTACGTTGTAAAACAGCATGCCGTGGAGAGATCTCTAGCCCTATTACATCCGCATACCACTGAAAATATCTGCTCCCTGGGAAACATTTCTAAGGAGCTTCTGTAAGTTACAATAGGAGGTGGAAAGATCATGCCTTTTCTCAACAACATATATAAAACAGAAATACAAGATGATATTGCAGATTACGTCTGTGACAAAATAAAGGTGGGGGAGAAATTAGCCACCATCCTTCCCTGTCCCCGCCCAGCTGCCCGCCCCTCCCCCACCTCACCATCTGTGCTCGCGGCTTCCTCATTAGATCTCTCTATTAACAAAGCCCCACCTATTGATTCTGCTTGAATTCACCACCCTGGCTCCCTTCCCTCTCCTTTTGCCCCCAGAAAATACAATTCCTAATGGTGATCCCTTTGTCTATGGTCCAAAAAGTCATGCTCTCCCCTTCATGAGGGAGGTCTCCAATGTCACAGGGTTTCAAATTGTTCACTCAGGTTACAAATTCAGAGAAGACTGAAGGGTCCATTCCCTCTGATTTTTTTTTTCTCCAACAGTTTCTGGAACCATATAAGAAAGAATTCTGGTCACATTGCATTTAGCCCGAGAAAATAAGAGTGTCCTTCCCAATGAATATTGGAGCTTATTAGAAATACTGTACTTCACTGCACAATCAGTATTTTATTTAAAAATTAATGCCTGTGAAATGAGTTTTTGATACAAAGCTGCATAGCTGTGACTTCTTTTTGGTTTTAAAAACATTAATCTCTTCAATAATTCATTTTTTGATTCCTTTAGCTTTACTAAATATTAAACAGGTTAAAGTTAAATATTTGAAAACTAAATGCAGCTTGAGTGTCTCCGAGAGGGTACATGGGTGAGGTGCTCCAGCATCACTGCCTCCTGCTACTATTTGGGAAAATGTGCTGAACGAACACTGCTGGCAGTTGTGGGTCAGGTATTTTCTTTGCCTGGGTCTTACCCATTGGACAGTTGAGGCTTTCACGTGTACATCATCACCTATGAGCTGCTGACAACATCACGAAGCGTTCCTTGTGATTGACAACACAAACAGGAAGGCACTTACACATTTTCTCTGTCGCTAGGCCCACCCAGCTCAGAGACGGGGAGGAGCTGACGGTCCCTGCCTGTGGTCAGCATGGCCTGGCTGGGTTATCATACCCTGCCTGGCCTTTCGTTCACTCTCCCAGCTCACCACCTCATTCCCTCTCCAATCTGGTTCACTGAGGCCACAGCAAGGTCCCTTGCTTGCTGAATAATCTACATAATTTCATCTGAGTTGATCTGAGCTAGGAAATGTAAATTCCTCTCTTATTTGGCCCTCTGACAGCACACACACCTTTTAATTATTAGCAGCACTGTTTTCACTGGGCTGAGAAATTAATTTCAGAATGTGTGCTTGGGACATAACTTCCCAAGTAATTTTCTTCCAACGGTTCCTATGCAGTTTATCAGCGTTGCCTTTTCTACATGATGCCTTGTGAAGACTGAGGACAATTACTACCCTGCTGGTGTTATAAAGAAATAACTTTTTTTTTTTTGAAATAGTATGTGCGTACTGACTGAAAGACATGGGCTGCTTTGAAGTAAGCATCTTTGGTTTTAAATGCCCACAGTAATAAAATGAGTGCTTGTTCTACCACGGCCTACCAGAAAACTCACCTGTGAAACAGAAACCCTGTAGCTCCTGTTCAAAAACAAACACCTGAGAACAAATGGATGAAGGTCAAACCATGCTGTGCTGACAATCTGAATCCAACCACCCAACAATATCTCAGCCTATTAGAAAAGAGTAAACTCTACCATATCTGAGTTTGACCGTCTGCTTAGTGACTGTTCATAAACAAGCCCATAATGTCATCACCAGGGAAACAAGTGGAAGGGACTCACGGCTTTTCGAAAGCTGTAGGAAGCAGGACAGGCCAAGGTACCAGGATAGGCAGGCTAACTCTACCCAGAGTTCCCTCCTCTGTCTCCCTTGCTCTTCCTGTATCAGACCTTCCCACCCACCTCTCCAGCACAGACACTTTTTATGCTGTAACTATTGAATGGAGAAGGTTTCTAGGATGGCAACAGTTTTCACAAGGTAGAGAAAGCTGTAAACCGGGACTGGACTGGAAATACAATGAAAATGCTAATTGAGGATACAGATACCACTTTCATGTTTTATTAATGACATCCACACCATATTTTTAAAATAATTTACATAATATGTTAATTCTCCAAAAGAGGGGGGGATCGGAGCTTATAATTGCATAGGAAATCAGCATTTTCTCTGCCTACGCCAGAGCTATATAATGCTTCAGTTTTTTGTGTGTTTTCTTTAAGAGACCTTTAATGGGCTTAGGTTACATTTAAAAGTCAGTCAAGATAAAATTTTAAATCTACTTTTTGGGATACAGGCTTATTAGCAAATGTTCATCATGGTTTTAGATCCAGTATGATAGTTTGTTTTAAAGAACTAGGAAAAATTCAATAGTAAATGAGGTTCATTTGAAACGAGATGCAAGACTACTCTGAGCTCACAAAAGCAATCAGAATCTGGTTAACTGGTAGTTACATGAGACTTCCTGGATTTCCAGGTATTTTACTCATTAATTTTTTACTCTGGCACCTTTTTCATATAATATGGAAATGCCACACTGTGACTCCCCTTTTAAAGTAGAGGGGCTTGTCAATATGGTCCTAGAACTTTCTAAGGAGGCAATAAAAATACTCAGCAAAGGAACCAGTTTAAGAAAACCCGACTTCAGGGCAGTGAAATGCTCACATGCACGTGGTACAGCTGGAAGCATTGATGATTCAGCGAATCTGGAGTAATACTAGTGTTGCTTTTTATTTTAAGGATGCTCGGCTACAATTATGTTGGTAGTCCCAGGATGCTCAATTGATCTTTGCCTTTTTAAAGTTTAACAAGTTACCCTTACTTAATTTTAATGAGTGCTGGTTATATAGGTGTGCACATTTTGATTATTTAAAAAAAAAATGCATTCTCCTTGTGCCCAGTCCATGGCTGGTGTGTAAGTTAGCAAAGTCCATTTGTAAATTACTATGCAACTTCCCAGCTGATATGCTAAGTAGGATCATTATGATCCAAAACCAATCATAACAGGTATTCCTCAGACCCAGAAACATTATAGTCACGGGAAAATTGAGACAATTTTTTTCACTGCTTTAAACTGATGAGGATTGAATAGAAAAATAGAGATCTCTCTCTTCTTTGCCTGTGAATTCTGGAAGATGCTACTTATTGAATCAAGGCAATATTTACAAGTGGCCATTATGTTTTAATAAGATGCAGAAAAAAGAAAAAAAAATTTGATGAATCATCTACTTCCTCCCCTATTTTAGAAGTTCAGTGGCCTCTCAGAAGCAGGAACTATTGGGTGGGGTGGAGTTGGATTCTACAATATTGGTCCAAATAAACTACTTGTCAAATAGTCACTTTGAGAGATGCCAAATTGCCCCAGGTACATAGGTTCTAAAGTCACCTTTAACATCAAGCTAATTTTAAGCTCTTTTCAGAATTAAGTTATTCTGAAAGGTTATACACATATGAGTACATATCACTGATTTCTTCATTTGTTCATTAAACACACACTGTGTGCCAGGAACTCTGCTTTGTGGTACAACTAATATCTTGAGAGAGTGCCTCTCTGAAGGTTGGGGGAAATTTATTTCTCCTTACACTGTATTTCCCGATGTCAAGTTTCTAGGGCCTAATTACTCAGTATACCTTGGCTCAGACAAGCTGGTTTCTTTCTATGAAAATGGGGAAATGAAGTGGGATGTTCACTATTTTGGTACTACTTCTGTGTGAATTATAATTACTTAGATTAATGCTATCCTGGTTTACCTATATATTCAAACACCTATAACCTTACCTGACCATTGAACCAAGAAGCTACAGTAAAAATTGTGGGAGGCTGGGTAGTTTTCTCAATAACAGAATTAAATCCTTCATTGAAAAAACAGTGGATTCTTCAAATGTCCTCCCCAGTAATTCCCCAGAAACAAGGTGAAGGTTCTGACACCGTCAGTTCTGGTGAAAGTTTGTGTATTCACTCATCCAGGCTTACCCCTGACATCACATAGACCAGTGTAAGAGTCATCTAGGCTTGCATACCATGTCTCAACACTTAAGAGGTACAAATCAAATTAGTGTGGTCTCAGTGTTTGTGTTCCCCCAAAATTCACATTGGAATCCTTACACCCCATAGGAGGTGGGGCCTTTGGGAGGTGATTAGGTCATGAGGGTGGAGCTCTCATGAACGGGATTAGTCCCCTTATAAAAGAGACCCCACAGAGCTCCCTCAATCCTTCTGCCAATGTGAGACAGCAAGAAGTCTACAAAGATAGCCTCCCCCAACCACACTGGCACCCTTATCTCAAATTTATAGCCTCCAGAACTGTAAGCAAGAAATTTCTGCTATTTATAAGTCACTCTGTCTGTGGTATTTTGTAATAGCAGTCCAAATGAACTAAAACACTAACAAATTGCTGAAAAAAAAGCGATCTATCCTCTACTTTGCAAATAAATCTTTATATTTACAAAGTAAATTAAGTTTACAAAGGTCTAGATGTTCTTTTGATAGATTGGTCATCTTTGGATGAGTAATAAAATAGTTACATGCAAAATTAATAAATTATTATATACTTATTTCATAAAAATTTCTTTGCCTTTATTTTTAAAATTTACTAACTGTGGGGCTAAAATAAAATTTTTTCACATAATTTGTGTTCTACTGACAGTTATAATGCAGTAATCAAATTTTTTGGATCATTGTAGTTTTTAGATTTTTCTAGTCAGTTTTTGTTCTTTCAATTTGATAAACCATCATACTACTGAAATAACTGAAACTGAAGCAATAAATAAAATTCTTAAAATAATAGATTTGAAAATAAACTATGAATTCTACTTATTATACATATCATGTTTGAACACCGTGGTATGGTTGTATGGGATGAGTACTATTGAAGAAAATATAAAAATATTTTAATTTTATTCTATAAGTGTTTATTATTTACATAGCAATTTTCATTTAAATTAGTAGCTGAATCCACAAAGTATTTCTTTAGTCCCTTCAAATTTTTTCAATGTAGGGAAATTTTAAATGAACACAACAATAGAATAATGCTGTTTAGGGTTAGAACCGTCTCCTTAGAAATTCTTTTCAGGATATTTTGTGCAGAGATCTTCCTCACGCTAGTCCTGCAAAGTACAAATGATAAATTAATGAGTAACACAATTTTACATCAAAATATTCTAACAAGCTGAAATGTGCTTTTAAAAGTTTGATAAAACTCTTATTAACTACTATCACTAAAAATAAATCACAATTTTGTCTTTGATATCTATTAAGTTCCTATGTAAAAAATAATCTGTCATGTTTCAACCTTGTAACATCTAGACCTCCATACATACAATTTTAGAGTAATTTGACTTATTTAATGTTGCAAAACATTCCTCAACCTGTCTTATACACCACTGTGAAGTTTGTGCT
This sequence comes from Lyroderma lyra, assembly GCA_004026885.1. Classification (NCBI taxonomy): domain Eukaryota; kingdom Metazoa; phylum Chordata; class Mammalia; order Chiroptera; family Megadermatidae; genus Lyroderma; species Lyroderma lyra. The sequence goes on from PVJL010002078.1 coordinate 17,180, forward strand.
AATTCACAAATACCTTTGGAACAAAAATTAGTACATAAACAGAAGCAGGGTAATGGAAACTATGCATTACCGGGAAATAATACTTCATCATTCAAGAATCTATTGCATTTGTGCTACCTGAGAAGAAGAATTTGACAAGCCAATTAATTAGTCTTTTTTTTTTTTTTACCTCAGTCTGTCTGCCTCAACTCCTCTCTGCAATGAGAAGCAGCATCAGTCTTGGGTGCTGGCAGTAGCACCATGCAAACCCTTGTGCATTTAGTCACCTTTTATGTCAAGGATATAGCAGTAGATACAGAGAAGGGATTCCTTGGGCTATGCACCGTGTTATGTGATGAGATATTGAGGGTTCTGGGTCACCCTCCAGGGGAGGTTGGAAACCTGACAAACTAAGGGAGGGGCTCTTTTACAACTGGATGCCCATACGGCTCTATGTGGTGTGATAAAAAATATGGTGAATATTTAAATAAAAAAATTTATTACAGTAAAGGCACATTGCCAAATCCCCTGCAAAATACTACCTCTTGCTTCAAACGCACTTGTCCCATCATTCGTGCCACTTGCTGAAGCAGTTCTGGAAGACCTCTTTCGTGGGTGTCTTTAGTTGTGTTGTGGCTGCCTCAATGTTCTGAATCAATTCAGGTCACACATTACTTCTGGAAGGGCAATTTCTGTCAAATGAAAACATTACGGTGTGTCCTCATCCACCTTATTTACTGGATCTGGCACCATATGACTTCTGGCTCTTCCCCAAAGTCAAAATGACCTTGAAAGGTAAACGCTTTGAATTGATTCAGGACATCGAGGCAGCTATGACAGTGCAACTAAAGACGCTTACGAATGAGGACTTCGAGAACTGCTTCAGAAAGGGGTGGGAATGCTGGGCTCTGTGTGTTCGAAGACAGGGGAAGTGTTTTGAAGGGGATTAATGGCAATGTGTGTTTTATTTATTGTAGTAATTTTTTTTAATTTAAACTTTCATCATTTTTTAAATCTCATTTCTTATATCAGCTGAATACCATGCTTGCTAGCACCTGGAAATCCCTCAAGATATTTATTAAATAGATGAATGAAAGAATAAAGGCAGAATAAATGAAGGAAAAAAAGTGCCATACTTTCCATGAAAATAAGACAGATATATCCACAATTACATGATAGTTTGGGGGAGAATATTTGAAGTGGGTATATGTGAAAAGGAAGAGGTATCACATCTGCCAAGGAGTATGTCTCTCTCTGGACCTGACCACTGGGCATTTCTTCCATATGGATTGATAGCATCTTGAGTAGGTCAGGGCTCCTATTGTAGTATGTGTGCTGTCCAATTACAATGATTGTCAACTTCAAATGTTTGGTTAACAACTTGAGCCTTTGCTTCTGATACCTCAATACTTCCTTTGCAACCCCAAAGAGAAATATCAGAATACAGCCAGAAAATGAGGCTTTCCTTTTGGTATTTCCACACCCTCCTGAAAACAGGAAGCAGGCACACTAGTCATGACTGCTTGGCACAAGCCCATTGCTTCCTGCCTGAAACTGCCCTGGGCTCCCAAAGCAGCAGAAGCCTCCCCACTCACACTTTTATTCTGGATGGGGTGAGAGGTAGAGAATAGAAGGAAAATAAGCTCAAGAAACTAGACTTAATCAATAAATAAAAATTAGGATTTGGTCATAATCAGGAGAGATTTCAGAAGAGCCATTTGTGTATCTGTTCTGAATGCACTTAACTGTCTCCAGTGTGATGTTCTCAGCTCCATAAGTAAAGGCACTAAATGTAATTTATCTTTGAATTCCCAGAAATTTGTACTATGCCTAGAAAATAATGTGGGTGCAAGAACTGTCTGCTGTTGGCTGAATCTCTGCAGTCTATAAATTGCATGTGATTAGAATTCAAAGTTAAATTCTCGTAATACCTACCATGTACTAGGGCTTAATTTATGTAACCCCCTCATCTTTTTTTATACCAAACAGAGTTTCAGGGAGACTCATATAGTGAGGTTCACCTCTCCCAAACACTGGTTCTCTAACAGCTTGGACAGGGAGCACATGCGTTTTGAATTTTTTTGATACAGCCCATATTATATTAGGATCTTAAAACTGGAACTTGAAACACAAACAGCTCAGAATTTTATTATCATAAACCAGGAATGATTATAAAAAGCAAATGGTTCTAGTTTCTATCTATCTCCCCCACCCCGAAATGGGCTAAACATTCATCATATGAAAACAAACATATTTGTGGTGGATACTCTCCAATATTTAAGTTTTAAGCAAAGAACAACACAAAACAAAACAAAAAACTAACAAACAAACCAAAAACAACACCACCATCGACAGGTTATTTCAGTTCATTTTATAGTATCCGATGGTCTCTTTTGTAGTTAATCCTTCCTGTCAGTCATGTTGGATGGTACGCGACTCAGGAAACTGAGACAATATTTCATTCATCTCTGCAGCTTGAGCACTTTATACAGGGCCTAGAGGATAGCAGTTTATTCCATCAATACATGAGGAAAGAAGAGAGAAAGGAAGAACTAAAGGAAGGGAGCAAATAAAAATAGAAATAAGGTATGGAAGAAGAGGGGGTACTTCTCCCTGCAATGTCAGCTCCATAATTTTTTCAAGCTATACCCATTTAGGGCAATAGGTAAAGCATGTCTGCGTGTCTATAACTAACTTGGGAGCATATTAAACTGTAGACCCCTGAATCTGTCAGTCTTCCCGCTGTTAATATTCTTATTCAGCAGGTCTGGAGTAAGGTCCAGGAGTCTGCATTCCTCATAAAGACTGCAGGTAATAGGGACAGAGGTGGCCGGGGGATAGGGGGCAGGGGGCAGGGAGACAGGGGGTGACATGAAGAGAACCACTGCTCTGTAGTAGAAAACTCAACAGAACATACAGTCACGTCTGGGACCAACACCAAACTATTTCCTGAGAAAAATCAGTTTTGCATTCACAGTCCCTACAGTCCACCTCAGTGCATAGCAGGGTAGGGTAGCCTTTCTAGTGGATTCCCTAAGTTTTCAAGGAAAGAATTCATTCTATTCCTGTTTATCTGGCTGCCAAAGTTCATGTGTCTATACCCAGTCAGTAATTAAGTCGATCAGTGTTCCACACTAATGACTGTCAGTCATTGTTATCTCCTGCCACCCAGCTGCTATCCAAAGCCTGCCTTCAGTGAAATAATATTAAGAAAGACAATCTAATGGATGCTCTAATCAAGATGTTCTAAGTTCTATCTTTGGAGCCAATTAATAACTAGATGAAGTTATACCTCAATATTATGTCTGATTTGTATTAAAAGTTGCCTCTAGTTGTAATACATGCAAATGAGTGCTATTTATATATTTGGTGTGAAATCGTTGTGATAAGATTGTCCAATTCAGCGTCTGAATCTTCTAGACAGGAAGCAGGAGATGAAGCAAGAAATCTCTCCTCAGGAGTTGCTCGGTGCTTGCCTCTCTCAGTTGACAGGGGCTGTGCAGTGCTATGCTTTGTGCTTCCTTGTGGCTGCCACAAACTTAAAGTTTGCTGCTTAATTTTTTCACTTAGCTCCTTTATCCTGCTTTGTTTCCATTACATTGATTTTTTTCATTTGGTGGGTTTTTGTTTATTTTCTTTTGTTTGCAAGATGCCTGAACTCCCTTTTGGAGAGAGGAAAGATATGCATTTTTTAAAAGTTGAAGTGTAATTTATAATAAGGTGCAAAACTATGTAGTGCTCCTTTATTATTAGTTATTATTATGATACATTAGACAGGTAGCATAGTTATTCTTAGTAATCACAACTGATCCATGGGCACATAGTGCCTTTTGGGCCATGCATCCCTCATGTAGGGATGGTCCAACAAGGTAGGGCCATTGCCCCACTTGTTCTGTTTATATCCGTTGTCTTCGCTTCACTCTTCTGTCAGAGCTTTGTATCTAATGACAGGATCTAGAAGAGTACTTTAACAGAAATTTTGTTTGTCTTCCTTGGAGTTCGGACTTTGTCTCTCTTTTAAACCCTCCCTCCTGGAGTTGATGGGTTTGCCCTTTCTTTATGTTTTAAGGACATCTCTAAGCTCATGGCTCCAAACCCAAACCTCCAGATGCAGAATCTCTTCAAGTTACAGAGTTGATTAGAATCAAATAACCCCTCTGCTCCTGCAGTGAAAGTCTTAGATAAATACTAGACAAGTCAAAGGCATAGTATTAAATTTAGGGACAGAAACCCCAGGGACAAAGAGTGTCTAGAGCAAGAGTGTCCAATCTTTTGGCTTCCCTGGGCCACACTGAAAAAAGAAGAATTGTGTTGGGCCACACATAAAATACACTAACACTAAAGGCAGCTGATGAGCTAAAAAAAAAAAAAGTCACAAAAATATCTCATAATGTTTTAAGAAAGCTTATGAATTTGTGTTCGGCAGCATTCAAAGCCATCCTGGGCCACATACAGCCCCTGGGCCATGGGTTGCACAAGCTTGGTCTAGAGATTACCCTTTTCCTATCTGTAGATCTTTGGTTATAGCCTATTGCTTCTGCCTGTTACTTGAAAAATCTGTTGCATAGGTTAAATGGGTTTTAGATCCCAGGACTCCTCAGACATCAGTTATCAAGCATCTGTAAGGGGCAGAGTGCACCTGCAGCATGTAGAGTATCAGCGTCTCTTATTGTAAGGTGCACCACTGTGTTATGTACCATTAGCAAAGAAAGACACTGCCAATCACACAATGAGAGAAGACTTTCTTTTCATTTCAATTTTCTAATTTCTACTTGAGATGTTTAAAATGTTTATTAAGGCATAATTGACATACAATAAATAAGCTGTATATCTTAAACGTGTATAGTTTGATAAGTTTTGACGTATGTGTATATGTGTGCAACCATCGCCACAACAAAGACAATGAGCTTATCCACCACTTCCTAACATGTCTTCAGGCCCCTTGGTGACAGCTCCCTGGCGTCCCTCCTCTCAGTCTCCAACCTTCTCTGCAGGAAAATGCTGATCTGATTTCGGTCACTATAGATCAGGTTTTACTGGTTAGAATTTTACTTAAGTGGAATTGTGCAAGTTTTCTTTTTCATTTCTTTTTTTTTTAACTTCTTTCCTGCAACAAAGTTATGTTGAGATTCACCCATGTTGTAGTCCATTTATCTATTGCTGAGCAGCATTCCACTATGTGGAGAGATCAGTTTGTTTATCTATTCACCTTTAATAGAGTTTTGAGTTGTTTCCACATTTTGGATATTACATAGTAACCTGTATAAATATTTTTGTACATATCCTTATGGGAAAATATGCTTTTTAAATGTTATGGCCGTAAGTAAATATAGTCGATCTTGGTGAATGTCCTGTGTGCATTTGAAAATCCTGTGTAGCGGTATATATTGATATATGCATGTCAATTAAATTAGGCCAACTTGATTGGCTATTAAGCAGTGTTTGTGAACCAGATTATTTTTCATGGAAATCTCTCAGACATATCTTCTGGCACGTCCTGTACTCACCTTGGGTTATGTCCATTTAGCTAGTTCAAGCTCTTTTTAGCTGTGCTATAGAGTGATATGGAAAATGCAAACTGACGATATGGACACGACTATTGAAGTGAGAAGTGGCTGGCTCCTGCTTCTCTCTGAGGGGAAGGGGACTCCGTCCTGCCTCCAGCTGCTCTTTTCACGTGCATACCGGTTGCCAGTGGCAACCTGGAGTGATCTGGGATGTATTTTATTAAATATTTCCCTACACTTGTGACTTCATCTGCATTCTGGTCATCTTTACATGGAGGTCCCACAGCATTTCAAGTTGAAGATGCCCAAGATTGAAATCATTATCTTTCCCTCAGAGCCTCCCCCTTCATCTTTATTCTCATTGCCAGTTAATGAAATAAGCATTGATACAATCACATGTATCCATATATGTGCGCATACACACACACACACACTTCCCATGTTGCACAGAAGACAATCTAAATGCCACAGGAATTCATTTTGTCCTTTATAGTTTGCCCCAAACTCCATGAATCTCACCTCCTTCATGTATCCCACCTCTTCTCATTGCATGCCCCATTCTTTCTCCACATAGCAAACACCTTTGCTCCAGTCACCCTGACATTCTTACGATGTTTCGGGGATGCGTTTTCCTTTCATTGATTTATGCTGAGAATATACTTACCTGTTCACATTGTATCTAGAAAACGATATCAGCTAAGGTGTCCCGTAGTCCCCGGACAGAGTTTGCTAATGCGCTTGTGCTGCCCCAGTTCTCAGCGCACACAGACAGTGCGGTGCAATGGTTTGCCTCATGTGCTGACTGCCTACCTGGCTCCTCCGCCTTCTGCTCTAAGGAAACAGACCTTGTTTTATGAACTATTCTTTCTCCAGTCTTTGTCCTTACGCCTCAACATGTCAACTGATAAATGTATGTGTGAGGACTTTTTTTTACCTATCTGCCACCCTAGGTAGGTCCTTTTCTCTGTTCTCTATTGCACTCTCCCATGTATAACCTAGTGCCCGGGAAGTGTCTGCCTTCTCGCTCTGCCTCCTGATTCCGTGGCTCTGCAGCAGCCCACTCCTGGCTGGCATCCAGGTCTATGGGCTGCTCTGTCCTGTCATCTATCTGGTGCCCTGTGTACCCTCAGTCTTCCTCGTGACAGGTTCATGCTTCAAGCCTTTACACTCAACACTGCCCTTGGGTGTGTGCCTGTAGTTCTCGGATTATCTTATTAACTCTCCATATAATGGGAGGGGATATTTATCTACCCTTTGGAAAAGCGTTATTTCTGGGAAAAGAGCTTAGACTCCCGGCAGACTGTAACCAAGCGGACCATTGCCCTGTAAACAAAATCACATTTGTGCCGCACCTCAACGGCATGTTCAAAGGAACTCTGAGCCTGGCAGCCAGCACTGTCCAGGGCAGGGTGTTCAAGGTGTGCTCGCTGGGGGGGCCCCTGCTCTCCAAAACGTTTGGGACGCTCAGTGGTATGAAGCAAAAGTAATGGTTTGTCTGTGTTTACACTGGTATCATGACAAAGTGAAAAACTAGTAAAGTAACTTCGAAAAATCAGCCTATACAGAACAAAGATTATATTTTCATGTCCTTGACCTTTAGATATGGCCATGCATGGGAATGGGAGCCAACATTGATCAAACATTTTGTAAATCAGTAAAAAAAAAAAAAAAAATTGCAGATAGTCAAAGAAGAGAATTCATTCTTTATGTATTTCTAATCATTCAGTTTAGTCAAATATTGGTAAATTCCTCTGCTGGAGGCAAATGGAACTGAACACAGAGCTTGATTCAGGGATTTCCAAAAAAAATGGAAGTTATTATGGTTTTTCTATATTATCCAAAAATGGGAAACTTTTATAAATCTACTTATTTTTTTTCTTTTCTTCAGTGGGTGGGAGGGGGGGCGGGGGCGGGGTAGCTCCCTGACTGGGAATCAAACCCAGGTTGCAGTGTTGAGAGCACCAAAGCCTAGCCACTACACCACCAGGGAACCCCCTAAATCTACTTACTTTATGACTCAGGAAAATCTCCTTTTTCCTTTTGAAATAGTTTGCTTGAAGTCTAAGTTTATACATATTATATTTTTGCTTGATCAAGTCCTCTTGGACATTTTCAAAGTCAACTAACTTTTACAAATGGGCTAATATCTCACAAGCATCATGTGTATGTAAATAGAAACCTGCATTCTTTGGGCTTAATCCCCATATCATAATGTTAAAGATAAATTTTTAAATAGTGTTTAAGCAGTCTAAACAAGTATGTCTACATTCTAACTAGCTATAGACATTCCATTCAGATGTCCCAAACTTTCCCAATAGATACATTAATGTTCTGAGGAAAAAGCATTTGAATGTATTATTACAGAGCAAAGTATTGGAAGTTTTTAATTCAGTATCATTTGTTTTCTCATTCAAAAGAGCAATACCAACTTCCAGTAGTGAAAGCAATACAATGCAGGGATTTCTTCCAGCTCCATAACTTTCAATAATTCATAATGCCTTAGAATTTATTTTTTAAAAAAAGTCATCACCAGATTACTTACAATAATTCCTGAGAAGCCAAATTCAAAATTCATTTTGTGCCTCTGATAAAGCTTTTTATATTAAGGATGTTTTTTCCATTTATTAAATTCATTTATATGAGAGTTAACAACAGCTATTTACTTGAAGCCTTAAACATTGTACAATGTTTTCAATGAGTTGAAAAATGTGTGTTATCTTGCCTTGGGTTTACTGAAAATGAAAAAAGAAAAGAAAAGACAGAACAGACTGGTCAGCTGGTCTAGCTCCTTCTTGGAAGTTTATAGTTAATTTCTGGTCTTCCATTGCCCATCTGTGTCCCCAGATCCAACATAGATGTTTTCAAAAACAGTTTCAGCTCTAACAAAACAGGAGTTTATGATTCACTTTCAGACTTTGTTCTTTCAACTAACTTGTTTGTTCAGGAAAACAGATTTCTAAGACTTGCACACACAGCAGGATCTTTGAGCCCCTGTTTTTACTCCTGTGTCACTCAGATGACACAACTTTTGGCTCATAAAACATGTATTAGAGATAAGTGGAGGAAAAACATGATAATCTTGTGACTGTTTTTTCCATTGATGCACCATCCGTAGTGCAGGAACACTGTAGGCATATAAAATAATGCAGTGACAATGAACAGAAGCTTTTTAAATCACCCAACCTGGGGAGAAGTGTTTCTTCCCTGTGTATCTCATATGCCTGGACCCAGCATTGCATCAAATTTTGATAAATTTATCCAGGTTACTTGTATACTTTTTCTGTTTTCCCCAAATTGCTATGAGCCTTCCACTCTTGCCATTTATTTAATTTAATCTCTTGCTCCATGCTAGTTCTCTACTGGGAAACTCCTTTTTTGCTCTAAGTGGTTAAAATTAATGTTGGTATTTTCACAATAGCCAAGATATGGAAACAACCTAGGTATCCCTCGACAGACAAAGAGACAGAAAAGATGTGATATACCAGGGCTGTCCAGAAAAAATCCAGCCATAAATGTATTTTATATTACATGGCTGGATACTTTATAGACAGCCCTCCCACACACACACATATGAATATTACTCAGAAATAAAGAAGAATGAAATAATTTCAACAACATGGCTAGATCTCGAGGGTATTATGCTAAGTGAAATAAGTCAGACAAACAAAAATACCATATGATTTCATTTGTATGTAGAATCTGAAAAAACAGAAACAAACCAAAATAGAAACAGATACAGAGAACAAACTGAAAGCTGCCAGAGGGGAGGGGTCTGGGGAAATGGGTGAAAAAAGTAAAGGGGAGTAAAAGATACAAACTTTCAGTTTTAAAACAAATAAGTCACAGGGATGTACTGTATGCCACAGGGAGTATTACCATTAATATCATAACAACTTTGTATAGTGACTAGATATATAGCTGTGGTCATGTTGTAAGGTACATTTATATACCTCGCTATGTTGTATACCTGAAATGAATATAATATTGTATGTCAATCATTAATTTAAAAAAATAATGCCCATCTTATCTCCCAGAACTCCACCTACTCTGAGCTCTGGATACAGGTGGTTATGTCTTTAAGTTCAAACAACTACTTCCTACGTTTCTAAATGTAGGATGAAAACAACCGTAGAGAGTATATCATGAAAATTAATTGGAGGTAGAAGGCTCCTTCTGGGTATTTCTAAGCAATGGAGGAGATATCAGGGACAGGAAATTTAAAACACTTCTTCCTTCAAGCATGAAAAAGAAAAGCCAGATATTGCTGACAAATTATAAAGTAGAATACACCGATGTCCTGTTGGGTCATTCGCCTCAGTGTGGCCTCCATATGAGCTATTATTGTGGAGAGCGATGGCATTGTCCCACAACTGTGCCAATTTAGTTATTGCTGTGGTTTTCAGATCACCCACAGGTTTGGCCTCCTGGAATCTCCTAAACACCTAGGAAGAAAATTCCACTTGCCCTGAAACTAAGCTTTCACATCTGATTGAGACTTGAGCTTTGGCCCCAATTAGGCAAGAAAAGGAAAACTAAAACATTAAAAACATATTTGTACCCTGAGTTAGGATTTCCCTGACATGACAATTCAGGTGCAGACCGCCAAGCCGAAGCTAAAGCTGAAGCTCTGGGCCCTGGCTCTGGCCCGTCCTCACACCCGCCACCTGTTTCTTCCAACAGCCACTGCCTAGAAGACAATGTCCACGTGTGCCCTTTGTAAGACTGGCTGGACAGAAAGCAAAACCGACAGAGCAATCAGAAAGCCAGGATTCTAGCTTCTCACCTCCACCTCCTGGCAAGATAACCACAGGAAGGTCCTTGACTTCTTTGAACCTTAAAGTTCTCAGAGGCTGTATGAGTTTATTCACACGTGTTCTGTCTCCCTTACACAAGTATTTGAGGGTTCCATGAGAAAGGACTCAGTGAAACTCAAAAAAATGTCCATGTAGTTCTTTCTCTCCTTTTACTATCTATCCTGCTTTTTTCTAGATGTTCCTTCAGCTCTCCTTTGTTTCATTTTTCCTTCTTTTGGACTCTTTCACTCAATCCCCTTCCAATAATTGCCTTGGTACCTTCCGTCTGTTCTTTTCTCTTCCACAGTTTCATCTTCTCTCCCTTCTGTCCCCGTTTGTATTCTCTCTTCCTCTGTTCTCTGTGTCCGTGGATTCAGCAAATGCTTATAAAAGAATACCTTGCCATTTTACCTTAACTGTGAAGCAAACAGAGGGTAGAACCAGATTAATCTAAATTAGAGATGACACAAATTCCAAATACGTACGTAAGTGCTTGCTTGGGAATGAAGGACAAGGCTGTACTTAGTTACCTGTACTACTAGATGAGGAGCACGTATAATTTTCTGCTGAAAGTCTTTCTTCTAAAAATAAGTTTATCCTAAGAAGCTGGATTCATTTCTTTAATACACAAACTATTAAAGATGTGTGCATGTGCATGTGCTAAATCTTTTTCTATATACTGCTATTAAAAACTAAATAAATAAAAAGACTCACAGGCCGCAGAGGTCAATAAAATATAACTTAGAAATTATTATCAGTATCATTATGGTGAGAACTAAAAGAGGAGTTAGGGGAGAAGACAAAAGTGAAAGGGTAAGCGATGAGGGAAGTGGGGAGAGAGGATAGAGGCAGAGAGACATCTACTTGAATGTGAATACCGGGGCATAGCCATGCAGGGCACTACTTCCCTAAATTCTGTATGGAAAAAACTACCAGGCAAGCTCTATCTAAATTTTAAAGCCAGCTCTTGGGCCCGTGCCACATACATTGTGATTTGGTAGATCCGGTGGTTTCCTGAAATAGATGTTGCGAATACGTGCCCTAGGAATTTGATGCAGGTGGTTCATTTTGGGTTAACAAAATTGTTTTCAAATCCAGTTTTCCCATTAGATTCTTCTGGGAACTTTGAAAGGAAGAACACCTGCCTTGGACCTGCCATTGGGGTCCTTATACAACCTTCCTGGGGGGTTTCCTGGTGGTGTAGCGGCTAGGCTTCCGTGCTCCCACTGCAGCGGCCTGGGTTCGATCACCGCTCAGGGAACCAAAACAATATCTTGGATGATTCTAATACTCAGCCTGGGTCAGGAGCTATTGTCTGAAGGGTATCTATTTTGGGCTCAGACAACCTAGGGTGTAATCACAGCTCCCACACTTATCCTTTTAGGCCCTTAAACACATGACTAAATCTCTCCAGGCCTCTGTATTCTCCTCTATCCATTAGGGGACACTATTTCCACCTCAGGAATTGGAGCACTGGGTTCTCACCCATCACTGCTGATCACAACCCTCTGGGAGGTTTTAAACAAGGTCGGGACCCACCTCAGCTGACCCCAGTGCGAGGCAGCACAGTCGGGCTCAGTGTTCGTGAAGCGTCCCAGGGGATGGCATGCTTGAGAACTCACGGCTTGAAGATTAAATGAGATAATAATAATAGTATAAATTTTCTACTAATAAAAATGGAAATCCTAGTGGACATCAGCTGTATCCTCTCCAGGTGGAAGGGACTCTTCTAATATTACACACATGACGCCTCCTTTTCACCCTCAGTACCCCTGTAAGCACTCATTGGCTTCTGTAAGTGTCTCCCGCAAGTACTGGCTGATGGCCAAGTGTTCCCTTTCCCAGTGTTGACAGAAAAAGGGACAAGGTGTGTCAAAGGGAGGCCTGCCCTCTGATACCCTGGCAGCAGTGCCCGTGCACCGTGGGCAGCCTGTGCTGGCCGTCATTTGCTGGCAGCTGCAGGGCCAGTGGCTGCAGGTGAGGGATCATCTGTTGGAAGCAGGCAAGCAGCCAAGTAGAACAGAACATTTGGGAGAGAGACAAAGGGTTTTCCTGGGTCTAGGTCAAGAGAGGAGACACTGAAAAGATGGTATTTGATGTCAATTAGCAAAAACATTGGTTGGGACCCATCTTTTCCACTGTCTTGGGTTGAGCTGTTGATGGGAAATTAGAAACATCTCAAATTCTCCTCGTGGCTTCTGGATTTGCACCTTTTCCTTCCTGACACTGACGTCTGTAAATTGGGCATTCCTTGGGAATCCACCTGACCCGAGTATCAATGTACACCAGATATGAACAATAATATAGTGCATGATTATGAGAAAATCTCTGAAATCACATGCGAGCTATAAGGGTTTCTCCCACTATGGCTACCTAACAAAATTAAAAAAAAAAAAAGTTTGCTTTCTTCATGCCCTATACATAAAGGCCATGCTTTCTGGGTATTTCTACAGTAAGAGTTCCATACAAATTTTATGATCACAACCCACCGTAATAATTAAGTACCAAAAAGCTATGTGGAAGACCTTTCTGCCCAAGAATCAGAACAGTGATAATGAAACAGGGCCAGTAATCTTGTTTTAATGAAATGGGGAGTCTAATCCACTACATTTGGTAAAGATATTAAAGCAGAGAAAGCCATAAAATGTGTTTCCATATCAATAAAGCAGAATTCTTCATGCTCTTACTACGTAAAACGATCAGCCCCACTCCCTGTAGAAGACAACATCTGTCTTGTCCAATTGCTTATTGTTCATTTCACGAGCACCTTACTGCCTACTTTGTATGCGATCGGTGAAGATCAGGTCTCTCTATAAAGAAAACTCTGTTCATCACACCACTAGATTGCATCAGTGGCATTTTCCATGGTGAAGCCATTTTTACTACAGATACACAAGCGTGTTTATGGGAAATTAGAAGAATGGTAGAGCTTAGTGCATAACGGCAAGGAATTAATGCAAAGTAAGTGGCGTGCCCAAACTGCACTTCCTAGTAATCCTTTCAAATCTGTATTTCATCCAGAAAGCTTTTATTTTAAAACCAATTTAAAAAGTCAATAATCATTAAATATGCAGAGACATTTGTGTGCTTCCTGCTTTGTGTTTTATTCCAAGTTAGGCTATCAGTGTTTTGATTGTTTGTTTGTTTGCTTGCTTGTTTGCTGTATCTATAGGGAATGGGGTGATGTTGAAAGCTATTATATTGGATTCCCAAATAACAATGCTTTTCTTGTCTTTCGTAGAGAGAGCACAGGATTCCAAAAGCAAAAAAACTGCTATTTTTTCTTTCTGAAGCAGTAACTCAGATTCAGATCCTAAATCTTTCTATGATGGTCCCTTGAAGAACTAAATGAAAAGGAACTCCCTCTGCCAGCATTTTGAGTTCCACAACCCTGCCCAAGCTGTCCAGGCCTGCCCTTCCAAGGTGGGCTTCTCTCCTACATCGGACACCCCCACACATTAGCTCACGCAGGCAACGCTGCAGTGGGCCTGTCCCTCCCTCTTGAACCAATTTTAGTTTGCTTGCTTCCTACCTTGCAATTCTGACAACTAACAATGGCCCAGAATTTTTCCTGTGCTCTATTGCCTTAAGCTTCTGTCTGTCCCTGTGAATGCGGAGGATTGGCTTTTACCTTGGCAAGATGTCTCTTTTCTAAGGGCATGTCCTAAGGGAGCCTGTAGTAACCTCACTCTGGCCAGGACACACTGGGTACAGAATACAACTTCTTGGTATTTGGCCTCTCAAGTCACTCACTCGTTACACAAAGTCTTTATCTTTGTGCATATCCTGGAACAATACTCTTAAATAAATACTCTCTGAGGTATTTTACTCCATGGTTATTTACTTTGCATTTCCATGATCTCAATGGAACACAGAAAGAGAGGAGATAGAAGGCTTGGCAAACAATAATTTGCCACCATCTACGCACAAGGGGACAACTGTGAGGGACATTGTTTTGTTTTAAAAGAAAGACACGTCACTGAATTGACATAGTGCATCTGTGTGCAGACCAGAGTCACTTAGAAAATTCCACTTGACAAAGCATGCTAGATAGCCTCTATCTCGAGAAAACAGAGACCATGTGGTTTGAAATAAAATAATCTGGTTCCATTCTATAGTGGTATGACATCCTGGGCAAATCCTTGAGATTTTGAGAGTCTCAATTACATTCTTCAGTCAAGGAATACTGACACGTCTCCCACCTTCTCCTTAGAATTGTTTCGTGTTTAAAATGAGATTCTGTCCCCTGACTGTGTAAAAGTTAGAAAATGCAAGGAAAGAAACACAAAGCCATGAATTAGCAGCCTGCTTTTAAAATGATTACTCTAACATCATCAGCCATGATTACTAGCCTCCTCTCCCTCCTCTTCCTCCTCATATTATTATTATTATTAGATTTTAAAGCTTGATGAGATTAAAAATTATTTCGAAAGGCCATTAAGTCGAAAAAAATCAGAATTTGTTTTAGACACACCCACTTTTGTCAATGAAGCCTTTCCTGCCCATTTAACTACCTCTTCCGTCTACTTATCCTTTTCAATCAACTACAAATGGAACTCAAAGATCTGCCCTCAACAAATAAACACAGATTCCCATGAAAACCTGCCAAAAGGAAAAGCAAAAGAGGAAGAGGATATACGATTTCTCAAGGTTCACTGCATTTGTTCCTATTGAAGCCAAACTGACTTCATTCATACCTTAAGCTTGTGCTGATCTTTATGATAACAGCCAGAGGTAGGCTCCCCAGAACGCTGTTGGACGTTTTCCCTTGGACCTAGTTGGGCGGGAGGGGTTCTATTTTTTTTTTTATTTCATTTTTAAACAGTGAGGAAGATCCAGGCATTCCGATTCAGATCCTGAACCTTTCTATGATGGTCCATGACAGGTGCAGATTGGAGAAAGTCACATGTATTCAGACAATACTGGGCTCTTCAAAATGCAAAATAGAATAGGGAGTGTATGCATGGCTCATCTGTAGATGCTGGCTACCAATTTATTTCTCTTTACACATCTAGCTTTTTGACTGTTCAGAGCAGAATGTCTTTTAAAAATACCTACGTAAGAACTTACATGCTTTCAACCCAGTACATGAAAGCAATTTAATTAGGGCATCTTAAGAGACAGAGGTGAGGGCCTGAGGTAGCTGTTTAAGCAGTTTGGAAATGGGTGAGAAGTCATTGCCTTAAATCTGGCTGGTAGCCAATAGAGGCTTAAGGAAAAGTGAAATTTATCACCATGTATTTGAGAAAGAGAACTGACTCTGGGTGACGAACATATAACACAACACATAGATGATGTATTGTAGAATATGCATCTGAAAGCTATGTAATTCTTACTAACCAATGTCACCCCAATACATTTAACAATAAAAAGGGGAAAAAAGTAAAATTTAGAAACTATTGAAATGATGGAAAGGAAGAAACTAGCCAATATCATCTCCATACGAAAGAATGAATTTAAATTAGTAAAACTCCATAGGATACTTCTAATCAGCTACAATGCTCAAAATGGGACTAAGCATTATTTTACCTAAAGAAAACAGTTTAAAATTTGGTAACAGTAAAATAGCACTTTAAAATAGCAAAGCTATAGATTTCCGTAATAGTCAAGATATAGGGGGAGGAGGTGAGATTTCCATTGTGTATGTGACAGTGAGCCATTCTCCATCTAAAAGAAAGGTGAGTCAGGCTCTGCACTTAAAAAGCCTACCTAACTGACAGCTCTCACAAAATATGCTGGAATTTGGCGGGTAAAGATAGAATCTTCCCTCAGGTTTGAAAAACAAGCTCTTATTCACATTTTCTATTTTCTCACTGACATGAAAATTGTCTAAGAAAAGTAGACGTCCCGGGAGTACATTGCTTTTTAACTGGTATCTTTCCCTTTTCTTCTCATTTTGTAGTTGCTCTATGTGCCGGCACATATGTGTGTATGTGCATGTGTATGCACATGTGTGCATGCATGTCCATGTGTGTGTAAATGTGCTGTGTGTTTCTCCCTAAGAATCAGAATTAAATGCAGGCCCATGACCTTTGGCAGTAGAAGAATTGAAGCATGTATCCTTCCACTACTAGACCCATCTTGCTTTTGGAACATTGAGGGTTTATCTTGTGAAATGGGGCAGATGTTTAAGCAGCACGTAAATTGTCTTCCCCTCTGATATTTATTACCAGAAAGGAAAAATGGCATGAAGAATAATTCCAATAGCACTTGGTTCACTAAGATTTTAGAATGGGCCTAAGGCTGCTTCAGAGAGAAATCTGTGCGTTCAGGTTGCATGGAGACCTAGAGGTGTCAGTTCCTTTGGAAAGGCAAATTATATTTGATGCACTTGCAGTTAGTGTGCAAACCACTGTGAAAGCCTATTGTAAACTTGCTTGCTTGTATCACATATTTCATTAATCTCACATACACTATTACCAAGAGTTCACACTGTAGGCTGCCAGTGGTTATCATCCCTTTTCTAATATACCTAATATTCTCCAAGAGGGTCATGAGAGGGAGTTGTAACCTTTTTCACCTATTAAAAAATTTTTAAAGGAGCTAGGAATGTAGCTGGGGAGGCATAATGGTTAATTTTGTGTGTCCACTTGACTGGTAGGTACTACAGGGTGCCCAGACATTTGACCAAACATTATTTTGGGTATTTCTCTGTGGGTGTTTCTGCATGAGATTATCATTTGAATCAGTGAACTGAGTAAAGCAGATGGCTCCTTCTAATGTGGGTGAGTCTCATCCAACCAATTAAAGACCTGAGCGGGACAAAAAGTCTGCATGAAAAGGAACTTCTGCTGCCTGATTACTGAGCTGGAACACAGGGCTTCTCTGGCCTTCAGACTCAGGCTGAAAGGGGACTCTTGATGGGTCTCCAGCCTGTTGGCTTTTGACCAGAAACTTAAACCATCATCTCTCCTGGCTTTTCCAGGCCTTTGGAAGCAGACTGAAACTGGACTATAGTCTTGCTGACCTCAGCACTTCTTAGCCTCCATAATTATGCGAGTTAATTTTTTTAAGATAAACAAACAAACAAGGAATCAAAACATCTTCTTGGCTCTGTTTCTTTGAAGAACTCTGACTAATTCATGAAGTAAGGGGCTAGAAGAAAGATTCAGTTTGCAGGACTATGTAGTGCTTGTGTGTTTCTGTTTCCCTCCCTCTGAAATGGGGTTAAGCTAAACATTGGAATTATTTTGATGATGTCATGAGACAATATGCTGCTTAGTAAGTACTTCACACCACCATTTGTCCATCACCCCAAGTTTTGCCTCTTTCTATTCCCAGTAACGGAGCAGCAATATAAGAAATAAGAAAAAGCAGGATACAGGATACAGGTTTCTTAAGGAATGTTAGAAAGATGCCAGAGTAAGGTTACCTTTCCCTGATTCTTCTTTGTTTCATCCTCAATAATAAATCAAAGTTATATACACAAAGACCATGTGTACACACACATCTTGTGTATCAGTCTAATGTATAATTATTTTAGTTGTTCCACAGCAGTTTTGAGACAGGCTTTTCCCAGTTCCTAGCCCATGTGCAGGATGGACCATCAGTGTTCCAAGGGTTTGGAGAAGCTCTGTCATTCCCACATTCTTGCTTGAACATCTTTGCTGATGGTCCCTGCCTGGGCACCTAGCAAGCATCCTAATGAACACCCAAAGAATTCCAAGGTCTTCTGAACAAATAAAGTTTACCTTCAATATGAACAAACTAGCTCTGACTTATAAAAGTGTATTCCTATTTAAGGATAGAGTAAGGTTACAAAGAAAGCATATAGAAAAAAAAACAATGAAAAATAGAACAACTTGACAGGCTACATACGGGAGATGGAGATAATGCTCAGGGTGGGGGATAGATCATAAATCAAATATTCTGTTACTATAGAAGAGGAAGTGCTAATTGAGATGAGCCGTCAGTTTAACACTCTGTGGCTCTTCTCTCTTCTTTAATGTTCCTATGTCTACATCTTAATAGCCAATTTGGATTACAGTGCATTCAATTTAATCTCCTGACATGAATATCAGTCATTAGTATGCTGCACCTCACTCTATAACCAAATCAACTGGGATGGGGGGTGGAGGGAATCAATTTGCTGTCAAAATGTAAGAGTCAGAGTCACTGTGACAGCCCAAGATCTGCAAATAATAGCTGTGACCCCTACCCAAAGGACACTCATTATGCACTTGCAGTGCATAAGGGCTGTCAGGTGCCTCACACAACAGGTACAGTCACACCTGTACCCATGTTTATCATTTCCTCTTTCAAAAGTAGAATAAGTTAGTATATGAACCCAAACACCTGATATATACAGATTCCTCTTACCATCATAGTACTTTTCTATTGATACATGAAATATAAATAAAAATGTGTGACATTTCTGGCATCAGTTCATTGACTTTAGATGGTTCTGGTTCCTTTTGTAGGTCACTTCCTGGATAATCACATCTAGAAACAGTAATTTGTCATTCACTTACCCCAGAGTTTGGATTGTTGTAATGACCTACTTGGGATCAAAGGAAAGGTATTTCCTTTTGTATTCAATAAATGAACTCCCTTCAACAATAATAGACACACACCTTTACTAGCCTTTCCCAACTGACCAGCATAGGAGGTGGCAAGTGCCCACAGTGTCAGCAGCACAGGTAAGATGTTCTGTCTTCAGAGGAGCCAGTCCCAGTTAGACTAATGCCATTTCCTAACCCAGGTCTTAGGTCAGCCTTAAGAGGTGACTGGAAATGTGCCTTTCTATAAATACATTGTTATGCAATTTATTTTCAGAAAATAAATAACATTTGTTTTATCAATCTCATAGGAAAAGTGATGGAAAATTGTAGTTTTATATTTTAACAAAATAAGTTGAGTTGTTTCTTTCACTTACACATTTTTAGAGAAATGGATGAAGAATCATGAAGGTATTACAACAAATAAATGTAGATTCGGGGTTTGTCAATAGTGAAAAGGTAAGTATATTAAAATTGGAATGTATAACTAAGGTGATATCTCTGAATCTTAACAGGTGCTGACAGGACACCATATTCAATTGCTTAGAAGATAAATAAGCGGAAGAAAGAGGAGAAGACTAATTTTTGATATGTAAGGGAGTTTGAGGTTTTATTGTTGTTGATGGTGGTGGTTTTTAATAAGTCAAGGAACTTAAGCCAGTATCTGAGCCAGTCTCCTTTGGGGTGGAAACTGGCTAGCACTCATTATGAGTTTCTGCAGTAAGATAGACGTATGCATAATTTATAGAAGTGCTTCAATATCCAAATGCTTCTATAACTGTCCTTTTGAATTGACTTTCTTAATGTACAGATTCTGATCAGACATTTCTACCAAAGATAATTCCAAGTCCCACACCGGAACAGACCACATATGTGTAAAAAACTATAAATAAACATAAATATTAACTTTAGACTCAACAAAAAACTGAAATCACATAGCTTTAATGTCTATTTTCTCATTTCATTTTTTATTATATTGAATTCAATTCAACCATTAGAATTTTCCTCTAAGCTAAATCAAAATTAGCACCCCATTCAGGACCACAAAGGTGTGATTCTGCAAAGGAACTTTGGGAACTGTATGGCATTTCAAGAGAAAAAAATGTTTTCTTCTTCTCTCTTTATAGTCCAGAATAATTCAAAATTATGTGCATACCACTAATTTTTAGCAATGTTTTATTTTATTGAAAACTAATCTTCACATTATACTCCATTAAAATGCCTGCATAGTTCACATATGGATATTACATATGAATCAAGTACCTACCTCAAGACTGAAAAAATGCTGCACTCTAAGTGGAAGAAATGAAAAACTGTGAATACGCAAGAGGCTCTTGAGTTAATAACGCCAAATGGAGATATAAACAT
Source organism: Lyroderma lyra (assembly GCA_004026885.1). Classification (NCBI taxonomy): domain Eukaryota; kingdom Metazoa; phylum Chordata; class Mammalia; order Chiroptera; family Megadermatidae; genus Lyroderma; species Lyroderma lyra. The sequence continues at coordinate 37,325 of PVJL010002078.1, forward strand.
TCAGATAGAGATAGGGACTCTGTCGCTTAAAGCTCTGTCAAAATGTCCCAGGGACCGTCAGCCTCCCGCCCCTAAGGTGTGATAAAGCCATTCTAAGATCTGGGCCATTCCTGGAAGCATTCAGAGTATCTTGATAATTTCTACCATCCATCTATCTCCTTCTCTTTCAGAAGATGAATAAGCCATAGTTTCCTCTTGCATTAAAATATATTCTCTTTAGGAGGTCCCTGGTGGTGTAGTGGCTAAGGCTTCGGGGCTGTCAACGCTGCAGCCTGGGTTCGATTCCCAGTCAGGGAACTACCCACATACAAACAAACAAACTATATATATATATATATATTCTTTTCACATAACTTGGGAGTCATCAGGCAGGATGCTGGATCTTTAACAGCCAGGTTCTTTTTTATAAAACAAAGATGCTGTTTGTCTCATCTTGATAACTAAATGAGTTACTGTCTGCGAAGGGTCTAACAAGGCCAGCAAGCTCCCTTCTATCCTCTCTTCTAGTTCATTCCAGCTGGGGCTCAGGCACATTCAGACAGCTCTACTGTCTTTAGATTCTCATCTATTCCTCAACACACATTTTTCTCTCCTCTCATGTTGTTTCACTTTTTCATCATTCCTTTTTATTCTTCTTTGCCTTCTTTTTTATTTTGAAGTAAACTTTTAAGATTGAAGTATGACATGAATACAGAAAAGTACAAATCTTAAGCATCCAGTGAAATGGGAGAACACATCCATGTATCCAGAACTTTGGTCACAAAGTAAATCATTATCAGTGCAGCCAAAAAATGGGTTCTTGGTGTTCCTCACAGAAAGTAATTCAAGGACTCACCCAGTAAGCCAAGCAAGCAATAGATTTATTAAATAGTACACTCCTAAGATGGCAAGAGCAGGCAGGCTCAGAGAAGAGCAGCTGCCTCAAAGAAAAGGGGGGCTTGGGAATTTATTACACTTAAAGTGAAGGTACAAAATATTCAAGATTTAGGCTTGGCGTTACAGGTGTTCCAGGCCAGTGCTTGCTGACCACTCTTTCCTGTTGGGAGGAGAGATTTTTGTCCTTATTTGGTTTGCCAGAACTGTCATGGCAAAACAGGGGCGGAGATCTTTCTAAATCACAGTGCTAATAATATTATAATCCACCTCAATTAGCTAAAGTTCACCTCAAGTGGCAAGATGGTGTCCTGGATCTGCTCTCAGCTACCTGGATCTAGTTCTGGCCAGTCTGGTAGCTGCACTTTCTCTTAAGAATGAACCCATAGGCTCCTTCCTTTGTCTCCCCTCACCTCCTCCTTTCCTTCCTCTCCCTCTCTCCCCAAGGCCCTATTCTTTCTGTCTATGGTAGCATCAGCACCCAGAAAGCTTCCTCACACTGGACACCAACTCACCCCACGTGGAAATCACCTCTCCTGATTTATCTCATCATGGATTAATTTTGCTGGATTATATAGCATATCCTCTTGAGTCTAGCGTTTTTCACTAGCGTTTTTCATATTTGTAAAAGTCCCTCTTTTGTTTGCTAATTTTATTACTGCATACCAGGAGTCAGCAAACATTTTCAGTGAGGGACCTGACAGAACATATTCTTACTCACAGGGCTTACAGGTCTGTCTGAGTCAACTCTGACAGTGCAACACAAAAAGCAACTGCAGTCAATACACAAACACATGGTCCTGGCTGTGTTCTAATAAAACTTTATTGATGGACGCTGAAATTCAAATTTATGTAATTTTCACATGATCTGTAGTATCATTATTTGTTTAATTTTTTCAGAGTATTTTACATTAAAACTGTAAAAACCATTCTTAGTTTGTAGGCTGTGAGAAACAGATGATTGTTCATTTAACCAGTCTATGCTTGATGAATGTTTTCTTTCCATTTTTGATCCAGACCAGAGTATTTTCACTTAAAGCTGATACATATAAAAGCAGTGGTGATGATAATCCTGTGTCTAAAAGAAAATGAAAGTCACTATTTGGAAGGAAATTTAGACATTTAGTAAAAAACACTTTTTTTATCAACATCTAATATCTTTAAAGAACACAAAAATCCCCTTTAGTAAATCCACCAAATTGCCTATCATTTTATTTTCCTATAATAAAACTTGCTTTATCTTAAGCAGGAGTATCTCCCCACCCCAACAGAGAGAGAAACACTCTTACTCACTTTTGTTTTAATTAAGGGTCTTTCATGGCATTGTTTTCTTTCGTGTGGCCATTTCATTTGCCTGTATTTTCAAACCACTTACTGGAACAATAGGCTTGGATGGAGTGATTTGGGATCCCATTATAACTTCTAATAGCATTTCTCTGGGAAAAGTAGTTTGAATTTCAGCATTTAACTTACAAATGAATACCTAGAACATAGTTAATTTGAAAATTAGGGATTGCCTTAAAAGATAATTCAGTTAACTTTTTTTTTTACAAGCTACTTTTTCTTTTGTAGCTTGTAATCAAACAGCTGATAAGGAGCTGAAAGGGGAAATTGTGTGGGGGAGAAAAATCATCAGTACATTTATTTAACAACAAAAACATTGAGTAACTTTTGTAAAAACCCACCACCACCTGTCATTGTAAGACATGCTATTGACCTTGACAAATGTGACTCTAATTAGGGAAATAAGGCAAACACTTCTGAAAGATTAGAAAATAATGCAAGTAGTATAGAATTAAGTTGGAAATGAATCTTGAAGACAACCCATAGCACAGGAGTTCACAGGCAGGAGACACCCATTCTGGGACAGAGTAGACAAAGAAAGCTTCATGGAGGAGGCAAGGGCTGAGCCTCGCCTTGGCAATGGATGCAGGGGGGATAGGTGCTTTGTGGAGAAAATGAAATTCGGAACTGAGGGAAAAATGTGAGCAAAAGCACAAAGGTAGAAGAACAGAGCAGGCGAATTTCTTCCTCAGAGGAAGACAAGAATTTGTTCATTTGCTACGGAACTATAGGAGGGTCTTTTATAATTTGGAAGTTAATTCCTTATCAGATAAATGGTTTGTAAATAGTTTCTTGAATTCCAAAAATTGTCTTTTAATTTTGATGTAAGACAGAACCTTGAAGAGATACCTGCAGTCCCATGTTTATTGCCGCATTATTCACTATAACCAAGATATGGAAATAACCTCTATGTCCATCAAAAGCTAAATGGATAAAGAAATACTATTTTTTTTAAAAGAAGGAAATCCTGTCATTTGCAACATGGATGGGCTTGGAGGATATGTGCTAAGTGAAATAAACCAAGCACGGAAAAACTAATACAATATGAGGTCACTTATATGTGGAATCTGATAGTCACACTCGTGGAGTAGAGAACATAATGGTGATTGCTGTGGCTGGAGGGAGGGAGAAATGGGGAAGTGAAGGTCAAAGGGTACAAAGTTTCAGTGTGCAAGATAAATAAGTTCTGGAGATCCACTATACAGCATGGTGCCTATAGCTAGGAATACTGTGTTGTATACTTTAAATTTGGTAAGAGGGTAGATCTTATGTTAAGTATTCTTAATGTTACTGGAAAGTGGGGTACCCTCATCGACACGATGTCCAGGCTCTTGATATCTCGAGCAAAGAACTGAATGAGACACACACAAAATTATAGAGATGAAACAAACAGATAGTTTATTGAAGAGAAAGTACACTCCAAAGAGGTAGGAGTGGGCTCAAGCAGGAAAATGGCTCAAGAGCTCCGATTAACGAGGCTTTGGTACTTTTATTTTCTTCCATGTCTTCAGGGGAGACACCTCTGGGCGTGGGGTCTCTTGATAGACAAGTCTGATTGACAAGGGGCCTATTACAAACTGCTTTCTGACTGGGCATGCCCTTTCCCAGAGTTCAGTCTATTGTAATGATATTAATGCACTTCCAGGCATTTGTATGACATTACCATGATGGTATATTGAGGCCCCGGTGAGATGAAGGTCATTGTAACTCTCACCGCTCCGGCATTAGGAACTGGCTCAAACTGGTGGGCTTCTTGTGCCCTCTAACTTCCCTGTATTTGCCTGGAGCTTCTTCCTCTGGCTGCCTAGCCTGGGGCAGGGATTACTAGTGAAAGGATGGTATCAAGGTGGTGACTATCCAGCAGGGTGAGTCTCATGGGAGGGGTCCTGAGATTCCCCCCATTCTATCTGCCTTCCTCACATTTTCTTGAGTGACGTGATCCCCACAAATTTCTATGAGAAGCTGAGAGACTGGAAAGCTCTTCTTCTGTATCTGCTTCCTGCTGAGGGTGGTCGTTGTCCCTACCTATCGGGGATCCACAAGCTCTCACCTTGTGTGATCTAAAAGGGAAAGGGGTCTCAAGATCCACCGTGTTGACTTCTTTGGCGATGGGCTGAGAGACTTGTTGGGGTACTGCTAGTATCCCGATGGTCCCTGGATGGGGAGAAATTAATTTAATAGTAGTTTTAAAGGCATTGATCTGAGAAATAGGTTTTAAAGTCCCTGTACTGGGTGGTTTCAGGATGGAAATTCTGTTGGGCTTATGACCCTTTAACTGCTGGCCCAACTGGTCACCCAGGTGTTATCCTCTGTCTAGGTCCAGAAAGGCCTGGAAGGGGTGCTTGCCTGTACTGATTGTAATCAGCAAGCTGAAGACACAAATGATAAGTTTTGGAGTAATTACCTATGATGGACAGTCTGTTTCTCAGGGTGAGGAGCCAGAGAAAATTGATAAGGAGGCAATTAAGTCTTTGGACTAGGAAAAAGGTGAAACTGAGAGCTAAAGAACAAGGAAAAGGGGTCTTTAGTGAAGTGGGGAGATGGCTGCCTTGCTTGGCCCATATCATTAACACACACATTAACGATGATAAGGGGAGCAGGAGGGAACTTTGGGAGGTGATGGATATGTCTATGGTCTTGATTATGGTGATAATTTCACAGGTATATATTTGTCCTGAATTCATCAAGTTGTATGTATTAAGTATGAACAGCTTTCTACCATGTCACTAATACCTTAATAGAGTGGTTTAAAAAAAAAAAGAAAACAACATTAGTGGGCTTATGGTGAGAAAAGAAGAATTAAAGAATAAGGTCAGAATTTGGTAGATTTTAAAAGTAAAAATTAATGAAAGTAACATTTTAGGAATGATGAAACCAAAAGCCATACTGAGGATGAGTTGAGGAGAAAATCTAAATACAAAATCAGTTAGCCCAGAGGCCAAGAACATAAATACAGATGTGAAGAGATAAAATAATGACAGCTATGAAAATGGAAATGCACAGAAGTGAGATATATGGCAGTTAACAGAAAAGAGAAATCAGAAACTCAATTCCACATTTTTTACTGTATATGGGTTGAAAAACATTGCCATTTCCATTAATCATTAATACACAATGATTCCACATTAGAAAACAACCTTAATTTTCCATAGAAAATTTTACAGCCTAAGGCAGAAAGAAGCAAACTATAGCCTGAAGGCAAATCCTGCTTGCCAAATGCTTTTAGTAATAAAGTTTTATTAGAACACAGCTTGCTCATTCTTTATGTATTTCTTTTGACTACTTTTGCACTGCAACAGCATATGTGACTATTGGTGACAAAGAAGACCATGTGACCTACAAGTCTATAATGGAAAAAACATGGGTTGATAAGGAGGAAGAAACAGGTACCCTAGGAGGTAGAGAAAAAGCTCTCCAAACTCACACGTATGACTATGACATCAGTAAGGCAGTTCAATAGTTTCTGAGGAAGCGTTAAGTACAGTAGACTCCCATTAACCAGAACTCAAGCAACCAACATTCTCATGCAGCTGAGTACCAGTTGCTTGTGTTCTGGTTAACAAAGAGTCTCCTTATTAATACATTTATCCAGCGTCTACTATCCCCATGGTGGCAATTAACTGACAGTCTACTGTAGATCTCATGAAATGAAACTTGAAAGGCAATTCTGATTCAAATGAAGAAAAGGAATTTGCCCGAAAACATGGTACTCAGATTCTTTGCAGTTCACATACATAATTTTGAAAGCTGGACATAGAAACATACATATAGGAGAGAAACGTGGACCTCTGAAAATACTGTCACTAAGCTGAAGTCCCAAAGAGCTGAAGTTACAAAATGTTAACAGACAACAAAAAGGACCTTTTAGCCATATTCCAAATAAAAAAGAAAATCAGAAAGGCACAACAGAGAAAAGTGGGTCTGGAATTGGTTTTATATGGGTTTGAATCTTTGCTTTGTCCTTCTCTTACCAAGTCAGCTTGGGGAGCTTTTAAACATGTGTACATCTTTTGAACCTGTGGTTTGATTGTGGTTTTTATCTGTAAGATGCTGATGAAAAGCATACCTACCTCAGAGTACTGACATGAATGAAATATGTTTGCTACAGTATGTGGTCTCTAACAAGAGTTCATTACATATGAACTCTCACCACAATTATTAATTAAAGTAATTTTAAGCATGCTTTGAAAGCATTTTAGAAAGGAAGGCATAGGTTAAAAAAATAAACTACAACATGGTATAACAATGTGATATATGTTTTACCTAACTTTAATGAGATGTAGCTGACAAATTAAAAATTGTATATGTTCAAGGTTCACAGCATTAACATATCTATCAAAATGGTAATTTTTAAATATTTGTCTGACAGGCAAAAATAAACTGGAAGCTGGTAGGGAGAGGAGAACAATCGCATCTTATGAAGAACAGTTGAAAATAAGGCTGTGTGACATGGGGGAAAGTAGACAAGAAGAATCAACTGAGCTTTTGGAAGGAGGAATAACTCACCAAGTGATTTCCCACTCTACCCCATCCATACATGAGTTATATGCTTTATCTCCTTTAATGCTTATATCATTTTGGAGGGTTGAGATTTCCCTGCAAGAGGAAGAGTCCCAGGGGATTGGAGGACCTCTCAAAGACATGTTGTAAGGAGAATTCCAGCATAAAATGATAACAAAACCACAGACTCTCCATAATATCCATTCAAAACCTATGGGCTTCGACCTCCATGAGCCAGCCCAGGCAGGGCAGAAGGAAAGTAAAAGCCTTGACTAGAAGAAAGTTTAAATACTGGGGGCATATTGGGAAGCCAGTGCATGAGAGGAACCTGACAGGTCCATGCCTGCCTGCCAGTATACATCCACTCAGAAGATTTTTGCTACCGGAGGGACCATGAGAAAAAGTAAAGAAAAAGTTTTTCCTGTGGGAAACTCTATTTATGGATCCTTCAGACCCTGTATTCTTGAGAGGAGGAGAATGAAGAGAATATAAGTTCTAGAATGAAAAGAAAGAAAGAAAGAAAAGAAAGAAAGAAAGAAAGAAAGAAAGAAAGAAAGAAAGAAAGAAAGAAAGAAAGAAAGAAAAGAGAGAGAGAGAGAGAGAGAAAAAAGAAAGAAAGAGAAAATTATCATATAAAAGAAAGAATGTCCTTTTCAGAGGACATGTGGGTCTATATTTCATGCCTTCCTATTTTTTTTATTTCTTTTTTTACCCCAGACTTCAACCAGATATCTTACCTTTGATGACTAAAATGTTCTGGAATTAATATTTTGTTATTTTCATTGTTGTTTGTTTTATTGTCCATAGAAACACAATGCACAGACCTTGGTATTAAAGAAGTAAGAGATGTAGTGGAAGAAGAGAGTGAGAAGGGCTCCTTCTGTCTTCTCCCCCAATGACAAGGCTAAGAAACCATTTCTAAAACATTTCCACTGACATGTGACCTCCTGAAAGTGCTGTCATCACCAGGGCCCATTTCCTTTGCAATAATTTCCATAAATCACTGAGTCCTTCTAACCTATGTTTGGTCCATGGATTTCTTTATTGCAATAATTTCCTTGCCTGCACAATTGGTTTAGTTCACATTTTTTGTACCAAGAAAAGTGCTAACAACACTATCCATACCACAGTTGACTCCTACTGAGAAAGAAAAGTTGTATTTTTAAGTGACTTACAAAGTGGTGTTTAATATAATTTCCAAAGTTAAGCTTTAAATGTGTTCTGAACTACAGAGAAGTTATTAGAAAATTGGAAAAATGTTTGTGTAATCTTCCAATGAGGCCCCCTGGAATGGTCCCACACATTTGGCTATATCATTCCAGCACATCTGTGGGGGAAGAAAAAACCAAAACAACAAAACTTAGTTCTCTTTTTCTATAGTCCCACTTATAGTCTTAGGCTACTCTGAAGATGCAATAATGTATTTTGTTTTTATTTTTGCAAAGTGATTTGATCAGCCTTTCAGTCCTAGTGGTTGTCATGGCTATTGTTCCCTCAATTCTCACCGGAAGAGAAAATATGGGAGAAGATAAGTGGTGCCCCTTACATTGGCTTCCGGAAGTAAGAATGTATAGCATAATATACCGAATGGAGAATGGAATGAAAGAAATACATAATGCTAAAGGTACATGTTAATTATGGGTACAATATATGTTACCAATTAAGGGTGCAAATGTAGCCACCCTAGCCTGATTCAATGTGTTAAACAAAAATCCCTCAAACACATAAATGTTCCAAGTATCACCCAGCTATCTTATGACTAACATTTAATTTTGAAAGAGGTGACTTTCCTTTGTATTTCCTGGACTCTTTTACAAACCTGTTTATCAAATGTATAGAACACTTTTGTTTATGATAGCTTATGATTAATCATTCACCAAGGACACAGCCCTTTGTACCTGTTATTGTCAAACATTTGTTTGGACTGCATTTCACCCTTTGTACCAAGTGGTCTCTGTTAGAACCTTTTGAAAACAATATACCTGGTTGAATGTGTTAATGGTACTTACTGAAATCATGAGGCTCTGTTGCTATGCCGTACTGCTACTGAAAAGAGACCAAAATTACAATTTCAGTTTAAAAAATCAAATTTATTGTCACCTCCAAATATATCTAATTACCCTTGGGTTACTTGTCAGCATTCTGAAGTAGAATTTTAAAAACTGTTTTGAGCAATGGATGGCCATTTTGTGACTAATGGGTGTTATGTGAAGTATGTCCCTTTGCAAAAAACAGGAACGGGCTGGCACCAGATCTACCCTCATTGTTGCTCTGTGTGTGACGATCAAAGTCCTTTGTGATTACACCTCAAGGGACTATATCCATACATCTGATTACTCAGTGACCAAAGGACCTAGTCTTTCAAAACAACAGCACAGGTCAAAAGAAAAAACAGTGTGTGTTACTGCATTTCTTTAATCAATCATAGTTTAGACACCTCTTAGGTGTGTAAGTACCTCAGATTTCATTTCTTCTTCACTCACGCAGTCAACAAACATTCATTGCAAGCCTCCCATGTGTGAAGGACCTTACAAAAAAAAAAAAAGATCAATCAGGGTGGTCTGTAAATTCCTGAATTTATAACCTTGCTCTGGGTATGAACATGCCTACATTTAACTTCAAAACAAAGTGTAAATGTGCATGCCACATGTCTGATACAGATAATAGTTGTTAAGAGTGCAGAGGAAAATTTTATACATGTGATCTTTTATTCAGAGACCGTGTTACAGCATAAACAGATTTGGATTTAAGGAATGGCGAGTAAGATTTTGATGGGGAAAAAAAAATGCCAGAAGAGGAAGTAGAGGCAGTCAAACAAGAGGGTCAAGAATTTAGAGTTTGGCTAGACAGGAGAGTTCATGAACAGGATTAGCTTGAGATGTGACTTAGAAAGGAGGTGATGAAGGTCTCTTATTTTCTTAGGAGTTTTGATGAGCTGTCAAAGGATGGGGAGAAGGTGCTACATTATCAGATAAAGCTAGAAAAACTGTTTATACTCTGTAAGTAAAAGTGCAGACTGTTTAATATTTTTCCACATGTAAAACATGGTGATATTGACAAATACAGTAATATTTTCATACAATTACTTTAACTTAAGAGTTTCTCCATGAGAAACCTGATGTCTTCCCCTGTGGGTTGTGAGCTCTGACCTCATAAATAGATGTTGATGGAGGCAATGGCAAGTGTGAATTGACTCAATGTTTGTTGATTATTTTAGAGAAAGTTCAATGATAACCTTCATGTTTAAATCAACAAATTATCAGAATCTAATAACTGCAGCTATGCCAATACAATAACATGAAGGAAGACTGCTGATTTTTGCTGAAAAATAGTTTCAAAATGGCAAGTAGCCCATTGTGTCAAATGAATTCTACTTTGTTTCTTAAAAATTGCTTCAAAGTTCTAATGTTTACTTTGGATACAAAGTAAGAAGCTAACTTTAGGAGTACAGTGGGAAGGGGTGTTCTGCTCTGATATCCACTTGTATATACTGGGGGTGCCAAAAAAGTATACATATTTTAAGAGATGTTACCTATGTATTACTTCATGAAGTTTAATTGAATTATGGTAGCAATGTACAGTATGATGCTCCCTCAAAAGATGGCATTAATCGAAATGAATGCTAACATTGCCATGCAATAGGCAGAATAGTCAAAGGAAATGGCAGAAACACTGTTATCATTCGAGGAGCTCAAAACCATTTTGAAGTGTTATTTGAAATTTGAGAATGTTATTTGAGTTTCTCCCACATTCTTCTGACTTACCACCCCTTGACTTCTACCTATGGGGCAGCTTAAAGGATGTGGTGTACTGTAGAAAATCAGCTGTACTGGTAATACTTCAGGAAGAAACGAAAACATGCTCAACAATGCAAGTAGACACTGGCCAACGCTGCTCAAGCAGTAGTTCACCATAATCAGAAGTGTCTGGACACTGATGGTAACCACATTGAGCCCCTCTTGTAATTGGAGATGTCAATTATGACTTGTATTCATATTTTGTTATCAGTATATATTATTACAATTTTAATAGTTTTTCTCTTTCTTAAAATGTGTATACGTTTTTGGCACCTTCTGTATACTCCACATTTGTTCACATATTTATTACTTCCTACATTCTTTCATGAAACATTTATCAAGTGTCTATCACATATCAGAATGGGTTATTCTTTAAAATGGCATTATCTCAGAGACAAAGAGATATTTATTTTATTGCTGTTTGAGGGTGCCCCTCAGAGAAGGACAATTATAAAACAATGACTCATTTAATCCTTCCTTTAACTATCACAAACTCTATGTCCTGAAAAATACAAAAACAAATAAGAAATGCTCCCTCAGAGATCTTGCTCTCTTGTCTCATCTCCAATCCAGAGTCTTATAGTATGTAACTCTATACGTTTCTGTATTTATCATCACCCAGGATGTGCTTAAATAAGACCATCTGGGAAAACATTGCAAAACCATATCTATTATCATCATGATTTGGTTTATGGATGATTCCCTTCAGATGTTTGAAAACATGAAATTCCAACACATGTGAAAGAATAACTTCTTCATAGCAGCTTTACTAAAGTAAAATTCACAAACTACAAAATTCATTCCTTTGAAGAGTACAATTCAGTGTTTTTTAATAGATTCAAAGAGTTGTGAAACCATTGCCACTATGTAATTGCCACTTACTTATTTTCTCTATCTATGGATTTGCCTATTCTGGACATTTCTTATAAATGAGATCACACACTATGTGGCCTGTTATTATGGCTTCTTTCACTTAGCATAATGTTTTCAAGGTTCATTCATGGTGTAGCACATATCAGAACCTCATTATTTTTATAAAATATCTAATATTCCATTGTGCAAATATATCACATTTTGTTTATCCATCTGTTGATGAACATTTGGGTTATTCCCAATATGGCTGTTATGAAAAATGCTGATATGATCATTTGTGTACAGGTTTTTGCAGAGACATAAATTTTCGATTCTCTGACTATATACCAGAGGTAGAATTTCTGGGTCATATGGTAATTCCATGTTCAACATTTTGAGAAACTGTCGAAGTGTTTTCCAACTTGGCTGCACCATTTTACATTCCCACCAGCAATGAGAGTTCTAATTTCTACACGTCCTCGCCAACACTTGTTTCAGAAAGGTTTTTGTACTCACATGTGAGTAATGTGTCTTAATTTCTCAGAATTCATATAAAAGTACGGTGAAATACACTATAACAATTATTTTAGAGGCAGTGAGAAATGGTATCCTTTTTCCATTCTGACAGCTACTCAAATCCCTGTGCCATCCTGCATGACAGGATTCCAGAATTCTGGGAAGGGAATTGCTTGCAGGCATTGTGTACTCCCCATGTGGCACAGTTATTCTTTCAAACTTTCCCTGAAGCAGGAAGGAGCATTGCTTTAGGGCCTTCAGTGGCTCTCCCTAATGCAGACAAAGAATACAGTGTGCAAGCTGAGAGAAATCAAGTGCTACATGTTCGTTAGGGCCGTAAGGCTGAAGAACTCTTGATTTGCCTCCCATTTCATACAGGTTATTTATATATTCTAACTGGAACTTTGGCTTTTCTTATGATTACTATGTATCTTTTACGAAGCCAGTGCCCAGTCATCTGATAAAGTTGTTATAGTGCTAATGGCCAAATATTTCCCTCAGGCACATTCCTTAGCAAAATTAAGATGCACAGCATGCTCCCAGATGATAGCCAGCAACAACCAAATCAGTGAGTCTTCAGGAATTCATGATTTGAATAACATGTTCAATTTACTCACCTTTTAAAAGTTAGGAAAGAGTGCCTGTGACCTACAAATACTTGAAACTCTATTAAAATGCTATCATGTGAAAATGTATTGTGTGATCAGGGCAAGAGTTCAACCTTACCCAATCTGAAGCTAGCATAAGTAAACAACTATAGAATGTGCATGATTTTAGATACCAGTGTATATTTGAAAGTGAGCCTGATCTTACAAGATTAGGTGAAAGATTTTAGGTAACTTATGTTGGGATGTATTATATATATCACATATTACTATTTGAGACTGTTAAATCTCTTTCATCGCCCCCCCCCCCGCCAAGCACACACACACACACACACACACACACACACACACACACACAAACACGCACACACACATCCAAGTTATTGGACAATACCATCTGTACGACCTTACTCTCAATACACTGCTCTTATGAAATGCTTTGTGGGCCCCTGCTTGTTTTTGTCCCTTAAAAATGTTTACTAAATAATTGCAAAGTTTGCTAAAATTATTAGATTAAACCGTTTTCAAAAGTATTCATTTCCTTTGATGTCACGTTTCATACTCTTATTACTCTGGATATTGAGTCAATGTCAGGGACTCTTTCAATAGTTTTTCTCATGAGCAGAATGGGGCAAAAATAGGGAGAGATTGAAGAAAGTTAAGAGTTATTTTAACAAGTTTTATTTGTACAAAGACCTCTAGTTTCTTCTACTTTTAACTGATGGACATCGTCTCCATTCTCTGCCTCCAGGTGCTGAGCAAGATCTTTTAACAAACCTAAGAACACACTTCCTTACTTGCTCGGGAGACTAACCTAGATCCCTGTCCTGTTTGGTAAAAGGGTAGAGCTATGTAGAACCACTGTATTGCCTCAAGAACATGGCTAGAATTTGAAGAATCTTTAGACATGACTTCAAGTTGTCCAGACCACCTTATGGAAAAACAAAACAAAACAAACAAACAAAAAAATACAAAAGTTCAATGTTTCAAATGCTCTGTGAAGACTCTAGGGAAAAATCACACGTCCCACCCTACTATCAGGGGTCTCCATCATAGTGCTCCACCACTCTCTCCACTCATCTGCTAGAATGTCCATCTCTCCCTGGAAGATAAGCCATGGGGCAAGAATCAGTTCTTGACCATCTTTGAGTCTCCAGTGCCTGCCATACGGTAGGTATTTGAAAACTGTGTGACTTGATCTTTTGCTAAGTCCCTTGCAAAGAAAGAATTCTTTTAACACTTCCATTGAGCTACACAAATACATGTAGGAAAGGCAAAACTTAATCTCTACCCTCTTTGGGGCTCCAGTTGGACCTGAGTATTAAATTGACATAAAACAGATGAACAGGTGAAAATCATGTAGCTATTTACATGCACATGGGACTCCCCACAGAAAAATAAAGATCCAAATAAGTGACAAAATCTAAGTGCCCATATAATAGGTTGAATAAATAGAGGCAATTGTGGACAAGTAATTAAAAAATAGGGGCAAACCACAGAAAGATAAGCATTATTTCAACAAGGTCTGTTTGTACAGATTTCTCTCTGCCTCCATGCCCATCTCTGTTGATGAGAATGTTTCTTTCTGGGACAGGGAGGGCACCTTTCACAGGCCAGTTCTATGTCCTGCTTTCAGAAGAAAAAGGGGGAACAGAGTGCTATTCTTGTACCTGCTATTTTTCAAGGGCCTTTAACTCAAAATAACCCTTATGCTAAAGTGGCAGCTTTTCAGGTGACATATTCTGCCATCCATTATTTGTTTATGTAGGTGATGATTGCAACGTCTTCATAAGGTTACTTTGGGGAGTGAATGAATTGTGTGTGTGTGTGTGTGTGTGTGTGTGTGTGTGTATCGTAGAGCATTTCCTTAAACTAAAAATAATAATTTATATTGATACAGCATTTTGTAAGTGCAATATAAGTATGAATTATTCATTTTAGTTTTAGGAAATAATCTGTGTAGGTAAATGGATGTTTCCACCATATTTTAATCCAGTCTGGTTCCCTGATGTGATACTAAAAAAAATGTGTGAAAATTCAAATTAATTTACCTTCACAGGGAGTTCCCTGGTGGTGTAGTGGCTAGGCTTCGGCACCCTCAATGCCATGGCCTGGGTTTGATTCCCAGCCAGGGAACTACCCCCCTCCACCCCCCAAAAATTTACCTTCACACAAACACAAATGACTAATTTCTAGCTTATAAAAATAAATTATTAATTTAGTTGGTAATCAAAGTCCAAACAAATCCTTGACCATGAAGCCTCTAATTATTCTTTTGTTCTTCCTTGTTACAGCAAGGGAGAGAGAAGAGGGTTTGCTCTAGGAGATTCTGCATGGTTTATATGTAATTACATGATCTGTTATCCAAGTATTTGTCTTGCGCTACCTACATTACAAGCTTCTTGACCGTTTGCTTCATTCAGTACTGAGATGCATATCCGAGACACCTCTTAAGAAACATTAATTGAATGAATAATTGGAAATAAGCCTTTTTATTTAAATCTAAACTCTTGCTGAGTTTTAACTTTTTTGATCATATAATCACTAACCATTTACCAAGAAAAAAATATAATCAGCAGTGAGTCATATTTTAAATTCTTTTATTTTTATTTTGATCACCAATATTACAGATATAGTATGATTTATGTATTTAGTTTTCAATCAAACCTAGAAAATAATCTGAGCATATGACTAAATTTGCCTTTTCAACAATCTCGAGTTATATCTGTTCATTTAACCTCGTTTTACTTAAATTATGTATGAGGGCTGTCTGGAAAGTATCCAGCCATGTAACCGTTCTCACTTTATTGAAAATGGCTGAATTTTTTCCAGGTAACCCTTGTTTTCTTCACTTTTCCTACTTCAGGTAACTGGCGAATGTGGATGTGGAAGAGTTTGCCCCATCCTGAGAAGATTCAACTCAGTGCAGACATAAAAGATCAATTTCGAAAGTATTAATAGTTGCTGAACCAATCGTGCATACTTTCGATTCTCAAACTACCCACATTTAACATCCAATTCTGTAATAAAAAAACTTAAATCGCAGTTTGCTGAGAGAGAGAACGTAGAGAAGTGACCTGTACAAACCCACACTGCCCGCACCAGCCACTCTGGGGCTAGCTCTGTGATGAAATGTATACCCACCAACCTTCGTTTCAGGGCCATTTTCTCCTTAGTGAAACTTTATTTTTCCATCTGGCTTGTCATTATGGTTCTATGAGCACAAACAGAGAGCTCTATTTACATAAGAACAAATTCGTATGTGGAGCGTCTTATCGATAAAAGCAGATTCAAAGTTTCCAAAATTAATGTGTCAATTGAAGGCTCTAGCCAATTTTACATGTAATAAAACTAATCAAATTTGACATCATTAAAACCCATTTACATGGGGAGATCTCCAAATAACTGCTTTTTGTTTATTTACTTTTCACATTGAGGACAATCTAGGTAAAGGCAACTGATAGCTGAATTCCACAAATATAGAGAAAAAAGACATTTTCTTTTGGAAACCAGAGAGATAAGTGATTTTTTTATGTACATAATTTGAAAACAACTTGAAAATGGAAATGTTTCCCATGCTCTTACCAGGCCTATGCCCAAAATAAACTATTCTAACTCACTAGTACAGGGTTATGGATAAATGACATATTCCATGGATGAATTACATGGAAAAAAAGCTTAATGTATCATCTTGCTACAGAGTCTCAGGCAGCCAGACAGCCTTGCCCCATATCTATCTTGCACACTATTTATGTGTTTCCATTTGCATGAACCTACTCCAAGGTTTTGCCCGGTTGATTTTTCAAGTTAATGATAGGGCACTTGGGGAAAGATTAATGTCAGGAATGCAGAGCTTCAGCAAATTGTTGAAGAGTTTCACCATACAATTAATCTCCCTCTTTCCTACATTACAAAAGTGTGAGGGATGAATGCAGAGAAGCTGAAATAATGCAGATATCACAGGTCGTCTGTGAGAGCTGGGGGAATCAGCTATAAAACTGATAGGAAGATGGCTCTCTGCTTAAGAAGTATTTATAAATCATCTCCTGCTCCCTCTGCCAACCTTTGCTGCCAAGTGCTTATGGGACCTTAGTGCTTTATCCCATTTGGCTGTCATCATCAGGGTGACAGTCCTCAAGGTAGGACTCTGGGAAGGAGATGAGATGGCATCTCAATTAAAGCAATGCCATGCTCTTATCCCCATGAGGTCCTCTAATATCCTCTTTTTGTTTTCAGTTTTATCTTCATTTGGCTGTAGACAATTCTCTTCCTACAATGTGTTATATAAAACAAGTACTTCCTCCTTCCAAGGCAATATTGTGTAGCAGACCAGAGTGATATTCAAAAATAGTTATGCCATAGACACAGACCAATGAGAAGAATGCAGGTCTCCGATAAATCCCTGTTAACCTTTTACTCACTGGATCATCATTTTTGGAGGGACTCTTGAAGGAGAGGAAGAGTGGGACTATGGAAACAAGGGTCACAAAATGCTTGGGGTAGTGACTTGTCTCAAATTGTAAAATATTTTGTTCTTCTGTCTATAAACTTCATCAGCATTAATTTCCCTCTCTTTTCTTAGCTTTTTAACTAAGTATCTGGAGTTGGTTCTCATAGGCAATCAGTAAAATAAAACCCCAAATATGTAACCCCTCTCAGAATAGGTGATAGGTACTGGTAATCTTGTGAATCTTTCTCTCAATCCCAGATAACTGGAACTTGTTTGCTCAGTGGGCCTCCTGAACAAAAAGGGCAGTGCTTTGTCCAGCCACAGTACCTTTCTATACCCAGCTGTGCTGACTGTCTTTGCTCACACCAGTGTGCTATGGGCTGTGAGTTGGCAGCCCAAAGAGAATTACTGGAGCACAAGGATGAGTTTTGGTTATTGAGAAACAAAATTTTTTTCCCCTTTCACTTCAGGTACGTAATAGTTCTGCACTTGATCTTAGCCAAAAGGCCGAGAAGCGATAATAATTCTGAAAGAAAAATTTAAAATTTAGAGGCTAAGTTACTTTGTTCTTAATATTGGTCAGAGCTCAGAGAGAAGCAGAAATACCTAGAAAATGCAGATGCCAGACTGTTCTCCCTAGGGAAAAATGATCACTGTCTGGGGGAGAGGAAACAGGAGCTCTGGACCTCCTAGTGATATGGCAGTGGGGCTGCCTATGCCTGGGGAAAAAATGTAATAGGCAAAATGGGCCCCCTTGCCATTTATGACATTTTGGTTTATTGTTCAACATTTGTATTGGCAAGTGTCAAGCACAACATTTGGACAACACATTTCATGTGAATTAGAGGGCTGTCCCCATCATTAATATTGGAATACTTATTGGTGCCACCACCTTCAAGATTTTAAACAGCTATCAGAATTGATTCATTGGTTCCCTTTGTTATATTACCTGAGATTTCAGTGAAATCAGGATTTTATTCAAAAAACAAAACTTAGGAGGAATACATACTAAATTGCTGAATTGTATGTCTAGTTTAGTACGTATTCCTCTCATTTATGACTTCTAATAGGGATTAGCTCTTGGTGCTGAGATGAAATTCCATTGTAAACTCTGCTGCTAAGCTAGGATCTCAGTGAGCAGTTGGGTCCCTCTCAGGGCCTCTTGCCTCAGACCATCCACCTCTCCACGAGTGGGCTGACTGCCACAGTGCTTGACTTCAGCAGTCTGTGTGTTTATGTCTGTGCCTGTGTGTTTAACTCAGAATCAAGGGCTTGGAGGATTCCCAGAAAGGCTGCCCATTCCATTCCCCTTCCTTCATAACCCAAGAAGAAAGAGATTTAGAAAACTCAAAAGTCTCTTTATTTACTCATATGTAGGGAAGAAAAAGACATATGTGAGAGAAGGGGAGACTTCTCTGACATCTGCCTCTATTTAGAGGCTCATCTTTGTGGTTAAGAGTTGACCTATTCATCACCTTACCCTCTGGGTTCAGGGTAATTCCTACAGTGTCAATCACACCCCAGTGAAAGAGGACAGAGTCAGACAGCATTGCCATGAACATTCTCTTGTCCATATAGTCCTGAGAGTCTCAGGGTAGAAGCATCTTCTGTACCTTTGTTTATTGGTGCCACAGTTATAGGCAAACATTGGCACAGTCATGTGGCCACAAGCTCAAGACCAAACGGTACATATTTGGAAGGTATAAGGCTCTCAGTTGATTGCCACAGTAATCCTCAGAGGTAACAACATCGTCATCTTATAGATGTGGGGCTTAATGGCTCAAATGTTTGCAACAATTCTGCTTGTAAGCTACAGAAGCAAGCACTAAGCAAGGTCAGACCCTCCTTCTTCTGGACTCCCATGACAACTTATAGGGCAAGAAAAAGTAAGTGGTATAGTCAATCACAAAATATGGCCTTGCACTTCTGGCCTCTTATACTCAGCATTTGGGGTGCTAAGTACCTCTTAGCAGCAGTGCAAAGGAAATGAAGGACCCTGCTAGAAACCTATGTACCCAGTATACCAGTCTCTTCCTTCTCCTGAGCACGGTCCCTGCTGAAGCATATCTCTGGGTGCAGCAGTCTTGAAAGAAAGAGATCCTCTACCCCAAAGTCTCCTGCCATCCTCTGGGGTCTGCAGTCAGCTAGCTGATTGAAGCAGGGTGTAGCTTGATCCTAGCAGATGAAATCAGATTCTCTCCCATATATCTGGTGTCAAAATACAGAGACGGTGCCCAGGATCTACAGGGTCATAGACAGTCCACCCTCATTATTCACAGATTCCGTATCTGCGAATCTGCCCACTTGCTGAAGTGTATGTGTAATCCGAAAATAGTACTAGTGGTGTTTTTGCTGCATCCGTGGACAGGTCTCAAGTGAGTTCAAACAAGGCCCCTCTCTGCCTTCTTAATTCATTTCTCACATGAGGGCTGTCTGGAAAGTATCCAGCCATGTAATATGAAAAATAGAGGCACTTATGGCTGGGTTTTTTCTGGACAGCCCTCATGCTATAAAGAAGTGCCTTTTTTCAGTCTATTTAGTGCCATGTTTTATGCACTTTGGTTGGTGATTTCACTGTTTAAATTGGCCCCTAAGCATCATGCCGAAGGGCCGTCTGGTGTTCCTAAACTCAGGAAGGCTGTGATGTGCCTCGTGGAGAAAACACGTGCATTGGATGAGCTCCCTTCAGGCCTGAATTATAGCATTGAAGGTTAATGAATCAACAATATGTATTAAATAAGGTCTCTTTAAATGGAAACACACATAAAACCAGATAATGTATTGATCAGTTGATGAAACTGTCATAACCAGAGACTCACAAGAACATAACCCTCTATGCTCCCTATGAGCAATAGTTTAATATTCACTAATTCAGTATTTGTGGCAACTTTGTAGAACATAACTACTGGGAATAATGAGAATCAACTAATAATCAGACACCAGGGTCATGAATTTCTGGTCAGGCCCGGTGGAAGCAAGGATATGTGACCTTCAGAAGGTGCTGAGCAGATGCTCCCAGATGTGCTGAGATGAGAAGCTGTGAAGGCCTGGGGAGAAACAGGCACGGATAAAGGCACTTCTTGTTTCTCCCTTTCTTGTCCCCCATACTCTAGCTGTGCCTCCTGAAGCCGGTTGCTCTGAGAGTCTTCCTATATCCAACCTTAAACACGCATGAACTCAGGCAAGCATCAGCACATTTCTGTTCCTTTCATACACATTTCCATAGACTAAAACTAGCCCAGTATTACCAGTAAATACCTCATAATAAGATCTACAAATTGAATCATAGATGAAGTACAAATATCTATTAGACGATGTGATTCTCATCCTTAGCACCAATAAAATGAAAGACAAATTTAACGAGGAACGTTGTAGATCCCAATTAATGACCTAATAACCTGTATCCTTGTGCTTTGGAATTTCTAGTCACCTTTATTTATTTGGAATAAATTCTATTCGGGTATTTATTTAAAGTTTTCCCCATTGCATTCCACTAAAGAAATATATCTCCCTTTTCATACTTGACCTTGACCAAAGAATTGAAATCTCGACCTCTTTGAGGCAGAGTGGGTTCATTCGGGAGTCAGAAGTCCTCTCTCATCAAAGCTAATTGATAGAGCTTTGATTAGATGGTTTTACAAGAACTACAAACTTATGCAGTTTTGCAAAGCTGTTTCTTCCTTTTTGGGGGATAATTTGCACCTACTGCTGTAGATCAAAGTGAAGCAAAAAAGATCCAGAAAATCTAACATGCTTCTTCATTTATTTACTGGCTATAATAAAGGAAGGAATGATCACTGCAATTTCAAGGATGATCAACCTCTGCCAACCGCTTCGTATACTTCATTGATAAAGCACTTGACAGTCTTACAAGGTAGTGATCATTTTCCACAGAAGGAAATGGAGGATTCACACAGATTAACAGAGAGGCCTAAAGTCACATAGAGGCAAGGCTGGGATCGAAACTCACATCTGCTTAACTTCAAAATTGTACTGTTTTCATTTTACTGTTAGTTCATCCAGGAGCAGAGGTCGAGACAACACATGCAGAAGAATTTCCACAAGCTGGAGTATAGCAAAGAAGATAGCATTTCAGACCTTTCTCCGAGGGTTTCATAAGCCATTGCAATCTAAGATACCCTGAGGACCAACATAAAACAAAACAAAGCGGCCTACTCGTTCCCAGTGACGCGAGTCCTATTGCCAGTGACACCCACTGCTTTCCTCCCAAGACCAGAAGACCCCATTTCCCAGCCTTGGACCCCCTCCTGTGCTTGCCTAGCCTCACGTAGTAACAGAAGACACCTGCACTCAGTGCACAGGCTTCCATCTCTGCAAAGCTATTGCTTCTATGGATAGGAAAGGGTGAATCTAGAACATCTAGTTGCACAATCTTTAACTTGTCATTGGCTGAATTGTAAATAGGAGTAAGTCTTACTTGTTTTTCAGAATATGTTACACTTTATACACATTAAAAAGCGCATGGCTTAAATTATATGCAAAGTACAAGCAGGGAAGTGAATACAGCTGGAAATACTCGACCTCACAATAAATGTAGCATATTTGGTTCAGAGCATTTTTCTTATAAATATATGGAATGTTTATGCAACCCATCAGTTGCCATCACAGTGCCAATAAAACCCAAGAGAGGAAGAGTTTTTTGATACAAACATTGGTATTCACATACAAAATATTTATTCATGGTATCTCTTCAATCCAATGCTTTGAAACTTCTTCTCTGTATTCAATTTATGAACTGCACATGTGTTTGGTGACTAGCATGTAGATGAGATAAACTGAATGCCATCATTCTATAAGAAGAGAAGTCAATCAAATCAAATGCATACGTGTAAATTCCAGTTATAAACCTACTCAGTGATTTTCTCAAATGTTTGACTTACAACTACAGAAAGTCACTAAATATAAAAACAATGTGACTAAATATCCTAACTCATTTTACTTGGCCATGAGCAGCCGATCCTGCATGTATGCTCTACCTTCTCTTCCGACACTGGTGAGACCTGTTTTCTTTGTAAGACCTGAGCCCAGCGGGCAACCTGCGGAGGCTTCCCTCTCTCAGATCCCATTGTCTGATGAGATGAAGCTGCCTTTGCCAGTGAATAGAACTAACATCCCCCAGTCCCTTAGTATTTTAGGAATCTCTACAGGGTCCACCTCACTGTCTCCTCAATCTTTCAACAAAATACAATGTTGCAAAGCAATTGTGTCAATAGTTTTCTAGAATTGCTCTGATTGCAATTTGATCTTTGGCCTCTAAACTTGATATTTCAAAACTTCATTTACTAATACAGCTTAACCCTCTCTATTCCTAACTACCACATGAATTTCTTCTGCCCTCAGACAGAAAAGAGCTAGTTTACATGAAAGGTATTCCAGGCTTCTAACATGAAGACAGCAACTGTTAGATGCATATCCTGTTTACACTTCCCATTCCAGCCAGAAAAGATTTTGACCGCTTCTTTCCTCCACTTTTCTCCTTTTATTTTCTTTTCTTAACCCTAGTATGTCTAATCATCTGTCAGAATAAGAGTGGCTACCCACTGCCTGAGAGCGCTCCGCCCCGGGGACGAAGACCACAGAGTGGGCCACATGGTGTCATGCTTTTTGTACTGCAGTTTAAGCCTCTTTGCAATTTGAACTGAGAGCTACACATATTCCATGCACATCGATACATTCTGGCTTAATGATTGGGTGAATTACAGCATTCTGATGTGTTCCCAGATTGTGCAAAACGGAGAAAGTATTTAAAAATGTGCTTGCAAATTAAGTATATTGAGAAGACACGTACGTATAAGGCTTTGGTTTCATGTAGGCAGATTGCAGGGGTATCCAATCTTTGGGATTCCCTGGGCCACGTTGGAGGAAGAACAATTATCTTGGATCACCATTAAATATACTAACACTAACAGTATTGATGAGCTAAAAAAGAAATCATAAAAAAGAAATCTCATAATGTTCTAAAAAAATTTACGAATTTGTGTTGGGCCACATTAAAAACCATTCTGGGTATCACAGGCCCACGGGCCATGGGTTGGACAAGCTTGTGATAAAGTGTAGTGGTTACTTACAACTTCATTAGAACAGAAGGGCTTGGGAGACCTCAAAGAAAATGATGGGTAAAGTGAGCTCTGTTAAAACCAAATTTTCAGTTCCAAAAAAAAATTATGTTTGGATCGTTGCACTTTGATTTACACATACCTTTGTTTTAATTTCTTCATTTGTGAAATACAGTGCCATCGTCCAATTTCTGGCATTATAAAATTATCAGTGATGCATGGTAAATTTGAATTATCTGTGCCCATCTTGAATTTCCAGTAAATTATGGATGAAGGAAAGGTGAAAATCTGAAGGCATCCATAGGACAATGGAGCCAGCAGCTATAATCAAGTGTTTGTGAGGAAGAAATCATTTCATAGACAACTTGATTGCCTTTTTGATGGAATTACAAGATTTACAGAAGCAATGGAGTTGATGTAATATGTCTAGAATGACAATTTTAATACATTTGATACAGTATTGCTCAAAATCCCACTTGCAAAATCTATTTGTGTATGTTGGGACTATCACTAGAACAGAAAACAAAGGAGAGACTGCCAGTGAATGAGTAAGAACAGATAATGCTGTCTCCTGGTCCATACTTCAAACTCTGCCTTACAACAACAACAACTACAACAACAACAAAAAGACTCTGATTTGAAGTTGAAAAAATCTGTTTCAAAAATTAAAAGATTGTCATACCTGTTGACCTTATTGAATATCTGGAATTTTAGAAATTGTGCAAAAAATTTGGTAGGACTATGGGTTACTGACCACATTTCTTGAGCAAAAATTAACAGTTGTGCAAAACTCTGATGTTATAAAGAAGCATAGTGAGTGCTCATTGAGCTCTGAGTGAGGACAGTCTTAATTGGTGTGCTGCAGGCATTCACTAAAGAGTGACTCACAGTGACATGTAATGCATGCTAAGGAGAACATGGGGAAAAAACAAGAGAGAATTTCAGAGTAGAGAGGGAATGTAAGAGAAAAACCTTTGTGTGAATCAGTTATCAACAAGGCCAAGCTGCAGTGAGTGGGAGTGAAGTGGGTGAAAGGCATCTTCAGTGATCTGTCACACTTTATAACTTGCTTATGCAGCTGAAGTCTAAACACAAAACAAAACAAAACAAAACAAAACAGATAGCATGCTAAGAAATAGAAATCAGGAGACACAGGGCTTCCCAATGGCAACGCTGAGTACTAAAGAAAATGAAGCAATGTATTTAAAATTCTGGGAGAAAATAATCTTCAATTTAGAATTATAAAATCAGTCAAAATACCAAATGCAAGGGAAGATAAATGAATTTGAAGACATGCAAGGGCCTTGTATACCAATGAGTAAAACATAAAACATGCATCTTCAGTTTAAAGGGTTATATGAGAAAGGAAATGTAATCATAGTATACTACTTGGCTCTGTGAAGAATAATGTAAATGTAAGAATATAAACAGTGCTTTCTGAGCTACCCAGACATGATGATATATGTCATTGTGAGGGAGGAGAGGAGTTGCTTATGAGAGCTCATTCATCATGCCAGAAAAAAAAATGCATCATACCTAAAATTAATAAATGATGAATGATTACAAACATATGAAGGAGGTAGGTAAATAAACAGAGCAAACCTCTGCAAGGATCCAAAGTGGTCATCCCCAGGGAGTGAGAATGAGGGATGCATACAGGTGGAGCAGAGAGTTACTGGATTTTGTTATATAGCTTTATTGCTATTTGATCTTGTTTAAACATGCATGTATTAGTTGGGTAAAAATAAATACTTAAAACAGATACCAAGCCCTACTTATGAAAGAAAAAGACAGAGAGAGGGGAGAGAAACATCATGTGGCTAGAGAGGTGTGTGTATGAGATGGTGTTGTTGAGAGAAAAGTCTGTGGACAGTTTCAGCAGTGTGGACCTGGATCATGTATCTGTTTCTGCTCATTCATTAGCAGTCTCTCCTTTGCTTTCTGTACTAGTGATAGTCCCAATACACACAAATAGATTTTGCAAGTGAGATTATGTGCAATAATTGTATCAAGTGTATTAAATTGTCATTCTAGAAACATTACGTCAGGGTCACCCTGATTGAAAAGTTCAGATCCAGTCTTACGATTAGTTGCTTGACAAAGAAGGTGGAACCAATGGTATCTTCCAACTTTGGATCCTAGACTTCCAGGAAAATATTGGTATCTGTATGTTTTTTTCCTTCTATTTTTTCATTTTGCTAGAAATAAACCTCACATGAACTACTAGCAAAAATAAAAGTAACTATAATCATAATGTAACATTTATGGAGTGCCTATTGTATGCCACATAATGATTGAAGCACTTCACATGTATCCATTCATTCACTCATGACACCATGAGGTAGGTCCAACTCTCATTCCTAGCTTAAGAAGTTTTGGTGCTTTGCCTGGGCCCCCTTTCCTACTGGGTGTCATGGATGCTGATGCCTCAGGGACATTCCCTTCTCAACTGCCCTTGACCAAATAGGAGCCACTTTTCCTAGGAGTTTGTTCCTACCCACATCTGCTTCCCAAAGAGGCAGCTGCAGCCAACTAATGCAGGGATACAAAGTCCAATTCCTTGCCTTAAATTGAGACCCAGTATGTACTGAAATTGATTTCCCAGAGCTCCCAGGAATTCAGAGGGAATGTTGACTCCAGCTGAGACCACATCTTCACCTGGGCTTATTTTGCTTCCCTTTTCCTTTTCTCTTGAGAGCCTTTCTTTAGTAAACCAAATGCATCACATTCCCCATCCCAAGATCTGCTTCTAGAAAACCAGACTTAGAATGGCTTTTACAGATGACAAAAATTGAAACACATAAAGGTCCAGTAACTTGTGCAAGAGCCATACTATGAAGTGGCAGAGAGAATTAAACCCAGGCTGTCCATGTAGGAGCCCTGAGAGCTGAGTGAGAACGAAGCCACTCTTCAGAGAGCCGGGATGAGAAGAAGTGCTAATGTAGTTCAAGTTCCAGGTTCCATCATCTCTGAAGCTTTACTGCCTCACTCTTCTCAGGCAGATCAACCACACAAAGCCATAAACTATCATTTGACTACATTTGGTCTGATTGAATTTCTGACATTTACAACAAAGAATCCTAAGACAGCACCCTTAATATAAATAGGGAAGTTCAGGGGAAAACCATTATCTTGTTTTAGAGACAACATAATGAGCTTGTTCATGGACACTTTTAGGTGTATACGCCCAAGAAATTTGTTCAAGAGCTCTTTGCTAAAAGAGAAAACTGATTATGTGAAAAGAGGAAATAAATCTTAGGCTGGGTACTGATGCTTCACACTGAAAGGAAAGTATGGAAGGGAGTATTCCCATGGAGTTGTTCAGACACTGGTATTAAGTTTGTCAAACTCTGTAAATAAAAGTAGAGAACAGCTAGTGAAATCTGAATTTCCCCATAAACAGTAAACACAATTTTAGAATGAGTATATTCCATGCAATATTAGGGACAAATCACACTAATTTTTTTATTGTTTATTTAAAGTCCAAAGTTAACTGGGTATCCTGTATTTTTTCTAGCAATGCTGTTAGTTGGGCACCTTTGTAAGTGAAATAGTAGTTGACTTTCTGAGGCCATTAGATACCACTATCCTTTTTACCTTTTTGTAAAAATAATTGCCTTTCTAAAGTATTAAGTAGATACAAGATGAATTTAAACTATATCGCTGACATAAATAACAGTGATGGAATAAACACCTCATGCCCACCACTTCCCGGGTTGAAAAAAATAACATTCCTTTTTACATGTGAAGAGCCAGTGCCTGCCTTCCCAATCTCATTCTGGGCTCCTCCCCCAGAATCAAACACCACCTTAAATTATCTATCCAGTACCTAACATTTTTCATTTAATTGTGAAAGTTATCATTTATATGAAGACTACATAAAACATTTGTACAGTATAAGGCATTAAACAGAGAAACCGGTATAACCACCATCCCAGTCAAGAATGTGATCATTGCCAGCCCTCAGAAACACCCTCTGGATTCTTCCAGCTCCCTCCCATTACAGAAAACCACTATTCTAGACTTCTCATGAAAATCAGTTTCTTGCTTTTCTTTATAATCTTATCATCTTCCTATATATTCCTATGTAGTATAAATTAATGTGTCCTATTTTTGAAACTTACATAAATAGAATCATTGATTTAAAGTATATATTCTGGATGAGTGTAGTAGGTTGCCATAATAAATTACCACAGACTGGACAGTTTAAACAACAGAATTTTTTTTCTCAGAGTTCTGGAAGCTGGAGGTCTAAAATCAAAGTGTTGGCAGGTTTGGTTTCTCCTGAGGTTGCTGACGGATACTTCCTGGCTGTTTCCTTGCATGTTTTGTTGTTGTTATGGTTGTTTTATGTTTTTTATTTTTTCCTGTGACCATGAGCCCTGGGTATATCTTACTGTTCTTATAAAGACACCAGTCATATTGAATTAGGACGCACCCTGATGACCTCACTTAATCGTAACTACTTCTTTAGAGGCTCCATATCCAAATACAGTGACTGGGGGTTATGGCTTCAATGTACAAATTTGGTGGGGGGTGGAGGGGAACAACTCAGTCCATAACATATTCTTTGGTGAATTTCCCCATCCCAACATTATATTTGTGGAATTCAGCCATCTTGCTGAAAACAGTTGTAGTTTTCTGAATTTTCGTTGCTGTAGAATTCCATGGTACATATTTAAACAATTTTGCCATATCCACTTACAGTTGGTGGGCATTGTAATTATTTTCAAGTTTTGCTTTTATAAAAAATGCTGCTTTGTGGATTTTTTCAATGTTTATACTCATGCACAAAAACAGTATTTTTTTAAGATGTAAATTTAAGAGTGAAACTATTGAGTCAAAAGGTATGGATATCTACAAATGTACTAGGTAACATCAACCTGGTTTTCAAAATAGGTTTAATTAACATTCCCAACAATGTTGCATAAGAGGTCCTTTTGCCCTATAGCCACAATAATGTAATGTCTCTGACTTTTTTTTTTTTTTTACTTATTTATTTATTGACTACTTGATCAGTGAGTAATGGTATTTCATTTTGTTAGTTCTTTTTTTTACATAATTTAGTATATTTGCTAGCCATTTGGGTGTGTGAGTGTATGAAGTACTTATTCAAATCTTTGTCTATTTTTCTGTTGGGTCACTTGTTCATTTGTTTTGTTTTGTTTTCTCTTAGTGATTTATATGTTCTGAGTACTAGTCTTTTGTTGACCAGTTATATTGCAAGTATCTTCAGTAGAGTATGACATCTTTTCACTTTCTTACTCGTGTCCTTGATGAACAGAAGTTAATAATTGTCAAATTTATTTATACTTTGTTTTACAGTTAGAATTTTTCATGCTTAAGATTCCTCTCTCACTGTGAGCCATAAAGTCTTCTCCTATATTATTTGCTAAAAATTTTACAATTTTTTCTCTTTAGGTCTTTAATGACTTGGAAATCAGTTTTGGGTTTGATGAGATAGAGTAGGACTCATATTTCTTTTTATCCCTTTTTCTTTTCATTTTTACTAAATGGGTACTCACCTGTACCAGAACCATTAGTTGAAAAGTCAAGCCTGTCCTGAATTTATTGGTTATACCATTTATGTCACATATCAGATGTCCACACAGGCAGGCATTCGTCTGTTTGTTAGTTCTCTGTTATCTTATATTGCTTTATATTTCTATCTCACACTATACTCTCATTAAGTTTTTTATTTTTAATCTATGTTCATGAGTTAGATTGGCTTGTCATTTTTTTATCACACTATCCTTATCAGCTTTTGATATCAATCTCAATGTTTATTAGCCTCAGAGGTAGATTAACCATGATGCTAATGAAGTTTGAGCTTCAGGGATTCTCACTTGCCTAGCACTCCACTAAATGCCTATTACGTAATTCTATATTCATAATTTAAAATTATTTTCTCATTTAAGAGGTCTGAAAATATTTTTATGCTTGAAATTTCTTTCACAAAACCTGGATTGTTCCTTGGTTATTCTCATAAAATTAATAGAGGAGCATACCTTCATGTTCTACTACCTGGAAAAAATTGTGTAAGATGAGAAATATTTGTTATTTAAAGGCTTAATAGAATACTCTGTTTCAGCCATTCAGACTACAATTTTCTGTTTGGGAAAATATTTTAACTACAGTTTCAACATCTGTAACAATTGCAGGACTGTTCAAATATTTTATTTCCTCTTTTGTTAGTTTAGGTAAGTAATATATTTTGAAAATTTTTTCTTCTTAAGTGTAAATGTTGAAATTTATCGTCATGAAGTTGCTCACAGTATTTTCTCATTGTTTTATTATCTTTCTAATGTGTGCAGTAACTCTGGTTATATTCCTTCATTGCATTTCTAAGAGTTGTATCAATGTCTTTCTTTTATTTTCCTTGGTTAATATCACAAGTGTTTTGTCAGTTGTACAATTATTTTTATACACTCTCTGATACGTTCTTATTTCATTAATTTATTCACTTATATTTATTTCGTATTTTATTTCATTGGAATTACTTGGTAGTCTTTATATAACTTTCGAGATAATGTCAGCGTATTAATTTTTACCATTTCTTAATGCCCTTAAGGTTATACATTCATTTACCACTAACTGGTTCCTTACTTGCATCCCACAAGTTTTGCTATGTAATATATTCATTAAGTTCAGAGTATTCTATTTTTTTATTATTCATTAGAATAGTTTTTTACCCTGGGTTCTTTAGTACTGTATTTCATAACTTCCAGACTTGTTTGAGTTTTCCTGTTTCCGTTTGGTTACTGGGTTCTAGCTCAATTGCATTATGTGCAGAGAACATACCCTATGTAATTTCATTCCTCTGAAATGTGTAAAAATTGACTAAATCATCTGACATAGAATCAATTTTTTATCAATGTCTCATATGTATTTACAGCTAAAGGATGCAGTCTTCTATATATGACTACTGAGTCTATTTTTCCATTGTGTTGTCTAGCACTTCCATATCAATTATTTGTGCTTGTTTGTTTGTTCTATCACAGTTACAGAGAGACATTGTGTTAGAAGTTACCCAGTATGATTATCTATTTCTTCTGTCAATTTTTGTTGCTCTCTAGATTTTAACACATACAAATTCTTGGTGGCTTTTTTTGAGGGGAGGGGCTGGTGTATTAAACCTCAACATTATAATGTAAGTTTTATGTCTATTAGTGTTTTTTGTTTGAAAATTTTTTATCTCATGTTACAATTGTCCCATCATTTTCTTTGGTTCAATTTCACAAAATATTCTTTAACATTATATCTTTTGGAATGCTTACCTGTTACATGTTAGATTTACATTTTTCGTTCTGTCTGAAGTCATCATGGTTTAACCATGGTCGTTAATCCCTTCATAGTTAATGAAATTACTGATATTTTTCAATTTATGTTTATTATTTAACTTGATGTTTTCTGTCACAAATTTGCACATTTCTTCTTTCTCTTTTTTAAAATTGATTATATTTTTACTCTTTCTTTCTCTATTTGGTGCAAGTGGTGCCCTCCCTTTATCCTTTTGGGGATACAGACATGGTATCACGCAGCACTCACTTACTCTAGTCTAAAGTCAACCAGAACATTTACCACCTTAGATTATACACAGACTTTAAAATAGTTAAAGCCCGCTTAATGAGAACGTTATTGTTGATTATGCAACTTATTTCTCTATGTTTAGTCCCATAAGAAACCATAATTATTGTTTTGCATATTCATTATTTATTTATTAACCTGCACTTTTACCATTTTCTGTTCTTTATCCTATCTTTTATCTCAATTTTTCCATCTGGAATCCCTTTCTTTTTGCTTAAAGTATACTTTTAGAATTTTCCTAATGTGTCCCATGGTAAAAATCTCCCAGCATTTGTTTTCTAAAATTTCATTTATTTTATTTTATTTTTATTATTTTAAGATATTTTACTGGATCAGAAATAGAAGCTGGCAGTACTTTCCCCCCCAGAACATTGAAGATATTACCTTGCCTTACTCCTAATATTATTACTATTGATATAACAAAAATAATTCTATTATCCTGAAATCCAGAGGATGTTCTTCATACGCTACCCGTTTCACAAGGTACTGCCAAGCTCAGCACTAAGTGAGGAAATCAATTTCAAACCCCAACTGTTGGGACACTTCCTCTAACCTCAAATCTCTGTAGTAACATTAACATCAAGCCCCACCTTGTGTGGAACCACCCCTCTCTCTGCTAATTAACTTTACTGCATTCGCACTACTTATTGCTGCAGCTCTTCAGTACAGCACCACCTTTAGTTCCCGAAACTTTAGGGTATCCTTTTGGTCTCAGGAACTTTGCTATCTCTTTAATTTTTGTTCTTCTTGTATTTTTACTTAGCATATCCAAGCAATTGCAATAGGAGTGTCCTATGCTAATTCTGCTGAACACGTTGCTAGAACCAGAAGTCTCAATACTGGCAGTGTTTGTCTAACTTGTATTTAAATTTTTCCAGAGCATGGCAAAATATGAAAAGCTTCTTAATTAATTCAGTGACACTTATATAAGCCTGATGTATTTTTTTTTCATTGTGCTCACAAATAAGGAGGAACCACCAGCCAATTTTCTTTATGAATAGAGATTTTTCTTTAATTAGCAGATTTAATCCAGCAGTGTATTTCATGAATAATACATCATCATCAAGCAAAATTTATTCCAAGAATACAAGAATAGTTTAGTATTAGAGAACATAATAGTATAATTTAACACATTTCAAAGAATACTAAACTTAAAAATAACTACAGGACAATATTAATTTTAAAAATCAGGTTATTAAAAAACAGGGTTTTAACATCTATTGAGAAAAATTCCATTTTTATGGAAGAAAATCTGTGCCTATATACAGCTTCTCCCTCCTCCTCTCTCCACCTCTCAAAGGCCAGGACAAATAAACACTAAACTGATTGTAATGCTTCCTCTTGGTGGTGGGATTACATGTGACTTCTGTTTAATTCATTATACTTTCATGTATTTTCAAAATTCTTTGCAATAAAATAGGTATTACCAATCAGAAAACATTGATATAATAATGAAGTTTCACTCTCTCTGGTAACCAGGCAAATTCAACACTCACTCTGGCAGTCAGGGACCCCAACAAGTATCGTCATACCCACACATCATGATCCTTCTTTCTAAAGCCATTTCTTGCTTAATTTTTTCACTTAAATCCTTATTTCCATTCTTTACAACACCTATCAAATTAAATGTTTTCATTTAAATACCAGTTTCAGTCCATTCCCTATCTAATAAAATAGAGATTCTTTTACCCTCCTCAATCTCGACAACTCTGAAATCTTACGACACAATTTGGTATTGCATTAAGTGATAATTTGTAAGTTTTCCTCATTACTATTTGTATATTAATCCAAAACCAGTTCATTTATCAAAAGTACAAACTTTTTTATTGTTTTCATGTATTGAATGTTTTTTATTTATTAATATTTTATATCTCAGATACTAGCACATCCCATAATTCAATATACAAAAATCAATGAAACAGGTGGTAAGCCTCGTTCTTTGAGCATTAGTGAGGAAACAACACTCTCAAAAAAAATACAAAAGAACTCCAACACACTTGCCTCTCCACTGCAGCAAGACTAACAGCGAAAATAAAATTTTAAAAAGAAATACACTACAAAATATTATGCACCTTCAGCAAAATTAAACAAATACTGTTTAAGAATAATCAAAATGTAAATAAAACATTATCAACTTTTCATTTGGATAATAAAGGAGCTTGGGAGAAAAGAAGTAACAGAGAAATAGTGATTTACTGGTAAGGAAATTTGATCAATAAAGACATGTACCTAAAGACGAAATCAAAGAGGAAAAGCCATGGTGTTGTTTATACAGTAGATGACTAATAAACATTTAAGTAACTACATGAATGAAGATCCCAGTCCATTCTTCAGAACAATCTTACAACCAAAAGAATCATGATTTGCATGTAAGTTATTCAATGACGTACTTTAAGGAATCTATTTCTTATTCTGTATGCTTGGAACCACCTAAACTATACCCTGGGAAAAGACTGGACACTAGGACCTCTCTATGAGCTTGAGGTTGAATAAATAAGACGTTAGTTTTTACTTTCATGTTTGGCTCACTTTAACATATCTTCCACCTTCCTGTTTGTGTTACTCCCACCAACACTCCCAACATTAGCAGACTCCACACAACTCTCTATATCCAATCTCTAGCACTTATCCTGTCTAACAAGATGAAACTTCATGTCTAAAATTTTCCATCACTTTTCCTTTTTTCTCTCATTGCTTGTCTACTGTTAAATCACAAGGAACGTGATGTCAGAGAATAAAAAGTACAGCACACAAATCAAAGAGTTGAAAACAAGCTGGTCTGAAATGTGGGCAAAAAATGTGATTTTTCTGAGGAAATAAATAATGTTTAAATCACTTCAAATTGGTCACTTTCCTCAAATTTTCTTTTTGTATGTAATATATGTTTTTTACATTTGTTGAAAGTCAATGGAATACATGCAGACAATGGAATATTCTGAGCACTAAAAGCCAAGACAGTACGTGGAAGAAACTTAATTGCCTATTACTAAGTGAAAAAGGTCAGTCAGAGAATACCACACACTGTATGATTCCAACCATGTGACATTCTAGAAAATGTACAACTATATAGACAATAAAAAGATCATTGTTGCCCAAGGTTTTGCAGGGAAAGGGATGATGGATATGAGAATCACGGAAGATTTTTAGGGCAGTGATAATATTCTGTGTGATACTGTAATGGTGGGTACATGTCATTGTACATTTGTCCAAACCTATAGAATGTAGAGCAGTAAGAGTGAACCATATGGAAACTATGGACTTGGGGTGATAATTACGTGTCAATGTAGGTTCATCGACTGTAACAAACGTACCACTCTAGTGGGAGATGATGAGAGGTTGTGAGTGTGTGAAGGCAGGGAATATACAAAAACTCCTTATACTTCCACCCCAGTTTTGCTGTAAACCTAAACTGCTCTTAAAATGTAGTCCTTACAGTAAAAGTCAGTGGTAGAATTTTTACAATGATTGGATGAAACATGCACTGTTTCCTTAGCACAGTAGGTAGTACATTCTCTGACAGTAGAAGGGTATCCCATGTTACTGATGGATCATGTTCAACTAGGAAAAAAGACAAGGATTCCCTCATGAGCCCATAAGAGTTCAGGTTGAAATGTTTTCAGTTTTCTTTTTAAAATCAATTTGCCATGCATTTGGCTGCCTATCCTTATCTCATTCAGGATGTCTCTCCAGCTTGGTCATCTGAGGAGCTCCTCATGACTCTTCTCATATCTATATAGAAATAGGACTACTATTTACTTAATATTTTCTTCCTATTTTTAAGTTTTATTTAAGTTGATCTAAACTGAGTCTCCATATTCATTGCCATATCATATGGTATTACATGCCATCAGTAGGAGACAGCTATATCAATAAAAACATAACCAATAACCCAAAAGCACCTAAAATCATCTGGCAAGCTACACATCGTGAGTGTCACATTTGGGGAAGTGCTACAGAGAAGGATTGTTTCTACAGTCACAGGACAATTGCTAAGGTAATCACCAAAAGAGACAAATTGGTATTTGCTGTAAAAGACCCTTCCAATTCCTCTCCGCATTCCTCCTTTTCCAGTGTTATTTCCATGGAGAATATTGAGTGAGATGATACTTATGCGCAATATTCACCAACTACAAGGGCCATTTATACAGTTTTGAATATCACTATTCCTTCCGATCTTAACAGAAAAAGTGTCATTAAATATCAAAGACCTTTTTTCTATCTTTAAAATTCAGTTATATAGTGAGTACATACCTTTTTGTGGGGGCGGGGTGTGGTTCCCTGGCTGGGAATCAAACCCAGGCCGCAGCACTGAGAGCACCAAAGTCTAGGCACTACTCCACCAGGGAACCGCCTGCACATACCATTTTAAGAGTCGTAGTTCATATTAATGTTTTCACATAGTAATATTGTACATATATAAACAGTGTTTTAATACATTTAACATGCCAGTTTCCTCATACTCTGATAAAGTTGCATATTCAATTTACCTCCATTCCTCGCTCTCTCTTTTCTTCTTCTTTTCTAATAAGGGATTAAATGATCACTATTTCGTAAATTGAATAACTGAAGCAGAAAGGTTAAATGACTAACTTGCCATGAGTTACGTTCACAAATATCACATGGCATGTAGACAGAAGATGGAACCATTAGCCTAGAAAACAGGGTTACCAAGACCACAAATGAGAAAAAATACTCAAAAATCAGTTTAATTATGGAAAGGAATTAATCATTATTCCCAGTAGAAACCCCATCTTCTGAAAGTTAGCCAAATGGACTAATATTATTTAATTAGTTATATGCTTTCTAAACTAAATGGAAACATATAGACATAGAAAGCTACAGGATAAAAATGTGTGAAAGATTCATTTCACATAAAACCAGTATTATAATCTCTCTATAATGTCTAGTTATTACTTTGCCACCTGATAATGTTATTTAATAATCCCTTCCCACAGCACTGTGTTTGGAGTTAGGAGCAAGAATGTGTGGATTTGTCCTTTCATTTCTTAGCTATAGGCTCTGGGATGGTCATTTAACTCTCTGTATCGTAATTTCTTTATATTCAAAATTGGGGTGCAATATGACAAAGATGTTTATCAGAATGATATATGAAAGGACTTTTTAAGCTACCAGTGCTACTTTACCAGATTTAGTAGATTAGAATTAGTCCTGAGAATATTGTAGTTGAGGAAGATGAAATATATGTAAATTTAATAAAGTACTTCTTCCTCTCATACTAAAAATAAAACAGATGACAGGCAGGACATTGTGCAAAGATAAGGAAAACAACAGACGTCTGCTCCCAGCTATGACAAGGAGCTGGTATAAAGCCAACTCTTCCAAGAACAACTATAAAAACAGAATAAAGCACACACACAACACACACACACACACACACACACACACACACATAGTGTAAAGGCATTCAAGAGCGACCAAGGCGGCCAGAGCTGAGGATGTGAATTCCAGGAAGAAGGAAGGCATTGAGGGCAGCTCAATTCTATCAACTGCTTCAATCTGGTGGTCTTTGCAATCTGTCAGCTCTGCCAGAGCCAAAGGGACAGAAATCGGCGGTTCCAAATAGTCAGCACCTCATAGGTCACACGTAGTATACACATGGGACTGACTACCTGACTTTGTGAGGGTATCCTATGTGATGTCAGAGAAACCTCTGGGCAGATAAGAAATACATGGTGTTGTAGGATGAACAATGTCCTCCTAAAATTCACGTCATCCAGAACCTCAGAATTTGAACTTGTTTGGAAATAGGGTCTTTGCAGGTAGAATTAAATAAATTAAGATGAAGTCTCACTGAAGTAAAATGGACCCTAAGCCCAAGTGTTTCTTATTAGAGAGGACACAGAGAGACACACAAGGGAAGATGACATGAAGGCAGAGGCAGACACTGAACTGATGCCTCTACAGGTCTGGCTCACCAAGGATCGCCAGAAGATACCAGAAGTGAGGATGAGGCAGCAAAGGATTTGATCCTACTTGAGTGCCTTCAGGGAGATGTGGCCCTGCTGAGAATTTGATTTTGAGACAACAGATTTCTAATGTTTTAAGCTGCCTAGTTTGTAGTAATTTGTTTCTTAAGTAGCCTTAAGAAACTGATAGACATGGTGTGGGCCCCAAATGGGAGACTAAGTTGGAAGCTTCACATAGCTGCCTGAATGAAGATTGTACAGAACAGGTTGCAGATGGAGTAGAAAAACAGCAAGAGATTCACAATGGTGCCCAAGAGGGGTCCGATGCACTGGCCCAACCTCTTACTAGGCCGGTGTAGTTCACTTCCTAGTCTCTAAAAGCCGGTGCCTATTTCTGCCTACCAGACTAGCTTGTGCAGTGCTCTCGGCCTAGAGCCACCTCTCCCCTCTCACCACAAAGCCAATTGGCCAGTTGAGGATGTACCTCCCAAAACATTTCATAGCTCATTAGACTCTCCCTCCTCTGAAGTCATTATTCCCTGATCTTACATAAAATGCTGAATCCAAGAGAAGTTAGATGGCTTACCCAAGTTCAGGTAGGTAGGAAGAAGAATGGGTCAATTAGAATCTTGGGTTCTCTCACCTTCATCCATTCCTATTTCTGTAATGTTAGTTACACTGCCACTGTCACCTTTGCCTGTCTGTCTCTTACATAGTGAAAACATTTTTATTAGCAAGTTGTTTTCCGGTGAGTGAAACAATAATTGAACTGCTTTTCCCTTGATCAGAGAAAGAGATTTAGATCTATTATACCTGCCACATGTCTTTGGTGATTCTAAATTATATTTGAATGCTAGTGATTTCGTTTGGCAGCAAAACTGATCTTTTACTGTACATCTGACTTATCACTACAGGGTTCAATATTATTGATTTAGACATTGACCCTAATATCTACTAGGGCTCCTTCACCCTAATGGTTTGTTTAGATTTTTAAATTGATTACTTTGATAGTTTTAGTTGTATTATGAAACTTTTCACATCAGGTGAAAATTGGGTTGCTATAATCTCATTATGGTAGACTAAATTGAATTGGATGCAGCCTGCAATATGCAATCATATATGGTTATTGAAAAGCTGTGTGCCTGATTTTTGATATATAATAATTTTATATACAGTATACTATGTGTAGAGTTCATATTGTTTCAATTAAAATACAAACCCCGAATTTACAGAAGAAAGATGTGGAGTTTCTAACTTTTTCAGTTTTGGAAAGGAAGATTGCTGGTTTTATCTAAGCTTAGATGTCATGGGTTCCCTTTGAGGCTAGGTCTGCAGATTTACTGAGGTGTAAGTCTTATCAGAGTTAATTTTTGGAGGAAGTTATGTGGATCACCAACTATCTTTTTTTTCTTCATCTTTCTCCAAAAGTGTCTACTGACCATTCCCTTTGTTTACTATTCATTGGTGTCAATTCTTTGAATCTTAGCAGGAATGAAGTGCTTTAGGTGAGTTTCTATCACCAGAATCAAGTATCTATTGTCATGCTTTGATATATATTGACATTGTCTTGTATGAGAAATGTCTATGGATGGTAATTTCATCTATTTTCCTATTTATCTACTGGTATTCTTTGAGAGAGTCTGTTTGTCTTTAACTCTGATAATATTTAAATGTTGTCTTTCATTCACATAAGTGATTATTGAATCACTGTATTCAAAACAATAAAATATTTTACTCTACAAAGATTACTCAGCATATGCCATGCCCCATGCTTGCTATTAAATGCTTAAGGGTACAAAGATTTAAAAATATACTCTTTCAATATCTATGTGTTTCTGATAATTGCCAAAGGGGAGGGGTGTATGGGATGGGTGAGAGAGGGGAAAGGGAAGAAGAAATACAAATCTCCAGTTATAAAATAAGTCATGGGAATGTGATGTACAGAACGAGGAATATTGTCAATAGCACTGTAACAACTTTGTATAGTGACAGATGGTTGTTAGACTTGTGGTGATCACTTCACAAGGTATATAATTGTTAAATTATTATGTAGTATACCTGAAACTAATATAATATTGTATGTCAACAAAAATGTAAAAAACAAAATAGGACAAAAACATTTTAGATAAAATAAAAATATAATCCCTACCCTTGAGGAACTTACAGTCTAGTGAGAAAACAAGCATATAAGGAAATAATTCAAATTCATTAGTATCAGTTAGAAGTAGGTTTCACTGAAAATAACATTGGCTTAATAAAATACAAATTCTCTATCTGTGCAGGACTAATATGGTAGCTTTGCCACTAAAGAAATTCACCCTACTTCTAGCTTATCACTCTATAGTTTCTAGGCCCTAGGGTGTATCCTGTATTCTCATGTTACAAAAGTGTTGCTAGAGCAATTCTAGGCAGCAGGATGAAGGAAGAACTATAAAGAAATAGCACAGGATATGCACAAGTTATCTTTTAAGTATGGTTCCTAGAGCCATCAGGATCTTTTTCTTTGTCTTTAATAGAAATAGAATCTCTAATTTCATCTGGGAAGTGGTTGCTGATTAATAAGATTACATTTTGAAAATGTGGTCATAGGAGGTCTGACAGTTAACTTCAAGAACTCGTCCTAGAAAAAGTGCTACATACGTCATTGCTAGATATCACTACAGGCACCTTTAGACTACTCCCCTTGGGAAGCTATGCACAAACACTAATGCCTAGTCCACCCTTCAAAGAAATTTTGGAACTCTTTTACTGGAATGGCTATCAGAGCTGTCATTGTATTACCCTTGATGTCCTGAATATCATCAAAATGTCTTCCTTTCAATATTTCCTTTATCTTTGGGTGAAGAGAAAAGTCATTGGGGATTGGATCAGGTGAGTTGAAAGGGTGTTTCAATACAGTTATTTGTTTACTGACTAAAAACTCCCTCACAGACAGTGCCATGTAAGCTGGTGCGTTGTCATGATGCAAGAGCCATGAGTTGTTAGTGAAAGGTTCTGGTTGTTTTTGTCTAACTTTTTCACCAGCCTTTTCAGCAATTCCAAATAGTCAACTTGATTGACAGTCCAGTTGGTACAAATTCATATTGAAAAATCCCTCTGATATCAAAAACGGTTAGCAACATCATCTTCAATCTTGATTTGGACTGACAGAACTTTTTTGGTCCTGGAGAATTGGCTGACTTCCATTGTGCACTTTGACACTTTGTTTCAGGGTTGTATTGGTACACCCATGTTTCATTACCAGTAATAACACAGGCCAAAACATTATCTTGCCTCTCCAGAGGTCTTGGCAAACTTCAACTCTTTTGTTTTTGTTCATCAGTGAGCTCCTTTAGAACCATTTATACACACACCTTTCTCATGCCAAGATTTTCAGTTAAGATTTTCCAAACTGTTTCTCTATTGATGTCTATTTGGTCTGCTATACTTCTCACAGGCAGCCAATGATTTTGACACACAATTTCACAAATTTTTGCAATGTTTTTATCAATTCTGCTTGTTACTTGCCTCTCTTACCTCTCTTCATCAATGACACTTTTTTTTGCTCAGAAAAATGTTAAATCAATTTATACACTGCCATTTTCTTCATGGCATTATCCTCATAAATTTAAACTAACTTGTCCCTGATTTCACCTCCACTCTGACCAAGTTTAACAAGAAATTCAATGTTTATTCATTGCTCTAATTTAAGCTCTGACATTCTCATGACAGCACAGAAAAATCACGTAACAATAACAATGAACACCACTCAGCAAGGCACCACCACACATCAATTCAAACACAGCTGTGACAGATAATACCAAGGTTATGAAACCTTACTGAATTGTTTGTACAGTGTTACCAATGTAAGTGCAGGATGGCAAATTTGTGAACTTATTGTCAGACTGAGTTCTGGCCAATAAGTTGTAAGCAGTTGTATTGATTGATAGTTGAAGAAATACCAGCAGTTTTATATAGTTCAAATGGTTGTCCTTCACTGTCCTTTATTTGCAGGTTGAGTGTGGTCCATCTTTCCCCATGTGAATGAAATCTCAATGAAAGTAGGACAATGTCTACTTTGCTTTGAGTACATCTAAAGCTCTTGGAATACTGTGTGACACCTAATTTCTGTAGGAACATTCCCAAATGTTAAGACTTGATTCCTGCCATTTTCTTGACTTCCAGCAGGGTTTTACTGAAGGACTTGCTATCCAGGTCAGTCTTTCTCACCACCAAATCTTGCAGCAGCCCATAGGATTCAGTGTCTGTGCAGACAAACCATCAGTACTTTGACCACTCAGTTTCTTTATTCATCTCTAATGATTTCCATTTCTACTTGCTACTACCTGAAATTGCTCTACCCCTGAAATTAGATGTATTACTGTGAGCAAAACTTCCTTTAACCTCATCAATCCTTCCAGCCCAGTGGCTCCTCCACTTCGTCATTCTCCATTATCTCCCTCCCTCTTCACTTTTCCATTTTCCAGCTTGTATTTTCTTGTCCATAACATCAGTCACTCTCTTCACAACAGCCTAAAGATTTTGCCACAGTTTCTGTTCAAGTCTGCTAGAAAATGAGAGGGAGAAACTGAATCAAAATTTCCATCTTCTCTGAACTCATACTTGAAAATATTGAATGCTGTCAGAGCATATTATACAACCAGATATATTGGTACCTCTAGAAATTCATGATTGCAACCTCAACTGGACACAGGACACTGCCATGTTACTTTAGTCAGTATCACTGTTTCACACTGGATGAAGTTACCATCACCTACTGTCCATTGCACTATAGCAGCTTCTTGCTTGGTCTGTCTAAATTTATGCCTTCCTCCTCCAATCAATTTCCCAGTCAGCACTTATCTTTTTGAAATACAAATATGATTAGGAATAGTTGTTTCTTTGTTTTCTTCTTTATTCATGAAGCAAGCATTTATTGATCCACCTTGAACATTACCCCACTCTTTAATTTGTATTTTTAAATGTACATTTACATTATGATTATATTTCATCTGAATGTGTGAACTAAACTTTGGTGTA
The DNA here is from genome assembly GCA_004026885.1 of Lyroderma lyra. Classification (NCBI taxonomy): domain Eukaryota; kingdom Metazoa; phylum Chordata; class Mammalia; order Chiroptera; family Megadermatidae; genus Lyroderma; species Lyroderma lyra. The sequence goes on from PVJL010002078.1 coordinate 78,872, forward strand.
GCCCAATGGTTCACTCAAACTCTCTTTACAATCAATACTAGTCAAATCAATCTTGCAGTGATCTGCATCAGTCACCGAAATGACCAAAATGACAAGATCAGCTGAGCTGCAGTACAATTTTATGCCTAAGGACAGAGTCTTGATGTCATTTGTAGTGGCAATTAAATCTGGCATAAACCATATTTAGCATTTCATCATGTTGAACAGCTAAATGCCACTTATTTCAACACAGCTGCACTAGAATATAAGCATAGAATGATTAGGACTTTAGAATAAATAGGAAAAAAAAAAGAAACACTGGGCCAGTAAAGATTGTTATTTTAAATGCCCTCAGTCTCACTGGTCAGGGATTAACTCTAGTCTGTCACTCTCAATGCAGAAATCTCTACAAGTGCTTTTAAAGAGAAGGCCATCCCCTTGTTATTAATATTTAATAGTGTTGACACAGAGTGGGTTACTTTGCTCTCCTTGGAGGAATTATATATTTAGAGTGTTGTAAATATCTGTGGGTTTTAAGCTGTTCTTTGCTATGTAAATAAATACCTCGGTTGTCATTTATTCTTGAGGTTATAAACCATGTATGCATTTTACTAGTGACATTTAGTTCCCATTATCATTCCTGTCCAAGTCTGTTGTTTCTGTTCTCTTGAATGATTGCTACTTTTTCTTACTGTGTCCACTTCTTACATCATCAGTTTCTATCATCTCTTTACCTAGAGTAAAATCTGTGCTGTTCTCAGGAACACACTGAAGCAATAACTGTCAGTGTCCTCTCAAATTTGTCTCTGCCTATTACCTGGGTTGAATGGGAAGGGAGAAGGAAGCTGATATGGACTGGACAGTGTCCCCCCCAAAACTCATACACTGAAGCCCTAACACTCCATGAGACTGTGTTTGGAGATAAGCTTTAAGGAGGTAATCAAGGATAAATGAGGTCATAATTGTAAGACCCTAATCTATAGGACTGGTATCCTTGTAAGAAGAGGAAGAGACACCGCACAATGAAAAGGCCATCTGAAGACCACCAAGAAGGTGGCCGTCTGCAAGCCAGGAGAGGGGCCCTCACTACAAAGTGAGTATGCTGACATGTTGATCCTGGACTTCTAGCCTCCAAAACTCTGAGAACATCAGCTTCTATTGTTTAAACCACCCAAGCTGAGTAATATAGAAGCCACCTTTACACTCTGTGCTCAGACCAATACTTGACCACTCTGCCTAGTGTGGTTAAATCAATACATGCAAATACCTTTTTTATTGTGGTAAAATACACATAACACAATATTTGCCATTTTTACCATTTTTAAATGTACAGTCCAATGGTATTAAGTGCATTGACATTGAGCAACCATCACCAACATCCACCTCCAGAACTTTTTCATCATACTAAACTGAAGTTCTGTCTCCATTAAACAATAACCTGCCATTCTCCCCTCTATACAGGCCTTGATACCTCAATTTTACTTCCTATTTCTGTGAATTTGACTACTCTAGGTACTTCATATAAATGAATTAAACAATATTTGATTTTGTGTATCTGGCTTATTTCACTTAGCATAACGTCTTCAGAGTCCATTCATGTTGTAACATGCATGAGGTCTGCCAATTAAGTTCACAAAATTGCCATCCTGCTCTTATGTTAGCTGCACTGTACAAAGTACTCAGTAAGGTTTCATAACCTTGGCATATCCATGTCTCACAGCTGTATTTGTGTCGATGTGTGGCAGTGTCTTGTTGAGTGACCTTTATTATTGTTGTGTTTTTTTGTGTGTGTTGTCATGAGAATGTTGAAGCTTGAAATAGAGCAATGAACAAACATTAAATTTCTTGTTAAACTTGGAAACAGTGGAGGTGAAATCAAGGACATGTTAGTCCAAGTCTATGAGGATAATCCCATGAAAAAAATGGTAGTGTAAAAATAGATTTGACATGTATCTGAGCAGAGAGTATGCATCACTAATGAAAAGAGATCAGGGTGACCAGTAACAAGCAGAATTGCAAAAATTCGTGGAATTGTGCATCAAAATTTTTGGCTCACTGTGAGACTCATAGCAGATCAAGTAAGCATCAATAAAGAAACAGGAAAATCTTAACTGAAAATCTTGGCATGAGAAAGGTGTGTGTAAAAATGGTCCTAAAGGAGCTCACTGATGAACAAAAGCGAAGGAGAGTTGAAGTTTGCACAGACCTTTTGGAGAGGCAAGATAAGGTTTGGGTCATGTTATCACTGATGATGGAACATGGGTATACCAATACAACCCTGAAACAAAGCGTTAAAGTGCACAATGGAAGTCAGCCAATTCTCCAGGACCAAAAATTTCTGTCAGTCCAAATCAAGAGTGAAGATGATGTTGCTAACCTTTTTTGATATCAGAGGGATTTTTCATTATTAATGTGTACCAACTGGACAAACATCCAACCAAGTTGGTTATTTGTAAGTGAAGAAAAGGCTACATAAAAATAGAGAAACACAACCTGAATTTTTCACCAACTCATGGCTCTTGTATCACAACAATGCACCAGCTCACATAGCACTGTGAGGGAATTTTTAGTCAGTAAACAAATAACTGTACTGTAACACTCTCCCTACTCACCTAGCTCTCCCCCGGTGACTTTTTTCTTCATCTAAAGATAAGGAAAATATTAAAAGGAAGACATTTTGATGACATTCAGGACATCAAGAATAATACAATGACAGTTCTGATGGCCATTCCAGAAAAAGACTTTCAAAATTGCTTTGAAGGGTGGACTGGGTGTTAGTGTTGGTACCTAGTTTCCCAAAGGGAGTACTTTGAAGGTGACCATAGTGATATTCAGCAATGAAGTATGTAGCCCATACTCTAAATTGAGTTTGTAAACTTGTTAGACATCATATCAGAAATACCTGCTTTAAAAAGCTGAATAATATTTCATTGTATACATATATCACATTTTGTTACCCACTTAGCAAATCACTTGTATTCTGTTAACCTTTTTCTCTTACTTAGATAACTTCTATGCTAGGTTACTTTCCCCTTGTTCTCTGAAATCCATGATTACCTATCCCAGAGGTTCTCAATTCTTAGGAGATTTTACACACTCTCCCTCTCCACAGTGGGCAGTGCCTGGAGGCATTTCTAGTCTCACAACTGAGGGGGCACTACTACATCTAGTGGGTAGAGAACAGGGATGTTGCTAAGCATCCTATAATGCACAGGACAGCAGAGAACGATTCAGCTTAGAGTATCATAATGCCAAGGTAGAGAAATCCTGTCTAGAAGGTCCATATTTAAAATGAGATTTAATGAGATTATTGAGCGCCTCAACCTACCTGTTTCTTTCTTTCATGATTCCACTGACCTTTCTAAATACTTCAGACCAGCTAAGAAACAGTGCATCAACTCATCTTCCACTTAGTTCTTGCTCCTTATTCTGTACCCCCAAACAGATCTGTACATCTGTACCTTCTTGGCAACCTCCTTTCACTCCCATCCCCTCTTGATAACCCTGAACTTCAAAAATTGTCCAAATTGGACTGAGAGGTCAACTGTTTAAGCTCTTACTAACATGGACTTCCTTCACCCTCTGAACTTCAGCCATGTCAGCTCTGACAGTGTCTATCTTTGGGTCATCTTCATTGTTTTCTTTCAACCTAGCTATTGGGCCCCACATCCTTATTCTCATAAGACTGCTTGAACCCACTATGTTCTCTACTTTTAATTGTCCCTTACTGCTACGTCATTATGATTTCCTTAATGTTTTGTGCCTGTCTTTCTTCCATACACATAATCTATATTGATATCCCTGTCGTTTTCCTTTCTTCAAGTTCTTATCTTCCATATCCCTTCTAAATTATTTTATTGCCAAAGGTCCAAAGGCATGAGAACTGCACTCCATCTTCTTCTCCCTTTGTAAATAACTATTTTCTTTATCTGTGTCTCTCTCCAGCCTTTATAACTGCATGGGGCTTTTTCCCCTTTGCCTACACACACAAAGCAGAAGTCTTCATTCTTTTCACTACCAAATTTCTCAATGACTACTACTATTTATACCCATAACTAGGTTCAGACTTCTAGAATTATTTATGATTATAGACTTCCTGCCTAGTTTAGTCTGGCTTCTATCTCCACTCACTAGAGAGAAACTGCATCATTAAATTTCTCACTTCCAAATTATGTGTTTTTCCTGTATTCATAGTGATCTCTCAATAACATTTGGCATGACTGACATATTAATTTTCAAATTTTGAGCTGTTTATTTAAGTTCTGTGATCCTAAATTACCTTGATTCAATTGTAACCCCTTTGACTCATACTTCTGTCTTTATTGACTATTCTTCTTCCCTTCAATTTTTTCTTAAATATTAATATTTCCCTAAGCTAATTCTTTTATGTCTTACTGGTTTGTTCTTACTATAGCTTCTTCACTAGCAAAATCACCCACAAGCAACATCTCTCACTCTAAGACATTAAGAAAAAGTTTCATTTTTACTTTATGATGAAATTAAATTCAACCTATCTATGCCTAGTTAAATATACCTTCTATCTCCTTATTTATATTAAGGCACCCTCATTCTTTCCATCTCCCTCACTAGAAGCTTTCAATTCCCTCTTTTTTCCCCTTAGGTCCAAGAAGTCACCAACATTTGTCCAATCTCCTCTGTCCAATTTTTTTCTGTCTGCCTATCATCTCTCTTTCTCTCTCTCTCTCTCTCTCTCTCTCTCTCGCTCTCGATCTCACTCTCTCTCTCCATATATATGCATATATGTTATCTGGAAAGTATCAGCCATGTAATATGAAAAATAAAGGCATTTATGGCTTGATTTTTTTCCAGGCAGTGTGTGTGTGTGTGTGTGTGTGTGTGTGTGTGTGTATAAATAATCACTTTTTTTTTTCATTTCAGTACCACATCCGTACTCCAGATCTTTTCACTTTTTCACTTCATGGTACATTTAAATCTTAACTAGTTTCCTTGTTACCACTTTTTATTCTTCTAATATATTTTACACAATAGCCTACTTAATACACTTAATGCATTGTTGTATGTGTTATATTTCTTGCCCTTGACTAGTTAGCTATGAGATGGATTGGGTGAGGAAGCACTGAGGCAAGATTCCAGGTGGAGATAGAATATTCATTAGGTCTAAACACCTACTCATAGCTATAGAAGCATGATCAAGATCTGACTTTTCTAGCAATAGGCACTTGGAAATGTGAGTCTCAAGAGTTGAGTGGCAACCAGAAGACTATGAAGGCTGGTCAAAAGTGTGCGGAGTGTGCATGCATTTATACAAAAGCCCAGAGCTGCCCGTAACAGTCAGTATGGCAGAAGCAGGGGCTAGCTGCATCTGTATCCCTGAAAAACAGCAAGTTCAAGCAGGTGGGCAGTGAGCTTTGGGGATATACTGCAGCAGACACTGAAAGTTGATTTATGGACAGACTGAGGCTTGTTGGCACAAAACCTAATCTCTGGAGGGGCTGAGCTATGTGAGGGGTAGGCTAGAAACACTGTATAATACACTTCAGGGATGTGTCTGCCAACCTCAGAATGGGAACTAGAGCAAAACTGGACGGTGAGAAAACAAACTGCTGAATTAAGACAATCTCCATTCCTCCTGCCTGAGACCATGCTGGGCAAGGCTGACCCAATTGTCATCATTAGACAGTTGTCATTATTTAGCAAGAAGAGGGAAACCAACAAACATTTTCCTACAGAGTAATAACCAAATCCCTTAGCATTACCAAAGGAAAACCCCCAGAATATAGATTTCTTTTTTAATCTAGAGTTCCAGCTTTTCCCTTCACAGATTCCCTATTTCAGCCAATCTCCAAAACCCTCAAATATATGTGTTAATGTTTTCATAATCCTCACTCTTTCCCTGACCTATCCAAATACCATTCACCATTAAAAATCAATGTTAAAAACAAAAACTCAAACATTGCCCATTGTAGCCTCCTCATCTGTATTCCTGTAGCAGCTAATGTCAAGTAATTTATTTCTCATCTGCCTGTTATTTTGACGTTCTCATTAACTTCTCATGTGATTACGTCCGCATTCCCCAATTAGAATGGAAGGTCCTTGAGACCAGGAAACAGATTTCAATTTTGTCTTTGTATCTCCCACAGCTCTTAAAATAGGGTTGTTTACTTAATAAGTTATTAAAATATTTGTAGTTCTGATTTAATGGTCAGCATCTCCTTTAAAAGGCTGGAAGCCAAGAACGATGAATTTTTTTCTGTGTTCATGTTTTAGCAGTACCTTTTATGAGAGTTACTCTCATTTACATTCCTCTTCCAATAAAAGCGTTTGCCATAGTAACAGACGTTCCTGGTGATGCTCAATCTTTAGTAATAAGCAGGATGCAGATTTCTTGGCGGAAGCTAAAATACATACACTGACAATTAAAAAGCCAATATGTTGGGGAAATATACCAAATGATTATTTTTCTTTTGTTTTTCCTCTGAGTCTTTATTTAAAGGTCTTTTCCAAAAGATAAATATTGTCACTCATTTACTGTGTATTTCAAATTACTCAAGGTTTTAGGGCTTTGTTTTTCATGATTGTTTTTTACACGAATTCAAGAACTTTGAACAATTGAATCTGCTAGATCTGGCAAGAATACCCTACAGCTTGATATAAATTCTTTTTTCCTTCCTTCAAGATGAGAAGGCCAAGGTTGTATGGAGCTCAGGGGGAGAGGGAATTGGAGACAGAAGACAGATTAAGGCTACATTTTTTTCTTAATAAACCACTTCATGGTAGTTAGAGTACCCTGAGTTACCTGTTCCCCAAATTCTCAGGGGACTTGGTAATTGTCAAATAGTGTACCTCTCTAGCTGAGCGAGGTGTCAATCACAGAGCTCCTTGAAAGAGAGTTTAAGAAGGTGCCCTGATCTCTGTTGGCCTGTATCCCTGAGATCTTGCTTATTGTGCAGAAGTTTATGTTCTTCCCAACCATGTGAGCCCCTGTAGGTTGCCCTGCCTGACCCGCTCTCCACAGTGGGCAGCAATGCAGTTTCCAAATCACAGAGGAAGTGCATCTCATCAATCCAGTCTTGCTTTCACCACCACTCCAAGGTCAAACAAGCTAAGCAGCTCTGATTGTACCTCAAGAAAGTGTGACTTCCAAAGGCTAAGCCTCCTGGGGGAACTTAATTGTAAGAGGCAGTCCATGTTCCTTCTGGTTTTTCAAAATAAACTGAGTTCCTTGCTGGTGGAGAAAAACAAGAACATATTGACAGATTGATTTCTTTTCATATACTGATTTCCATCAGAAGCAAAAAGTCTCTGCTGCTCAAAAGCAGAAAAAGCACAGGGTACCAACTTGCCATATTTCATTTTCATATTTCTGGAGCTCATGTCACATTCAAAAAGGAGGCATAATCTTCCCATGGCTGAGGAGAGAGAGCTGGAGTCCCATGTTTTACGTGCATGTCATTCTTTTTCACTCTGACAACCACCTACTTTTCCTCACCTCTTTATATCGTTGAATTGATTTGGATTTTCTACCTTTCCCACCAATTGTTTCATTTTCGTTAGTTTCACTGTGTCTGCACACTCAGATTTTGTACACTGGGGACATCATTTGTGCAAATGAACTACTCTTTGGGAGAAATGAGGCCAAGTTAGGTTATGCAAAAATAAGAATATTTTTGTTATAAATATGTACTCCCTCCACCTCACATAGGTAACTTTATGTCAGGGGCCTTTATAACTAATCACATGGTCAGTGCAATGAATTCAAATTGTGTAATAGGTTTTCACAAACACCAAAACATTATCTTTATTTGTTTGTTTTGATCCAGTCCTTTTGATTATGTAATTGTCAACAGGCTAAACACTTCTAAATGCTCCATTTACTCTACATATTAGCTGATCCAGTTCAAGTCTCTATAAAAGAGTCTGGATCAGCCCTGTTAGGTCAGAATATAAGAAGACCCTTAATTCTGACATTTTCAGACATTTGTTCTACATGGTAAATGATTGCCTCAGGAAGACAATTGCTATGTCAAACATCTGAATTATGTCACAACAAAATGTGAAGTGGTGCTTGGCAACTTGCAGGATGCTTTAGCACTAAAATATTCCTATTTTCCAAAAAGGAAAATTCCACAAAGACATTACTAATAATTGTAAAGTGCAGCATATTTTGTTCAACTTAATTTTATGTGATAAATTTCTGGAGAAAATCAATTTATTAAGAGTTATAAAATTTCCTTCTTGCCTCTACATAAAATATTGATTGTGACAAGATAGTTGAAACATATTTATAGGCATCAGGAGGGTTCTAGAAGGTTCCTCATGATAATTAGACCCTTCACTGAAATCCTGACTTGACCAGGAGAGTGGCCAGGTGTTAAGAGTGCCCAGCAGCACAGTGGTGTACACTGGTTGCTCAGGCAGGCTATGAGCTAAAGTAAAGACTTTTGAAATAGAAGGCAACACAGTTTATTTGCACCCTCTGAAGTTCCACCCTACTGGAGCAGGAGAAGTTTCACAGGTAAGGGCTTGTACTGGAGTTAGGTTAACATCACGAGGAAGCAGGTGTTGGAATACAGCAAGTGGGAACCTATAAATATTACTCAAAAGAGTCCTCAGGTAAATTTTCCCCAAGTTCCTTGAAACAGAGAATTATAAGAAATTAAATTAATTATGTTACAATAAGAAGGCATTAGTCAGAAAAGGAATAAGCCAGTAAATCCTTTTTGGAAAGCTACTCAGGAATTAGGATAGGATAAAGTCACTGATCTATCAGGGACAGAACAGCATCAGGGGGTCCAGCGATGCAGAAGTGACAATGAGCATGAGAAGGTAGATAGGGCCTATAGGAGTTTTAGGGCCCAGCCCTGTCAGTGATGGAAAGAAGGGCACTTCCATGGCACCTGGAGTACCCAGGACAACCTAGACCTTGGGCCCAAGGTCAGTACTACCTTCAGCAGCTGGGTCATTTCATTGAGTGACTGGGAGAACTTGTGAGTGGATAGGCTCTACCTCTCCCAAACTTAGATGCTGTACACCCAACATTACGTCACTGTGAATATCATTAAGTGTTTTTCTTCCCCAGGGTTGAGAATCACAGATATATGGTCCCCAACCTTGAGAAAAACTGGACAATTGGAAATGGAGAGGCAAATGTGATAGAAATGGTAACATCTCCACGCAGATTTTTACAGGTGTCTGAAAATGGACAATTCCAAAGCAGAATACTTAATCTTCCCCCTCCACCTTGGTTTCACTTCCATCTTTGCCATCTCACTAAATGGCACTTGCTGACATTTAGACCAATGCAGTGTCTAAAACCAGAAACTAAGGAATTGACCTCCATCTGCTCATCCCTTCAAGTTGATCCCCTTCTCCCCACTCCCACTATGACCATCCCTTCCCCATCACTCACCCAATGACCTTGACAACCTCCTTTCTTCTGCCTGGCTTCACACTTGTCCCCCCACAATGTGTTGTCTGATCGCAAGTGCACTTGGGCCTATCTGCAAGCTCTAAGGCACATTTGTCCCATTGGTATCACCTGGACAGAGCCCCGACTCCTGTCACCTGGACATCACAGTAGCCTGCTCCCTCATCTCCTGGCTTCCTCTTACTTTCCTCATAGCTCCTCACTACCCAGCAGTGAAAGATCTTCATAAATGGAAATAGAATCACATAATCACACTAATTAAAGATCTTTCCAATAGACCTGACTAGGTGGCTTAGAGGACAGAAATCATTCTTTCTTGAAGGCTAGAAGTTCAAAACCAAGGTGTGTGCAGGCCCACACTTCCTCTGAAACCTGTAGATAAAAATCCATCCTTGCCTCTTCTTGCTTCTGTTGGTTGCCAGCCACCCTTGGCATTCCTTGCCTCGTATCAGGGTCATTCCACTCTCTGCCTCCATCTTCACGTGGTCATCTTCCTTTTGTGTGTCTATGTCCAAATTTCCATCTTTATACAAGGACTCTAGTCATTGGATTAGAATCCACCCTAAACCACTGCGTCTTTACATCTGTACATCAGCAAAGATTATTTCTAAATAAGGCCACATTCACAGGTTCTGGATGAACATAAATTTCTGGGAACACACCCCAATCTCAGAGTCACATTTAAACTTTCCTCAGAGTTATCCCCATTTTTCTCCCTGTGCTCATGGCCTCCTCTGGATAAGCCTGCAGAGTCCTCACAGCAGGCTTCTACTCATCACCCAGGTTTCAACTTAAATGGCACCCTTCCTCAGAGAAGATTTCCAGTCATCTATTTAAATAGGTCCTTCTGTTTTTCAAAATTGTTATTTGACTTGTAATTTTCCTCCTTTTCCGTACTGGAATGCAATCCCCTTGGAGGTAAACTCTTGTCTGTCTTTTCCCCCAGCTGGACTCAGTGCTAGTGGGTGAGGCTGTCCCAAGATGGTCATGTAAACTACTAAATATCTGCCTTCCGATCAACCCATTCCTGGACCAAAGAGGGAATGTTGCAATATTTTCATATTGACTTCATTTTAGCCACATATTTATGTTTCAGTAGTCCTTGTGTGTTATTTTTTCTTTTTTTTTATTATTAGTTTCGGGTGATTAGACATTTACACACCTCACAAAGTGTAACTTCAGCAAGTCTACTATCCATCTGACACTGATTATTACAATACCATTGACTATACTCCCTATACTGTATTTTATATCCTGTAACTATATTTTTAAAATTATAGTTGGCATTCAATATTATTTATATTAGTTTCAGGTATATAGCATAGTAGTTAGGCATTTATATAAGTTATGAAGTGATCTCTCCAAGAAGTCTAGTACCCATCTGACACTATACATAGTTTCTACAATACTATTGACTATTACCCATACTGTATTTCACATGTCTGTGACTATTTTGTAATTAGCAATTTGTACTTTCCAATCCCTTCACCTTTCTCACCCATCCCCAACTTCTTCCCACTTAGCAACCATTAGTTTGTTCTCTGTATCTATGAGTCTATTTCTGTTTTGTTTGTCTAGTCTGTTCGTTAGAATCCAAATATAAGTGAGATTATATGGTATTTGTCTTTCTCAGTCTGATTTACTTCACTTAGCCTAATACCCTCTTAAGTTCATTCATGTTGTTGAAAATGGTAAGATTTCATTCTTTTTATGGCAGAGTGATACTCTGTTGTAAAAATGTACCACAACTTCTTTATCCAATTGAAGGGTGTTTCAGTTTCCATGTCTTGGCTATTGTGAATAGCACTGCAGTAAACACAGGAGTGTATATATCTTTTCGAATTAGTGTTTTGGATTTCTTTGAATAAATACCCAAGAGTAGAATTGTTGGATTATATGGTAGTTCTATTTTTAATTTTTTGAGGAATCTCCATACTGTTTTCCATAATGGCTGCACCAATATGTGCTATTTCTTTACATCAGTGTCTCTAAAACGTTTCATTATCATCCTGTTAAGGATCCTTTTTTGACATTATTTTTCTATCCACTTCTCATGAAATTTTAACCCCACATATATACTATATACCTTCATGTACTGAGGTCATTTGAAGACACACAAATTGTTATAATATCTAAGGGATTTTTTCCCACCAAAAATCAATTTTTGCCTCCTGAGGACAATATTGCCCTATTGAGAATGCATGCTGTACTCAATCAATGATTTCCCCATCTCATTTTTGAAAAGATGTGCATCAACTATAGCTTTGAATATTTTTTTTCCTATTTCCAAATGAGTGACCCTTAATAAATAATATTTCCTATTTTAAAAGTTTGTGAGATTAGTGTACATTTTCCTGTGTATATAAATGTCCTCTTCCCGTGGATGACTGAAGAGTTTTGAAATGTGATGCTGGCTGATGACATCTTTCCTTTGATGTTGGTTGGTGAGAGGAGGTGAGAGGACAGGAAATGTGATGTTGGATGAATGCCAAGAGAAATACTGTCAGACATTTCATATCATAAATAGAAAAAAGATCACTCTTTAATAAATTGATTAAAAAATTGAAATGTCTTAGCTATAAGTAGTAAATAAAATACATTTTCATTTTAACACAAACAAAAGACCTACAATGTCTTAATATCCCTGGACACCTTTCTGACATTTTGCAGCAGGAAGCAGTCCCCAGTTTGTTTCTGTGAAGACGTCAGCCACCCCTCCCCGCCAGGCAGGCACATCATATTTTCCCTACTGATACACAACCTACGTTTGGCCAATGCTTCCACAGTCTGTGTTTGGCACCAGCTTTTGAGAGTGGGCCACATGCCAGTCCAGCAGATGGCCAAAACAAAAAGCATATGTCCAGTAACAGGTACGTGTACTGCCTTTGAGCATTAATCAAAACCGGCCATCTCTTGCAGTTTACAGATGTGGCTCTTGCATCTCATCCTCCCGCGAGGGGTGAGAGAATGTGCCATCTTAACTGGGAACCTGTGCTGGCTTAGTACTGCAAGGACCAATGCGAAGCAGCTCTCCAACTGTGGCTTTGTGCCTCCCGCAAAGCTAGTTGGGAGGATCGGCTCTCAATGGCACCTACTTCATACTACTGTTCCCAGGGGATGCCTGTCAGCTGCAGATGGGGTTCCCCAGCTCTTAGCAACCAGCATTGCTCCCGTAGGGGTCGGACTCATGGGTCCTGCAGGGTGGACCCTCTCTCTGATGCATTCCTGTTGGGAAACCAGGTAGCCCTCAAGGGTGCACAGCAGCCAGAACCTTTCTGAGCTGGCCCATCACAACACATTCTCACCTCCAGCAGTTTTTGCGTTTTGGATCTTCTTCCATTATGAAGATACAGACTCACCAAGGTGGTAGATTTATGTCTATTTTGGTCCACTCATTCAGATGTATTTACACTGTTGGGAATTATTCTGACAAAGATGAACAGGCCTCAATGCACAAGACATTTGTAAGATTAGACTTTCCTTCATTGACTGGAACAAACCCAGCCTACAGGACAGCCCCCTTCTTGATGCTTGGTCAAAAGGAAGAAGATAGAGCCCTAGAATGACAACTCACATGCAGGCATTGGAGTCCAAGCTCGTCCATCAACTGCATGACATTCAGCAATGTCTGATTTGGCTTCTATTTCAATGTCATGTACAGAGCTGTCAATGTGGAAGCTGCTCGATAAAGGCTCACTAAAGAAATGAAGAAATGAAACTCTCAAAACCATCCTACATTATCCCTCGTAAGTTCAGGCCTGATTGTCTCTACATTTTTTACAAAAAGTAGGACTATTGGTTAAGAGTGAGGGCTAGGGGCAAAAATACATATGCTTGTTGGATTCTCATAGCAATAGTGTGAGGAAGGTAAGTATACATTATACCCCACTAATGTAAAATAAATGGTGACCTTTAGAGTTTTACCCATTCATTTATTTACTCAACAGTGTGCTCAAGGGCAGGAAATATAGGGACAAACCAGACAGGCAAGGTTGAGTGCAGCAACTCCAGGTTGGGTAAGGGATGAGATTAGGGAATGGTTTGGGCCTGGGAGGGCCTTGTTTTCACCCTGGGGGTGAGCAATCATTGTCTTTAGCTTGAACACCTGGACCAAATTCTGGATAACAAGAAAAGTCCCATTGAGCATCCTGCTACATTAATGTCAAGGCCATGTGATTAGGAAAATGTCTCAAATATACTTAATTATTGACATGTATTAAATATAAAGCCATAAATTTCATTGTCTCAAGTTTCATTCTTTATAGGCAGAATCAGGCAGCTTTTTCTAAAAAGATACAAATAGTAAATATTTTCAGCTTTGCAGGCCAGTCTTTCCCTCAACTATTCACTTTGCTTTTTGTAGCAGGAAAGCAGCTATACACAACACATAAACAGGGGCTTGTGGCCGTGGTACAATAAAAGTTTATTTACAAAAACAGGTAGCTGATCATATCAGGTCCCTGGGCCACAGTTTGCTCACTCTGGGCATTAAAACAAAACTGTCATGGTAAACAGAGTATTCATCCATAAAATATGACTTAGAAGAATTTGTATTGTGTGTATGATATGTGCCCTTAAAAATGTAAGTTCTAAAGTAGGATTTTAAAACATGGGCTCTCATTTTGAGGTACAGAGGGACTTTGAATCTATTAAAAATTATAAGCAAAATTTCGTGTAACTGTATCTTTTTAATGAATTCAATCCATAACTGCCAAGAGCTTTCCAAAGTGTTCAAAAAAAAAAAGACTGAAAACCACATCTTTAAAAGTAAACATTAATCTCAAAATGGACAATTTCCAATTTCATTTCTAGTAACAGTTATACCAGTCGTTCTATCAAACTCTAACACACGATTATGTGTTAAACCCTTAATAATGACATTTTCTAGTCTATTTGATTTCCTCAGTCACATTTCTGGACCCAAAAAACTTTCACAGATGAGGCAGAAGAAGGGGAAAGCAAGCAATCTTTAGTCACAAAGCAAAGCTGTCAACTACTTCTCCCATCATATCCAGGCTTATCAACTCTTTTGAACTCCACCCATCAGCTATACTTTCCTCAGGGTCTCATGAAACCAGGGGTATTCCCAGGAGGATCAATTTCTTTCAGACAAGTCAAGCAGGAAATACCACAAGATTACTCATAGGTATGGGAATGTTCTTCGAAATTCCTTTTTATTATTGTTTGTTTTTTACTGAACGTGCCAAAAACCACACCTTGTAACCCTGGGAAATTCATTTTTCTCAGCTATGTAAAGGAGCCTCTAAACTCCAAACTGTAGCTTCTATAGATGATAAGGGGGGCATTACCAACTTATTGAAAAATTTTAATAAAACTAAAGCCAGCATTAAATCTAAAACCAGCATTGTGCAGGTAGTTATCTAAACAGGAAAAACAAAACAAAATTAATGTTACAAAAAAGCCAGGGATGTTCAAATTAGGGGGAAGACTCAGGACTATAAAATAAGTAAAGACTTTCAAGGAATATACGAGGGCTGTCTGGAAAAAAATTCAGCCGTAAATGCCTCTATTTTTCATATCACATGGCTGGATACTTTTTGGGTAGCCCTTGCATACACATCCATGTGTATTTCCATTTGTCACAAAAAGTGATATAGAATCGAAGAATCTATGTCTCTAAAATTTAAAAAGATTATCAAACCCAGAATAACCAACAAAATACTGAAGAACGAAAAGTCGGAGGACTGACACCATCTAACTTCAAGTCTTACTATAGAGCTACACTAATTAAGACAGTGTGGTATTGGCAAAGAATAGACAAAATAGATCAATGGAATAGAATAGAGAGCCCAAAAGTAAACCCATGCAAATATAGCCAAGTGCTTTTGAGAAAAACGCAAAGGCAAAGCAATGGAAAAAGGCTAATTTTTTCAACAAATGGTGCTGGAACAATTGGACATCCACCGGAAAAAAAATCTGGACACAGACTTTACAACCTTCACAAAAATTAACCCAAAAGAGATTATAGAACTAAGTAAATGTAAAACACAAAATAATAAAATTACTTAGAAGTTAACATATGAGCAAATCTAGAAGATTTTTGGATTTGGTGATGACTTTTTAGATACAACTTTAAAAGCATGATCCATGAAAATTAATAGATAAACTGGACTTCATTAAAATGAAAAACTTTTCTTCTGCCAAAGGCACTGTCGAGAAAATGAGAAGACAAGTCACAGCAGATTGTGAGAAAAAAACTTGTAAATGACATATCTGACAAAGGACTGTCAACCAAAATATACAAAGAACACTTAATACTTAATAAGTGAACAAACAACCTGACTTAAAAAAAATGGACAAAAGATCTGAATAGACACTTCACCAAAGAAGATATAGACATGGCAAATAAGCATATGAAAAGATATTCAATATCATATGTCATTAAGGAATCGTAAATCAAAACAACAAAAAGATACTACTATACAACCATTAGCATGGCCAAAATCCAGAATATTGACAGTAACAAATGCTGGTGAGGATGTGGAGCAACAGAAACTTTCATTCGTTGTTGGTGGGAATGCAAAATGGTACAGACACTTTGGAAGATAGTGTGGCAGTTTTTTATGAAACTAAATATGCTCTTAACATATGATCCAGCAATCATACTACTTTTTACTTACCCAAATGATCTGAAAATGTATGCCCACACAAAAACCTGTACATAGATGTTTATAGCTGCTTTATTCATAATTGACAAAATTTGGAAGCAACCAAGATGTCCTTTATTAGGGGAGTGAATAAATGGTGTTATCAGGGTGGGCTGATAAATTTTGTCTCCACTGTAATATTTTTTGTTACATTAGATATATCTGGATATAATTAGTTTTGAGTAGTCACATCGTATCTCCCCTCCATCATTCTTGACTTGCACACACAGATGCACATTAGAATGGAAGAGTTGTTCAGATGGTTGATTCAAACAGCATGCTGTTATTGAATTCTTAACAGCAGAAAACGTTCCTCCGATTATTTTGAAATTTTTGTAAAAGAAAGTGAGGACTTCTTAGAGATCTTACAAGTGGTGAAACTTGGGTCCATCATTACCAAGAACAAAAGGCAGTCCATGGAATACCGCCATAAGGGATAACCTCAGCCAGAAGAATTCAAAACTCAGGCCCCAGATGGGAAGGTGATTCTTTACACAGAGCTTGTTATATCCAGATACGTCCAGTGTAACAGAAAATATTACAGTGGAGGCAAAATTTATCAGCCTGCCTTTATTCATTCAGACAATGGAATATTACTCAGCTTTAAATATAAGTTCACTATTAAGGTACAAAAAGACGTGGAAGAACCATAAATGAATATTATTAAGTAAAAAATTTCAATCTGAAAAAGCAACATACTGTATGATTCTAATTATGACATTCTGGGGAAAGGCAAACTATGTAGACATCATTGGTTGCCAAGGGTTGGAGGGGAAGGAGTGATGAATAGATGGAGCACAGAAAACCTTTAAGGGCTGTGAAACTATTCTGATACTATAATGATGGATATAGAATATTATACATTTTTCCAAACCCATAGAATGTACAAACAACACCAAGAGTGAACCCTCATGTAAAGCATGGACTTTGGATAATTATGATGTTTCAAAGAAGGTTCATGTATCATTCCAGTGGGGAATATTGGTGGTAGATACATGAGCCATGCTTCTCTAGAGAAACAAGACCAGTAGAATGTACATATATAAAAAGATTTATTTTAAGGAATTGGCTCACATAATTTTGGAAGTTGACAAATCCTAAGATTTGCATTCAGCATGTTAGAGACCCAGGAGAGCAGATGGTATAAGTTTCAGTCCAAAGGCCAGTAGACTTAAGGCACAGCAAATGCAAATGTCCCAGTTCAAAAGCAGTCAGGCAGAAGGAATGCTCTCTTACTCAGGGGATCTCAGCCTTTGTTCTATTCATGCCTTCAACTGATTGAATGAGGCTCACCCACATTATGAGAGCAATCTGCTTTACTCAGTGTAGTGTTTTAATTGTTAATGTCATCCAAAAACACCTTAACAGAAATACCCAAAAATAGTGTTTCACTAAATCTCTGGGCATCCTGTGGTCCAGTCAAGTTGACCCATAGAATCAGCCATCACGTTGGGTGAGTCTGGATTTGTAGGGACAAAAGATTATATGGAAATACTCTGTACCTTCTGCTCAATTTTTTTGTTAACCTGAAACTACTCTAAAAATATAAAATCTATATTTAAAAAAAAAATAACATCTCAGACTGAACAACACACTTCTCAAAGAAGTAATCTCTCAATGTAACTACATGAAAGGTGAATGAATCTTACAGAAACCAATGTCAATTAAGTTGAATTGATTAGCTAGATTTACCCGATGGTGTGAAAGTGCCCTTTATAGCCAATATTAACTCACACACTTATTACATGATAATAATTATAAATTGGCAATTTAAACTTCTGTGATAATTTTTCTATTAATATTAAGGACGAGGATTTCTGGGTATAAATACAAGTCGATGAAGAACTCTACAGTCAAGGTTGTTTTGTCACCACCAGTCTACACAACAAGAAAGGTGGTCTTTAGCACAGAGCCCTCTCCCTTCAGAGCATACAAAGACTCTAAATTTTTGGTAACAATGAGAGAAGGTAGATTTTAGTAACTATTGCACCCGCTTTGATGTTGAACCTTAGCTCAATACAATCAGAGGTTGGTAAGCTATTGCACAAGGCTCAAATATGGCTCACCACATGTTTTGACAAATAAAGTTTTATTGAAACACTGGAAGGTCAATTATTTACCTATTGTCTGTGGCTGCTTTTGTGCAACAATGGCAACTACAATAGAAAGCATATGGACACAAAGCCTTAAATATTTACTATCTATAAGTAAATTTAGATTTACAGAATATGGATAAACATAAGCTTGCTCCCCTAATTTTGGTAATTTTATCCAAGCTAAATGTTAGAAACTGTTAAAATATTTCTGACACAGATAATAATGTAAAAAATAAATGAAGAAGAATGGGGGGCCATAAGTGCATTGTAAACATATAAATGGAGTTCTAGATGTGCAGATACCAACTAACTCAGAGGCTAAACAATAATTACATCTTTCACTTTTAAACCTTCCCAAAGTAAGTTTTTTTTTTTTTAAAAAAAGGTAGAAAATGAATACATTCTTAAAGTATTTATGAAAGGAGAAGGTAAAAAAAAAATCTTTGAACGTCTGCTCTTTGCACAGGTTGTATGTCTGTTCTCTTGGATGCCTTCCAGATCTGAGCACCATGAAGGCATTAACCTAAAGTAAATCCAAACTACAGAGGCTCGGGGACCAGCCTGAGTTTATGCTGCTTTGTGACAGCAGATCAGAGAGAAATTGTTTATACCCACGACAGGAAGATCATGCTACAATCAGACAGTGTTCTGGATGACTGGAAGCCAGACACTTCAAAAGGCAAAAGTGGGAACAAAAATATGCACAGGGAACTAACTGAACAGTGAAACTCCAACCGACCCTCCAGCTGGTCAGACAAAAATGCCAAGGGGAAGTGAATGAAATGGCAAGCAGCACATGCATATGGAGATTCCACCAAGTGCTGGGGTTTTATTTTTTATCAATTGTACAAAGAAGGAGAATTCCCCTACTCTGTTCTCCCAAATGAATGACCACATTCATGGCTTGGCCGTGTCAGGTCAATAGCCAGGTGTGCTGCCCACACGACAAGGAGGTAAGACTTACAATGAACAGCTGTTAGGAAGACTTTATTACCATTTCCTGTTTCTTTAAGATTTAGACTGCAATATTTAAATTCAGCAAAGTTACAAGGAAATAACTACACATGTCTGCCCTCTCCTTTTTTGGTCTCAGTTTCATCATCTACGAATCGAAGGAATTAGAATGATATTGAACGTTCCCTTCAACTCTGAGGTTTATGACACTATGGCGAGACCAACGAGTTCTGGTATCCAAATGCTTCCTTTGGTTCCATTAGAAATTTCTCCCCTGTGGGAAAAGCCACAGTAAGGAGAGTTAGAGCTCCTGCTCAGGTCATTTGGGCAAGATAATCCTGACTTTCAAAAAAATATATATTCCATGTCCTGAAATGCACAGGATTCTTTTATGAATCCAGCCTTTGGAAACCACTATGGTAATAGCCAGAGGAGCATCAGCAAAGACAACTGTGGAGTTCTAAAGAAGGAAATTTAAACCCGGGGGGTGGGGGGGCGGGGGGCAGGGAAATGGTATTGTTTGGATTGTATTTCCTGCCATGAAGTTGGAGTTATGGTTTTCTCTCCCAAACCGGAAATGAAGTGTTTCCTTATTGCCAAAGCCTGAGATACAGGGTTAAAAGTCCCAGCACCTAAAGTAATTCAGAAAATACTGACCAAGTATTCAACACATGACAGGCACAGTGCTAACAACATTATATGAATGTTCTAATTTAACTCCTACATCAATTCTGTGAAGAAGAGGCTGTAGTAACTCCAACTTTACCAAGAAGACACTGACTCTCAGGCTAAATAACTCTCCTGAGGTCATAGAACTAAGAAGGACCTCAAACTCATAGGCTGAACACCAAGGTCAACATTCTGGACCACTAACACCACTTGGAGCCCCAAGATACAGGATTTGAATGTCTGGAATTAGTGTCAGAAAGGAACGTGTCCAGCTAGATGACAATTTTACATTCCTTCTCAGTAATAAAATTTGGACAAAGGTGGATCTAGGGTTTATTCACCAAAGTCCTGCAAGGCTGAGGCCTGGGACTCTTCCATCTTATAGGATCCCTGTAGTATGTCCACTGGCCAACTGACTTATTTCAAAAGAACCAATCCTGAACATGGACTGTCTCCTCAGACTTGAGCTCTTCAGCAACCAGCTATTTGAAAACTAGTATTAAAAAATGTCATAAAAATGCCCAGTTATAAGAAAAACTGACATGAGATTTGGTTAATGAAGTTACATTTAAAATCACAATGGTTCATCTTCACATAAAAAAGACAAAACTACTGTTTTTTCATTAAATTATAGTTATATGTATCTGTTCTTCCTGTGTTTTTTATTTAATCTATCTCTCTGGTTCTCGGATGGTAATAATACATATATAATTTACAAAAGTACTTTTCCTGTTCAGGAGTTGCATGCCTCATATGACATTATAATTTTTATTAATATTTTGACAACTAATAAAATTAAATATACTACCATTTCATTAAATGTGAATATCATATTCTGTGCTTTTGTATTTAGCTACTAAAACAAACACTTACTTGTGCCATGCACAGCTGCTTGTTGTTAAACATATGTGCCCTTGTTTAGAAAGCTCAGGTATTCATATAGTTTTGTTTTTGAAAATTACCATAGTTTAATTCATTAATGAATACATTTTGAGCTAGTTGTCACATCTTACAATAATGTAAAAAATCAGATTCTTTTTGTATCTGAAATTTTTAACCATGTAAGCTTAACTTTAATAAGACATATAAAATTGATAGTATTTGATTATTTTTACCTCCTAAATGATATTTTGTGCAGTTTTACTTAATATATCTGGTTGAAGAAAAACCAGAAAACTGTAAACATTCTTTTGAAGCTAATGAAAGAGAAGAACAGTATGTAATGGAGTTAAATGTTATATATTTATGCAAATATATTTTTCTGCATTTATCAGAACAGATATATAATGACATGTGCTATACCAGACTGTCCACAATACTCTTAGTAAGAGAAGTTAAGATAATAACTCGATCGCATATCAGAATTAGCAGAAATTCTTTCAACCTAAGGAAGTGATCTGATGATAGCAATGTTGTAATACAGTCTGTGGTGAGTTCACTTAAGACACAGTGTTCTGTTTTTGTCAGTTCCTGCTCATTCTCAACGTAACTTTTGCAATGAGGAAGAGAATGAAAGCAGCAATCTAAAAAATAATTTGTGGGGAAAAAACACCAAGAAGTAAACATATATGGCTTGCAAATGTTAAGGAAAACAAGAATGTACCATCTAAAAATATGCTGGCCCAATGCTAGAAGGGACCCTCTGACTGTGTTTGTGTGTGTATGTGCATATGCACACACATACGAAGGGAATGTGTGAGTGCATATGCGGATGTGTGCGACTGTGTGTGACTGTGGGGTGTGTCACTGGGTGTGAGTGTGTCTGTGTGTTTCTATATTCATAAAAGATGAGCCAGAAAGTGCCATTGATTCAAACTGAACTGGCTTGAACTTGGACACACTAGAATTGTATCAAAGGCATCCCCAGAGATTTTGGAGAGGAAATGAACCAAAACCTCTGTTTCCAGTTAGGGGAGAATTAACTCTGTAATTGAGTCTGGCAGAGTGACTCTGCGAGCGAGGAATTTTGATAGATGGTGTTTTGTGAGCTAAGCCAGGCCGAAATTTCAACATAAATGACATACTTATGTTCAATTTCAGGGGAAGAGTTAAATTCTAAACCAA
Organism: Lyroderma lyra; assembly: GCA_004026885.1. Taxonomy (NCBI): domain Eukaryota; kingdom Metazoa; phylum Chordata; class Mammalia; order Chiroptera; family Megadermatidae; genus Lyroderma; species Lyroderma lyra. Next base: position 100,711 of record PVJL010002078.1, read on the forward strand.
GAATGTCTTCATTTCCCCTTTTTCCTTCTCCTCCTTTTGAATTTAAAAATAACATGCAGTCCAATAATAAATGAAAGATTTTTCAATGGATGCTCCAAAAGCAGTGGTGGGTAACAAGAGAAAACATATCATGAGTAGAAGAGGTAGAAACGAGTTACAAAGTGTCTCTGCCGAGCAGAAACCAGGTTAATATGAGGCATGACAACTCCTAGCCATATAAGCCTACCAGGCATTTTCTTTAAGGGCCCACTCCAGAATTCTTCCTGGATGCAGAGTAGAAGCCTCCTGGGTCCCATGTCACTGCAGAGTATTCGGAGACAGCATACAGGTATCATACAGATGGTCATCTGTCACTCTTGGCCCAGTCAGGGTTCTGCAAGCAGTGCTTTGTGGAGTCACGCTTCGTTTATGGGAATGGCTTACAGCAAGTAAAAAACCTACCCACAGGAAACTTTCAACTGCTTGCTTGGTTAAGACTGAAAACTCTCAAGTTAAACATCTTGCTTTGAATCTTGGCTGCTCCTATGTAAGAGCTGGGTAAATTTTGACTACTCTAGGATGTCCTTTATTTATAAAAAGGGGACAAAAACAGTAGCTTTTGTAAGGAAAGCGTATGAAATTAAATGAAAAGACTTAGGACAGGGCCCTTAGCATTTATGAATATTAGCAAGTGGCTTTCTATGGCCATACATTCCATCTGAACTTCTCAGAAGGAATCAGTGGCTAGAAATTTTGATCATCCAGAGGCCTTGCAAGTCCTTTGCAGAGAGGAGAGCCAACTGAAAGCTGGAGAAGTGTGCTCAGTGAGGGAGGGTGGGAAGAGGGGCAAACCAGGAAGTGAGAAGTGGAGTTTTCTGTGGATGCCTTCACAGAAACCCAGAGTACCCTGAACTTCTTCAAAATCCCCAAGAAAAGATATATGAGATAGTTGCTTCCCACATGCTCACAATTTCTCTTCTGCATTTTCTTTTAAAACGTGAGGGCTGAAGTATATCTGAAGAGGCTTCTGCTAATCCAGACAACAGGAATAAAAACTTGGTCTGTGATGATATTGAAAGTGGTAAAATTCCCCTTCCAGTGGGTCCTGTCTTGGCTAATTTTGATCTGAAAAACCTTCCTCAAGCCTAAACTTCGATTTGGAGGAAACTCAGAATGTTGCTGAAAGTGTTCACTGAGAGTCAAGTTGCCTCTTACCTTGCAAAACCCTCCCTTTGATGTCACAGTTTCACATGGCCAGAGTGCTTAGTTAGTTCTAACTCCTATGCATTTCCTACTGGACGTCTTTCTCATTCTGCCTCTACTTTCTCTGTTGTACTATCTTATCTCTGTAAGAAATACATGCAAGATAAAATGGCCATCCATGTGTACTGGCGAGAACCAGAATGAGCAAGCACAGCATTTGTCACTGGTTGTGTCAGCAGATAGCCACGGAGTCAACCATCCAATAGTTGAATGAGCCTCAGGACCATAGCCCACACTCGAGGCTCCCAATCAGTCAGAATCCAAACACCACAATCTTGCAGGGTCTCAGTTCTCAGCTTTGCAATGTGAAACTTTGGTCTTATTTTTAAAAGAATTTAGCTCTATGAAAACATTTATGTTAAAGATGAAATTATTTCATTTGACAGAGGAAAGAGTCTCCAGAGATTCAGAAGGAAGTGGGCAGAACTTGGCACATTTTCTTTATTCTCTCTTAACCTAAACCCAGTGTCAAAGAATGTAAACAAAACCTTTTCTTTCTATATTTATATGCATCTTTCTAAGTTGGTGCTATCAATATGCCTCACATGTAATGATATATATCTGCTTACTGAAATAGACCAGATTAAAAACTGTTCATCTTTCTGGATGGGCTCTTGCAAGCTACAAATTCAGAAATTCTAAAAGCAAATCTTAGTAGTATAAACACATTTTCTCTAGCAGTGCTGTCATGGGAGAGAATGTGGTACTCTGGGACAAGATCCCATACACATTAGCTATAATTTTAGAACATCACTTTAAAACAAATATATATATATATATATATATATATATAAAATCTCCTCCAAATTCACTCATACCAGCTCAATTCTCAATTTTTATTTTGGTAATGCCTTGCCAACACTAGGAAAACTATTACAAGTGAATCTGGTATTTGTCCCTGATAAATGCTGATGCAGATAAACATATCTGCTTTTGACGACTAGCTCATATAATTTCTCATCACTGATTCAAAACAATGATGGCCACAGCTCAGAAACATCACTCACTCATCTCAGAAGATAGATACCCAAAGCATATTTAGTGTTTAACCTTTCAGTAAGGTCATATTTAAAGGGTCAACTTCCATAGTAAATAGAGGAAAATCTAATAAACACAACTTTTTTGTCAGGCGATCAGTCCATTTTAGCTATCAAATAATAACTTCATTAGTTCCAAAATGAGCACAATAGTTTTGAGCTTCCTGGTTGTAGCTATAGTTTGCATAGTATATTGTGGGACCAGAAGGAGCAGTTGCCCCAGAATTCATCCAATTCAAGTATGTAACCAAGTTACTGGATACAGATATAGGAAGTATGTGCAATATTGTTTGCATTCCATGGTTACTACATACCTATAACTTACAGTTTTTTTATAGTACTGGGCCTCCAAGTGGGACTAAACTATCATTTTAATTAATTAATTTAACATTAATTCAATCTAAATCAAATACATATACATCCCAAATATAAATGTCAAGAATTTACCAAAGACTTAAAAGAAGAATCTTTCAGAGTTAATCAAAATAGCTGATATAATCATAATAAATTAATGAAATAAATGAAGTGATATCCCACAATTGAATATGGCTGAGGTACCAAAATAGTGTTGGACACAGTCATTTCATGACAAAAAAAAGTGTTCCTCAAATGCTGTTAAGTGGAGAGAAGAAAATCAGACTACAAGATAGTATGCCAAGTATGATAGTCTTTTTGTAAAAATAAGTAAAATGTACAGAAGATTTCTGGAATAATAATCACTAGAATTTTAACTATTCTCTTTGAGCTGGGACGTTATGGGTCATTTTTCTTTCTTTTTCATTATCTATTTTGCTTTTTATATACATTGAAGGTAAGTAGTCTTTTTTTCTTAAGAAAAATGGTCTTGAGTTTTGGAGAATGCCACAGCACACCTTCAGGGTGAAAACTGGGCAGAGGGCAGCTGGCTCTGGGGACATAACTTGAGATTGCCCAGTGAGCCTCGGAAACAGAGGTAAGTTGCAAAAGTTAAAGAAGTTAAAAACAGGAAAATCTTTCTCTTCTGAAAGGAGTCCTCCGTAAAGATGTGTCAACACAAAAGGATTTCATCTCCTCTAGGTAGACACCCCAGCCCCACATCTGCGCTCTCCCAGACGCCTGTTATTTACACATAGAAACCTCAGCTTCCCCAGCACACCTACCCCTTCAGGCAGGTGAATTCAGCCTTTCACACATTCTCTTTGCCTACTTCCTTTTCAGTGTCAGGAAAGAGAAACATTCATTCTAAAAGCTACCAGGACCACATGAAAGTTATTGTACAACCAATGAGTTATTCAGAAAAAAAGCTACCTATTTAATAAAAAATATAAAATGTCTGAACCAACTTGTTTAGAAAAAAATAATTTGAGGCAACAATGACCAACATAGTAATTGTGGGTTTGCTCTTGCCAAATGCCCTCTCATGACCCATGTTGGGAGGAGAAGTAAAAGGCAATACATGGGTGCTTTTCACCCTAGTTACCTGAGGACCCTTTACTAAACGAATGGTCCCACCAGAGAGTCAGTTATGACTAATTAGACTCAGGCTGTTCTCTATGGAGAAATCTGATAAAACAACATATTGCACTCTTTCTTGTTCAACAACCAGAACTCTGCTGGCCTTATCTTTCAGTCCTCCTCAGATATGTCCATTCTCTTAAAAGTAGCCCTGTGGCCGAGCCTGAGAACCTCACCACCTTCTGTGCCCACTCACCATCTAGTTCCTCCTTCAGTGAATAGGACGGGCTGGACAGAGGCTGAACAGTGAAGAAATAAAAGTAAATAATATTCCATTTCTACTTTCAAGGAGTTGTCATCAAGTTGAGGGTGACAGATGTACAAATCAATATTTACCATAAATCTGTGGTTTTCGGACATGGAATTAAAATGGAGTGAAGGAGAGACACGGACAATAAAGAAAGAAAAAGATAAGTAATAACAAGTGTTGTAGAGGTTGTGGAATAAAAGGAACCCTCATACACTGCTAGTGGGAATGTAAACTGATAGAGCCTCCACAGAAAACAGTATGGAGGGTCCTTAAGAAATTGAGAACAGAATTACTACATGACCCAACAATTTCTCTTCTGTGTATCTACCCAAAAAATCCGAAAACACTTATCTATAAAGATATATGTAACCCAATATTCACTGCAGCATTATTTACTGTGGCCAAGACATGGAAACAACCAAACTGCCCTTTGATAGATGATTAGATAAAGAAGATGTGGAACATATGAGTATGTACAATGGACTATTACTCAGCCATAAATAAAGATGAAATACTGCCAATTGTGACAACATGGATGGATCTTGAGATTATTAGGCTAAGTGAAATAAGTCAGACAGTGAAAAAAATCAAGAACCATATGATTTTACTCATATGTGGGACATAAAGCTGAAAGCAACAAACAAACAAGACAAACGAACAAAAGCTCATAGACATAGACGGTAGTTCAGTGGTTACCGGGGAGTAAGGCAGGAGGGAAGGCGGTAGAAGAGGGTAAAGGGGGTCAAATACATGGTGATGGAAGGAGAGCCAACTCTGGGTGGTGAGCACACAATGTAATAGATAGATAATGTATTACAGAATTGTACACTTGAAACATATATAATTTTACTAATGAATGTTATCCCGATAAATTTAATAAAATTATTTTAAAAAGAAAAAGAAAAGGAGATGCAAATTTAGAGTTGCCAGTTAAGGACAATTTTCAAAATGAAGACAATTCCCTATACCCCTCCCTGCCAATGACCACCATCATTTTATTAAAAAAAAATAATTTCTTATGAGAAAAAAAATAGGAAGGACTTATCTCAGAATAAGTCAGAATAGCTTTTCTTACTATTCTCTCTTGGAAAGGAAAGAATAGTAAGAAAAGCAATTCTGACTTATTCTTTATTCCACCATTGTATCAATCTAAAGGTCTATGATGGTCATTATTTTTCCATTTTGCATTGGATTAGTGAGCATTTCTTGATGTACCAACACAGGTCTAATAATTGGTATTTGGAACCAAAGCAAAACACTCTTCTGGCATAATGTTTGAATGGATTGAATAGAGTTCTCCCAAAATTCATATCAACTCAGAACCTCAAAATGTGACCTTATTTGGAAAAGGAGACTTTGCAGATGTAACTTTAAGGTCATATTGGATTAAGGTGGGTCCCCATCCAATGACCGGGGTCCTTATATGAAGAGAAAACAGAGACACAGACAGAATGTCCTGTGATGAGAGAAGCAGAGACTGGAATGATGCATCTACAAGCCAAGAAACATTAAGTATTGTCAGCAGAAACTAGGGACAGGCATAAAACAGAGACTCCCCATCTGAATCCTCCAGAAGAAGCCAACCCTCCCAACACCTTAATGCTGGACTTCTGGCTTCCAGAGCTGTGAGAGAATAGAGTTCTGCAGCTTTAAACCACCCAGTTTGTGATACTTCATTAAGCAGCCCTAGGGAACTGATACAAGGGCCTACAAGGACAGATCAGTTCACCCATAATTGAGGATGTGAAACCACAGACAAGGTTTGTAGAGATAGGACATTTAATATGTATACCTTCAGAGAAATATATCAGCCAAAGTTGGGGGAGGTATCCAAGGTCAGGAAGTGGTGGGCTATTTGGGACACAGGAGCAGTATCAACTAGACCCAGAAATGTGAAACAGTCTGTTTGGCTGATGGACTGCAAGAATATTGCAGCACTGGGTATGCAGGGCACAGGGGAGAGGTAAAGGTCAACCGGAAACAAGGCTGGACAGACCAAATCAAGGGGGGCCATCAATGCCAAACTCAGCCTTTATTCTTTATTCAGTTAACTGCCCAAGCCCGTTTTTGTGAGGCTTGCTATTTTTATAAATTAGAAGGCAAAGGTTTTAATGAAATTTAAAGTTGGAGAAACTATTAGATCATCTCCATGTCTCTTCTTCTGAAGGTACCTAATATTTGGACATCATCCATTTAAATATCATCTCTAAGATAAAGGCACATATTTTCACAGCTTAATATGCATGGTGGAAATTCAGGAAACCTTACTGCACAATGGCTCTTGCAAGGCCTTGGTGAAGCGCTGGGTACCAGATATAGGCAAGCAGACTTGGCTTTTGCCTCCATGGGCTTAAACCTGGTAAAATTTAAGTAGGAAATCACATTCAGAATTGGCAGTTCTGGTTATGAGTTTCAGAAGAGGAAAATTCAAGCCTAAATCAGCTGCCTAGAGAGCATCCGGCTTTCAGAAAAGCCCATCTTGAATCTATACTAGTAATAAACTAGAAAAGAGAAAACAAATGGGAAGTAGGGAAGCATTTAGGAAGCTTCTGAATTTTCTTTTAAGTTGGAGTATGGGGTTTTATTCCACAATTACCATATTTCATTTTAAAGCAAAAGAAATGGTGTGTTGGCAGTTTACTCTTTCCAAGATGTTTTAGAGAGATGTTCATTACTAACACCAATGAAAGAATTAGGAAACATGACGATGATGATAACAAGAATATCTAACATCAAGGTACGACTTTCGACTGCTAAGCTAACTCTGGCACTCGGGTTTGACACTGATACACGTACCTGAGCAAGGCACCAACCTTTAACTTCCTCACCCTTGATATGAAGATGATAATAATAATAATAAAGCCCAACTTATAGGTTTATTATGATGATTGAATACAATGTTAATATAGATGTTAGCTAGTACCATTGTTGTTTCTCCTTTTATTATTATCAGATGGATTATTTGATAGGGAGTGAATTGTCATGGTGGAAAACTAATTGAAAATAATTTATGATACATTTTGCACAAGAAAATTTGTGTGTTATCATGAAAGGATATGTAATTCAGATTAGTTAACAGGGTTTTGTGTTACCACATCCTGTCTGCTAGGGGTTTGGCAAAACTCCTAGAGAGGACATAAGAATTTTTCTTACAACTCTTTCTCACACTCATTTGTAAGTAATATCAGAATATGTCACAACAATCTATGTCAAATTGAGACTATTCTTACATCAGGACTGACATATAAATTAGGAATATCCGTCTCTAGTTCTACAGTCGATCCAAGCTCCTTTAGGTCATTTCTAATTGTATTTTTATTGCTCTTATCCATGGACATTTTACTCTTTTTGGAGTCATCACCCCCTTTTTTTTTAACTGATTGGCAAAAAATGTACATAAATTAAGGTAAAAAATGTTGTCAATATTCACATTATCTGTACTTGCCTTTTAATTTTGTTCCTGCTTTTGGCTTTTGTTCATTTACACTTTTTGTATTTTATTTTTAAATAGTTGAATCTCTAAATATTGCCTCTGTAGTTTCTGCAACTGATTTATGCTTAGAAAAATCCTTCAGAGGTTACCTATATTTTTACCTACACTTTAGTTTAGATTCTTATTTTTTTGTTTTTTGCATTTGACATTCTAATCCATCTAGATTTTTTTGTATTTTCTTTGAAGTAAGAATATAAGGCTTTTTTGTTTGTTTGTTGCATATGTTTTTACAAATATTACCCGATGCCCTAGCATTGTTCATTAAATGAAAATGTCATTTTCCACTTGATTTTAAAATGCCTACTTTAATAAATTCTTTATAATTCTCCTTAAAAATGTCCTTAAAGATTGTCAATATATCAGATGAGATGGGAAAAGTTGAGAACTTACATGATCTAAGAAGATAAAGAACAAATCTCTCTGGTGCAATTCCTTTCCCACGGTTGCTTCCTCTCCCTAGAGACACAATGCACCTTTGCGGGTAGGTACTGGACTCAGGATTCCTTTTTCTGGCTCTTTCACATTTCCTGAGTATACATTAATCCCAACTGCAGCTTACTAAACAAGTTACTGCATATTAAAGTGTTTAGCAAATGCAGAATCTGGGCCAGACCAAACATACCCAGCACAGTGGGTACAGCCTCTAGGTACAAGTTGTTTCTCAAAGCCATGGGAAGAATCATAAGAGCCTTTCCCTGGGCCCTTGACCACACTGGGGTAAGAGCTGACACACTGCTTTCATCTGCCCAGGTGGACTTCCAGAATCATCTAATGGGTCAACAGGAGTGGTAAGAAAGAAGCCAGAGGGTTCCATCCATCCAAAAGCTTGGTGCAGTAGAGTACGTCCAATTGCAGATACTTAAATGGAGTCTCCTGGCTAAGTCACTGGTAGGCATTCTATCAAAGGCTAGGAGAGGCAATTATTCATGGTGTTGCCCAACCATTTCCAGTTATACCACTAGAGGCACTGCTGATAAATATGCAGATCTAGATGACAAGATGCCTTATCTTTACCAAGTATTTAGGGTGAATTTTTATTAATACCACTCTAGAAACTATTAAAACATTTCCTCAGGTCTTTCTCTTCTCTTTGATAGCCTTCCCTTTCAGAACAACTCACTCCTAAAACTGCTACTTGGCTCTGAACAAGCAGGATGTCTGTGTTGGTGGGAGAAGCCACAGAGGTGCAGGGTGGATGAGAGTGGCATCTGGCGAGGTTCGCTGGAGCCCAAGGTGGATGCGTGGGTACCCACAAGGTTCCAGCAGCCATGGTGTCAAATTCCAGTGGGATGGGAGGGGTAACACGGTGGTACTGGGAGCCTGAGCAGAACAAGGGTGTGTACAACTGGGGATAGCCCATGTGGGAGTGCTGTTTGGTGGGAGCCAAATAGAATCTGTAGGATTCAGTGCAGGGTGAGGGGTGACAGTGATAATAGAAAGTGTCAGGGGAAGTTATAAACACAGACAGGGTATAATGCTAGGGCCAACCTGTGAAGCCAGATTTGAACTGGGGGTATGAAGGTGAACTGATGGTTTTCAATACAGACGTAGATGGAAATGTGTATGTACATGTATATGCTGATCACTCTGTCCTCTGAGATCAGCACACCTAGCCCTCAGATCTTGGCTTCTAAATCCCATTTTCTTTCAGAGGAACCTGTGTTCCCTGGACTGGATGATTTATCCAGGACAAAGGAGGGCCAAGATGAAGTAAAGCCTGTCATCAGGCCAGATGGTGAAGAAAGGCTTTAAAAATGTGACACATAGACCAGCTTGAAGGAACTCCATTCTTAGACTCTTCCAAACCTGAGAACTTTGGAGGATCAAAATAATTGACAATAATACGATTATAATGCACTGAATGAAATGGAAAGGAGTCCATACTGCTTGAGATAAATACAGAATAAATTAAGTGTTGGAGAAGGAGTAGGATATTTACATAGCATTAAGGTAGACCTCCACCCACTACAGATTAGCCACAATGGAGAAAAGAGGTGAAGAAACCAGCAGAAACCAGCCCCGTCAAGTGGTCAGTGAACATTCTTAGTAATGAGACAAATCACTCTTGTGTCTTTCCTGCCAGATGCATGACCTGAACCTAGTCATGAGGAGGCATCAGGCAGACCCAAATTAAGAGAAATTCCCCAGAATACCCAGCCTGCAATCGTCACACCATCAAGGTCATGAAAGTCAAAATAAGATTGAGGAACTTCTCCAAAATGGTGGAAGATAAAGAAATATGACAACTAAATGCAAGAGGTAGTTCTAAAGTGGATCCTTTGACTTTAAAAAATATTTTTATAGCAAATGTGAGGATTAGGTGGTAATAATGCTTCATTGTTCATTCCCTGATTTTGTTGGCTCTATTGTGGTTATGTGGGAGAATATTACCGTGTTTAGAAAATACACTAAAATACCCAGGAATTACAGGACATCGTGTAGGCAACTTATTCTCAAACAGTTCAGGAAAAAATGTATTTGTGTTATACTTGCAATTTTTCTATCAATAGTTTATACTTACTTGTTTAAAAACTCATTTAGACTTTCTATGGGTGACACCTTTAAGCATGAAGGGAGGATTAAAAACTTCTGATAAAAATATGTCCCTGGAGCCACCCACAGCCTCTGCACCCACCGGGGGGTACCCTTGTCTTCACTCGTGCTGGGCACTGACCTGAACTGGCTCCCAGGTCACGTGAGTGTTAGCTGGAATGACACGAGCACGCTCTGGAATGCCAGTGCAGTGCATGGTGACGAAAACTCCTGCAATTTGCAAGCGTCCTAAATAAAGGACAGTGAGACCAACAGATGATGTCTGCCGGCTGCCAACCCAGGAGGATCCCAAAAGGCTGGCTGACTCTACCAGAGCAGGTCAAGGAATGTCTGTCCTTGGAATCCAGTCAAATGAACACCCAATAAAAAGCGATCAGAGAATCCGAGGAGCAGGGCTAATGGCAATGCTAAAAATAACCAGAGCAACCATTTACGCTCTTGGCTAAATCCTGTCCTCACACTATTTCATGTGACCATCGCAACAACCCTTCGAAGAGAGTATAATTAGTACCCTCACGGGAGATGTGAAACCTGAGGCTCAGAAAGGTTAAATAACTGGGCACAGGTGGTAGATGTGAACGAGACTTAGGGTGGTGACCGTTTCACAGTCTATACACATTACATTGTCCACCTGAAACTAATATAATGTTACGGTCTGTTATACTTCAATAAAAAATATATATTAGATATATAATATGCGTGTGTATATATATGTATATATTTAAGGTACCTGATATATATAAAATAAGTAACCTGGTGAAGCTCTGCTGTTTAATCATCACAATAATCTCATGAAGGGGCACAGTTATCCTCTCCCAAAGATGAGGTACCTGAGACAAAGAAATGCTTGGTGGTTTGCTTTGGGGGGGGGCACACAATCGGTGAACTTTCCCATTCAGGACCTGCTCTCCGAAACTTGTGCACCCCTGACTTCCAAGGGATCCCTTATTTTAAGGGCTTGCCCTCTGACATAGTCATGGTCAAGGTTGAACTCCGTAACAAAAGTCACCTGAGTCCATTTCAAAGCAAGTTATGTTTTAAGCAGCCTGAGGTCGTAGAACAGCATTTTCTAGGCTCAGCTCCCACCGCTCGTGGGTGGTGACTTTCCACTCAGTTCTCTCCACTCTTTCTGGAAGAAGACAGCATTCTGTCCTCTTTCCCAAACCTCACCCCACAATGTCCTTCTTATGCTTTTCATCGACTTTCAGATTCGCCATGTTCTAAGCAGGTAAAGTCACATCTTGCAACTCGAACTTCGCACCCAATATGCTCAGGGCGAGGGGTTCTCAGGTTGGCGATGGTGGGGGGAGGGGGTCAGCATTAGACATCCTGGTTCTTGTTGAGCCTTTTCTTTGCTATATTTATATAAATAATGTCAATGTCTAAAACTAAACATACAGCCATTGTACCCATTAGGAACATCTCCATGACTGAAGGCAGTGCATAGAGGACACTCCCATGGACACAGAATGAGGGCTGAGCCATTGCACTTGAAAACAGATGGAGGCTGAGATCTAAGGGAAGAGACAGCCTGGGGCGGGCTCTGGTTCGGGGAACAGGCCCACAGTGTTCTCTTGTCTATGTCCTTGTGCATTCGCCCCTACCATGCACCGCGGGCCTGCCACGTGCTGCAAAAGGAAGGAGGCAGGAAACTCCAGCTTTCCCAGGAGCCAACATGGAGCTTCCCTACACAAGATGCCCTTTAATCTAGTTAAAAACATAGCTTCAATGCATGTCTTAAGGCAGGAAATGAAAGTCTAGAATTAGAAGGGATGGATCTTGAATGCACACCCTCCACGACAGCTGTGAGTCAGAGCTGAGTACTTCTCTGTTCCTTTGTAGTGTCAAGCCCTCCTGGGGGAGAAAGGCCAAATCTTGAAGTTTTTCTCTTTTTTGTTAACAATCTGGAACCATTCTGGCCAATCTGGGATGTGGAGAGTGTTCTTTCACATTCACTTCTTTTCTGCTTCATGTTTAGGCTTAAATGTTTAAAGTAGACAAGGTATATAAAAGGAATGTCTACGCTATAAAGTATTGTAAACACATCAGGCATGAACATTATTATCCTGGTTACCCAGAAGGACCCCGATGTGGCATGACTAGTAAGTGAATTAGGAACAAAGTACTTCTTTGATCTCCTTATTAGCCACTTTGGATAATCCTCGTGTTCTTCATTCCAGCCCACTCTGGGACCTGCAGTGCCTGCCATCCAACCCCAGGTAGAATGACCACAGTTCAGACGCACCATTTGAATCACACAGTACTCCTATTAATAGTAATAACAATGATGATGATCATACTGGTTAGTGGACACACTTTAAAACATTGGTGGTATCACCCAACATATACAAGCATTATTATTACTTCTTATTCATAACCCCCAATCCTCATAAGAAATAATACGTCATCAGCAGAGGCCATAAGTCACCTACTACATCTGAGATATTTAATGGCCAAGAGCAGTCCTTTTCAATCTGCCCCTTATGGAACATTTGGGAAATACAGACCCTGAGCCGGGGCCCCAGGAGTTCCAGTCCGGTGTAGCTAAATGGGGCAGGGTTTAAGTGCTCCACAGGTTTGTCTCCTCTGACCCAGCTGCCATTGTTTCTGTCCTCCTTTCATCTCGGTCGGGGTGGTATTTTCGGGCCCTTATAGAGGCTCCACTTCCGTTTGCATTAGTGGCTTCATGACAGTTGTAGAACACTGACTTAACACAGGAAGTGGACGCTGTCCACACAGCACTGATCGATGTGGACATGAAGTCATCAGATCAGTGTGCACAGCAGTGGAGGAGCCGCAACACCGAGGAGCCCTGCGCTTATCAGTCTAAGTGCTTTTGGTTTCGCTGAAGGACAGACTCTGAGTTTTCTTCACTCAGTCACTGGTGGCTCTGAAAAGCCACTGCACGGCTTATCCTGCCTTTTGGCAGCATTCCCTCGCTTGAGCCCATGCATATCTCAACCTGGTCATAAACTACCACTGAATTAATGTTGCTAAGTTGGAATTCAGTCTCACTCCCCCACTCCCCATCTCTATCACACTTCCTCTCCCCCTCGCCCTCTCTCTCTCTCTGTCTCTCTCCCCTTCTTCTCCTAATAACTCATTTGACTTTGAAATGAGAATGTAATTCTTTCATCAGCTCATTACGAAATTTACTCCATTGTGATTATTTTTTAAAATCGCAGAGCAGATATGTATTTCTTATCGAAGACTTCAGTGCAGTAGTGATTGCCTGTGTGTGTCTCACTCCCTAATTTCACCCCGTGTCTCTCTGTCATGTTTCAAAACATATCTTCCTCTCCAGTTTGAAGTTGAGATCATTGTGGGAGGCACTGCACAGAAGCTCGCTTTTTTTTTTTTTTTTTTTTTCTGTTCTTAAGTGCGTGGCAGCCAAAACAAGAACATAATGACACTGTGGGGTCTGTGAGAGCACCCCGGCCTCTCCGCTCTTGTGGGCTCAGCATTGTTTCACAGGAACTGCGGAGGAGCTCTTCCGCCACCAAATCCATTTGGCTCTATTTAGAACTAAGTACAGGAAGGTAGTTATTGTACAAGATTAGTTTCCTGTAGGCCATAAATTGGCAGTAACAGAAAAATACAGGATGAATTTATTAGTGTGCAAGGTCAGCTAAAAGGAAGACAAGGCTGGGCGATTGTGCTGTTCTCTTTCATTTAACCCACCTCTCAAACCTCAGCCAGGCTGAAAAAGACCCTTTAGCTACTTAATTACTTCTTAATAGTTTTAAGCAAATTCAAAAGACTGTGTGTTGCTAAGTGCCTGGAGGTCAGAGCTGCCTGGAATATGCTAGGAATGCCGGCCTGGGCTGGAGTTTCTGAAACCTGATTAGAGGTCCCTACAATCTATGGCTTTGTGAGCTTGTCCGGGTTTTTTTTTTTTTTTCCTTTTCTTTTTTTTCTCTCCCTTGTTTGGTGTTGATTGGCTAGGTATTTACTTTGAAGCTAGAATTTTACATTTGGGAATCAAAGAGCAGCTTCGAATAGTTAAAAAAATAATCTATCCATCAAAAATATAATTATTTCCAACCAGAGATACGATAATGTGATAAATGTCCCTATAGATACTTGTTTTGAAAGAACGGGGACAAGTCATGTTTTTCTTCTCTTTTCTTTTTTTGCAGTGACTGCTCCTTTGAAAGCACGTAGTTGCAGGTAGCCCGAAAGGTGGGGAGTACACTCATTTATAAAGATATGTATACATTTAAGAGAGAACCTTTGTTACTTGAGCCATTCCCATGTTAGAAACATAACCCTACTTTTGTTTTCTCTTGATATTTTTCCAACTGGCTTAAAGCTGTCAGGTAAAATTAGGCCTTGCTGGTATGTGATAAAGTATTTGGATCCGGTTTTCTACTGCTTTTGCATGAAAGGTTGTAATTCAAATTTTAATTATACCCAAGATCTGCAGTGAATTATTGGAGACCCTCCGTCTCTGTTACTCTGAGGCCCTGGGCAACCCCACCGCTGCGGAGCCTGTGTGCTCCCTCCTCTGCATTACAACGCAGGCCAAAGGGCAGGGGTGGACAGAGAGGGCAGAATGGGTCCCTCCTCTCCACCCCTTCCTAGCAGAGGAGAACCTTGTTCGGAATGCGCTTTCCTGTGATTTCCCAAAACTGCAGCACTTCATGTCAAAAAGGCACGGTGAGCAACATCTTCACATCGAAAGGGTCAATTAGCATTTACTGAGTAAGTGTGTCCTCCCTAGGCTTCATGGTCTGCTGTCCCCTGGGCAGCACCTGCTTAGAGCTAGGAGCCTTGAGACTTGCAGTCCCAGTTGCCCTGCAGGGTTGAGAGTAGACAGACTCATCCAATTCAGAGGTTCAGACAGGCACCACAGGGCCAAGCAGGGCAGCTGTTACTGACCGTCCAAGGAATTTTAGTGTTTCTCTAGTGTGTCCATTTGTCCAAGCTGTGCTGTCCTCAATTTAAAAAAAAAAAAGTTTGATAAAATTCTCTCCTAAGGAAAGACCTTAAACAGGTGTTCTAGAAGTTCTCAGTGGCACCCTTCCCCAACACCCAGGTGAAGGTCCACAGAGTTGTGAGCCAGCCTTGGCTCAAGGCCCACCTGCTCCGCCCTGCTGGAGGGCAGGGGTTTGGACTATTCCTACATCCTAGGATTTCTTGAAAGATTGAGTAGTAGCTGGCTGGGCTTTCAATCCTCCTTTGCTTTCCCAAAAAGAAGAAGATCTGGGGGGAGCTGTAGTGTCACCCAATAGTCCATGTCCATTTGGCATCAGCTAGAAATTCAGGATCAGGTCAGACTCAACCTCTGCTGACATTTCCTGAGCCAATTATCACAAAATAACTCCAAACATTGAGGAGCAGTCCACATCATAAAACGGACCAAGGACAGCCTTCAAAAGGCCATTCAAGGCAAAACATTAGTTGGCAGTGTCTTCATTGACTCCGTAGGGCAAGTCTCTGTGCAGCCCAATCCACGGTCCCCTTAACAGTGACAACTTTTGCTTCCAATATTGTTCTGAAGGAGATCTTAGGCAATCTTGTAAACTTCAATCCAACAAATATTTAGACCTAAATAACAACCACGGCCCCAGCTCGATGTTCTCTGCTCTGTAGGAGACAGTTGAAATAAGACAATATGATCGATCTCTTGGATTTCTCTGCTCAGGCATCCTGAGAGACATGCCCCGTTCCTAATCCTGTTCATACAGAAACAAAACAAAACATACCAAACAAACAAAAGCCATAGCTCTGACAAGGAGGAAACATCACATTCTTTGCCAAATGCCTTCATAGCAGACTTCAACAATGACTCCCAAGCTCTTGCTGAACATGTGCTGCACAGTGGACCAAGTGGGGATGGAGGATGAAAAGTTGAGCACACAAGCCTGCGCTGCAAGAGCCTTCTCTGCAGTCTTCTCTCCTCATCCCTGCCCTGCTCCAGGCGACATGCAAGGGAGCAGTGCAGACAGAGGCAGCCTTGCTCTGGGGTGGACGGTGAGAGAACCTTTACTTCTCTAAAGCCATGGGGCATCTTAGTCTTACGGTCTGCGATGACAAATGCTCCCACAGGTGGCTGTTGTGACCTCTGGAGTCAGCTGGAGTACATGCAGTGGCTTCAGCTGGGATGTCTTTTCTTGCCCAACACTACCCCCCCATCTCTCCCCACTTTACCCAACACCCACATCTGATGTGATGCTGCATCAAGTCAGTCTGATTGTGTCTCTAGTCATGTGAAGGTGAGAGCCTCTTACCCTTACACGGGTGACTAAATGCTTGGACCCCACCAGCTACACTCTCAGAATAGCACACTACTGTGAACCTGTGAGGTCGCGGGAAAGGAAAGGAGGAAACAAAATCTTCAGGGCCACCAAGTTCTTTCTGGGGACTTTGCTCCATGTCTTGAAAGGCTATCAGAAGCAAAAGATTGATTCTCTTCACCCTTCCATACCCCCACACACACCATGGCTGGCTTTCAACTCAGAAGAAATTATGCGCTACTTGAGTTTTGGAGCTATCAGTGCATTTCCCATCAGTGAGTTAAAAAATCCTGTGTTTCCTCAGTCCAGAGAGCACATCTCAAGGGAAACCTGAAAATAACTCCAGACCAGCAGCAGTCACCTAGCATGAGGGTGTGGTTAAAGCCACTTTCACGCCAACAAAACAGAACCCAGGCAGGATGGAAACAGCAATGTAACATTATTGAGCAAGTAAACAAATCACCAAAGAAACACAGGCACATTGATGGGTAACCTCTCAGACATTACTATGTTAGGATTAGTACACAAAAAATAAAAAAATAATAGTGTACTTCATTGGTATATTAAAAAAGAGATCTTATAAAAAGGAAGGAATAGAATGCAGTATATTGTACAATGGAACATTACTCAATCATAAAAGAAAGAGTGAAGTACTGATATGTATTACGATATGGATGAACCTTGAAACATTATGCTAAGTGAAACAGGCCAGACAAAAAAGGTCACCTAGCATACTATTCCATTTATTTGAAATATTCAAAATGCCCAAATTAATAGAGACAGAAATTAGATGAGTAGTTTCCGGGGCGGGGGGTGTAGAAATAAATGGGGAATGACAAATGGACATGGAGTTTCTTCTGGGGGTGATGTACATATTCTGAAATTAGGTAGTGGTGATGTTTGCACAACTTAGTGAACATGCTAGAAACAGTTGACCTGTAAACTTTAAAAGAGTCAATGTTATGATATCTGAATCCTATCTCAAAACAAATAAAATAGAATAAATGAGGGTCAGTGGCAGATGAAAACAGAAATATCTTTCCTTATCCATTATACCTTCTCACAAGGCCTTAGCGTTGCACCACTTTTGTGCAATAATCTCTTGAAGCAAAGGTCACTGGGATTTGGACAACTACCCAATCTTACAAAGAAACTTTCTAGAGGACCTGATTTACTCAGTTTCCTGGCTAGTTCACATGTCCCCTTTGAGTTTTAGTTTTAGTGAACCTGCAGTGAAACTAAGAGGCATCTAGAAGGAACTGCAAATGTAGCCAAGACCGTAGTCGTTCGAATAACTTTGGCCTGGAAACCATGCACGTTTGTATATTTCATAACAAATCCCCAACTCAATGAAATGTGTTTTCAGTTAACTAGTGTCAGGGGATTTTCTTTTTGCTATCTATAGGAGATGGCTTCCCTGCCAATTTGAGCTGGATTTGTAGGCAAACTGATTTCCCAACCTAGGTATGCTGACTTCATGCTCCATTATGCGCATTTCCTGTGCCCCGATGGCAAGAGAGACCCCTGGCTCAGATCCCCAATTTCCACATCAGTAAATGTTGAGTAAGAAATTATATTTCTTAATTGCTTAAACACCAAGGAGAGATAAACAGGGGAAATGGCATGGTGTCCTTATAACCACAGATCTTAAAGGCATGAAGTGGACCTAAAGAAAATAAGAATATGAATAGACACCAGAGACTTCATTTTCCCCCAACCTTCAGGCATTTTAAATGAGTCTGCCCTTTCTCATGGACCCCACTCAAGGGTGACAGGTGAAAAAGACAAAAATATAGGTCCTAGGGCCACAACTCTGTCAAAGCTCACCAAGTTTCCTGATTTTCACATTATTATTTACACAAATATCTGCCTGATGTTGCCCTTATGATCCATATACACAATAGTCTTTGTGTCCTGACCTCTCTCCCCTCGGCACAGGTACCTGACATTGACTCATCCCAAGCATTGCTCTGTGGACTCTTAAAGTGACTCCTGGAGAGGCTAATTCTTAACACTCTTGTCCACCACAGAAAATAAACAAATGGATTTCTTCCACATCCTGCTGACCATAATCACAGAAACCACCCAATGTGGTAACACTTAAAAGGAGGAGCATAGTGAAGACTGTGGAGGATTCTGATTGTTCCTTGGTTGGATGGTGGGTGGGTCAGTAGGTCAGTCAGTCGCTTGGTCAGTCAGTTGGTTGGTCGGTCAATTGATTTCCATCTCAGTGCTCTCCGACTGGTTCATCTCTCCCCTTCCCTGGATTCTGGGACCTAGTAAAACTGTGCCTGTCACACAGGAGAAATATAACATGAATGTGCTTAATAAACAAACAAAAGTTGACAGCATTCTATAGCTTAAGTTTGAGACTTACATGAAATTAAGCTGTAGGTCACAGAGCTCCTTAAATACTAAGAACTGTGGTTTGCAATCCCAGTGCTTCCACCCCAATGATCAGTGAGCCCGTAGCTGGGAGTTTGAAGACCTGGGCTTGAATTATTGCTGCCACGGATGGTGTGCTTACCTCAGCAGGGACTTTACCTCCCTAAAGCTGAGGCTCTTGGTCTCTAAGGTACAAGGTCAGATAGAGGTGAATAGTCAAACAAGTAAAGGCAGAAGCTGATGAGGGATTCCAAGAAGAGGTGTGCAACGTTCAAAGGTAAGTGGAAGGACAATGGAGTGAGCCCTCCCGGCTGGGTGGGTTGTGTGTGTGCTCCGTGCTCCATAGCAATCATCTGTTTATGAATCCAGCTTTTCCCAATACCAAGTCCTATTCATATATGGCATACCTGGCACATAGTAGGCACACAGTGAATAGCTGCTTAAGTGAACTGAGCTTCTAATATCATTTGAGGAAGAACATAATCTAAGTCAGAACTCTTATTATCGGTTACCTCATGTTTAAAATAACATATTTGTTTGGTGAAATTGTTGTTAAGATTGTCTGCCAGGGCAAAAGTGAAGTCATGTCTCCTTGCTATTGCAGTGTAAAAATAGAGGTAATAAAAAGCACATCATTTATAATCTGACTACCGGTCTATAGCTACGACTCTCAGAAATTTCCAGATTATTTCCTGAAGGCTCATGATTTAGTAAAAGCAAATATTAGCAATCCATAAACCCCTATAACAAGATTAAAAGTAAAAAAGGAATGTTTTGTAATATTAAAACACACACACACACACACACACACACACACACACACACAGTACAGGTATACCAGATGGACATATTTTGTTCACAGTGGGAATAATACTTTCATATATTTTTGTAAAATTCAAAGCAAAATTGGTTAGCTTCATTTTTTTTTAATTTTGCAGAGTGATTTTGTTCATGTTATTGAGCACCATACAACAATGATAACTAGAAGTGCCTATGTATGCATGCTAAGTACTAGTGTGGCTGAATTACCTCGCTGAAGTTCCCCCGACCCCCAACAAGGTGGCCACTGTTGTCACTCCCAATTGACAAGTGATGAAACGTGTACACTGAGCTGGCAAGTTTCAGGATTGGAATTTAACTCAGGCATTCTGGTTCCAGCGTTCCCCCCACCGTGCCCCCCGCCAATTTAACCACCGTTCCAATAATCCCAAGACAGCTGTCAAGGATGACATCTCAGAGGAAGGTTTTTTTTTTCTTACACATTTAAGTAGATTGAGCTTTTAATGCATGGAACAGAGTAGACGCTGAACCTAACCTGCATTACTATAGAGGGTACCAGAACAGAACAGGTTTTTGTTCCAACCTCTCAGCTCTGCCACTTAGGAGCTGGGAGACCTCAGCCAAGTTATCTGCTACCCTACCTCAGTGTTCTGTGTGACATCGGGATAATATTGGCATGTATACTGGTGTGCTGTGAAGAATAAATGAATTAGCACTTGTTAGATGTTTGAGGAAGGTCTGGCATATAATAGAAGTTCTAAAGGTGTTAATTAACAATTAATTATCATGGCAATTTTGGGCTGGAGGAGAATGAACATGGGAAAAGCAGCAAACTGAGAAAAGGCAATTGTATACATCCACACAACAAGAGCACAAGGCAGGTGAAATACTGTCAGATCTGGAGTGAGAGGCCTGGATCAAGAGAGCAAGAAGTCTGGACTTGAAGCCAAGGATTTGGCTAGAGGGCATTCCGATCTGAGCTGCATTCAGGAAATTGGACTGGGCAGTAATGGATTGGAAAAACAAACACCTGAAGGTAGAAAAAGCTGATTGGGAGTAAGAGGCACCATCCACCTGAGAAGCAGTGTGGTCCAAGGCCAATGACATTGGTGACAGTAACAGGAAGAGGGAGAGAAGAGACCAGTAAGTCACTGCAGAGGGGGTGGGAGGATTAGGATGAAGAGGTTTCTGGGGTGACTCTTCAGATAAAACTGGGCAGTGAGGGTAACAAGCCTTCTGTCAGAAACAGGGAAAGAGGGGAGCTCATTTGAAAGCAAGATTGAACACAAATGTTTTTTGAATGGTTCATGTCAACGGTAAGAGTAGGTGTTTAGGTAGAGATGCATGCTTTGCAATTGAGAGTAAGGGACTGGGGTTCAAGCAGTCGGACTTAAACCAGAGACTTGGGAATCACTTCCCTAGTGATGAAGGTTGAAAACTTAGAAATGGGTATGATGGATCTAGGACAGAATAGTTTGAGAGATGAAGCTTCAAGGAAGAAACCCAGGAGGACAGCTACATCTAAGGGTTGGGAGACATAGGAGAGCCAGTGGAGGCAGGAGAGGAGGAAATACACCAGTGAGAACAGGGTAATCCCCTTCGTGGAAGGTGGGAGTGTGTCAGATACTGCCAAGATGGAAGACGACAACAGGACTGAGGACAGGCCATGAATCAGGCAATAATGCGGTTCTTGGTGACACTCAGGAAAACAATCAGTTATTCAAGGGGTGAGGTGAGTACATGGTAAGAAATAGTACATGGGTCTATGGTTCCCAATCTACAGTGGCTTTCAGTGGGGTCCCCAGCCCAGCAGCCTCAGCACCACCTGGGAACCTCTTAGAAATGCAGAGAATTGGGCCCCACCCTAACCCTAGTGAGTCTGCTTCTCAGAGCTGGGTAACTTGTACATAAGTGTGTTAGTATGTGTGTGAGAGTATGTCTGGTGTGTATGAGCATCTGTGTGTGGTGTATGAGTGTAAGATTGTGTACTGTGAGTTTAAATGTGTATGAGTGTGTGTAAGTGTATGTGCATGTGTATGAGTATATATGTGATGTATGTTTAAGTGTGTGTGTGAATGTATGTGTGAAGTGAGCAGGGGATTTTTCTATTTGAAAAAACACTTTGAGAAAACATGTAACAAAAGCTACCATCATTCAGTAATGATTGGATAGAGTTTAGAGTCTATTGGTCATGAAATTATCTATAGATATCTGAAAAATAGTACACTTGAGTGCTGTAAAAAGGAGTATAAGTAAAACTGAAGAAATCTGGATGTGATTGGTGGATTGTGTCAATGCCAACATTCTGGTTGTGAGATTGTAATAGAGTTTTGCAAAATGTCACCATTGGAGGAATCTAGGTGAAGGGTGCATATGGTTTCTCTCTGTTATTTCTTGCCATTGCATGTGAATCTCTATCTGAGTAAAAAAATTCAAAGAATAATAATGATCTTGAGTCATAGATTTACATATGTTTTAGTTTATTTGTTATGATAATCAATGTTTTATACTTCTAACTACAGAGCTGTGGTGACATGCAATGTAATTAATACAAATATTATTTGCTAACACACGAATTATTTACCACAAAGAAAAAAAGCAGTTGGAAGAATAAATCAAAGAGAGAATTAGCAAAATTAGAATAGAAAAACCACATCCAGATGGATAACAGATGAGAAAGTAACTTAAAAAAAAGAATTCTTCCAGATACATATATTAGGTAAATATTAGATAGGTGGATCCTAGCTTGAAAGTTAAGATAGATTCAACACCCTTTACTGTAGGATTTAATGATAAAAACTACTACATTTTTCAATAAATTTCTTCGTTATCTCTAAGAGAGTTATAATGTATGACTACAGAAAAAAAACATTAAATTATGTTCAAAGCCCAAGAAGCCTCATTGATAAATTATATTTCAATCAGAAATTTCTTTCAGTTATACCTCTGAACAATTGTAACGTTAAATGTAAACTTGGCTAAAACTCTCTCTCTCTCTCTCTCTCTCTCCCCCCGCCACTTACTGTATACCCTAACATATTTGTGACATATTTGTTGTCTATAGTTCAACATCTGCCTTCCCCTTCCGGAAAATGAGCTTTAGGGGGGCAGGGATGTATTGGGAGAGTGGGGTAGACATACATTGTGCCTGAACATAGTTTGTGAACCATACTTATTTGTTTATTGAATGAATGGATTTTAAACATATAATGCTCTAATTTTTCAGGTCAAACTAAATGCTTACCATATAATATCTCGTTTATTCCTCACAGAATTCCAGGACTGATCATTGACTAATCTTATTGTCCAGGTAATGAAAGTTAAGTCCAGAGTGGTTAAAGAATGGCTAAGGTCACACTGCTGACAAAATTCAGATTGTGTATTTCTAAATTCTGTTTTTTTTTTTCAGTACACCACAATGCTTTTACACCTAGCCATTCTTAGTGTACATGTGTATGCACACATCCACATACACATGCACATGCAGTACCTGCAAAGTCTAAACACCAAGGAGTTTATTTTTGTTACTCTTTTTGTCTTCCAAAAAAGTTACTTTTTCTCCCTAAAGCAGTTATTTCAAGCTGAGCATGCTTCAAGATTAAAATGGTATCTTTCACATAGTGCCTGACTCAGACACTTCCAATTTTCTACTAGAATACCTATGAAGCCACAGAAGAGGCTAAAACACAACAGAGAAAACCAGGACTGCCTATCAACCCACTGCCAGAATCTGGGAGACAAGCCAGCTGTGGAGAAGGACAATAGGAAGGGGTTGAAGAGCAGCCCACAGCCAGCATGAGCCCAGGGCCTAGAAACCAGAACACGGGGAGCCTGGGCAGAGGGGAGACCCCGTACTTCTCCACCTCCAGCTCTCTCTGCTCACACAAGCTCCTCGTTTCACGGGAAAAGTAGTCCTCTGTCCTTCTATAGCACAGCAACTGTTTTTCTTAGAGGAAACTAGAGTGCTAAATATCATAGAATCAATTGTTTGTAAAGGTAAACCTGTTCTAAAACCAAGGAGAACTTGACAGATGTCTCCCCACCCCCACCCTGTGAGGACTTCCTCCCTCCAACCTCAAGGCCCAGTGAACCTGTGTTCGTGTATCCACCCCCAGTACCCGTGCCAGTGCTCAGCCTGCCTCATTCTTCACCTGAGTCACTAAAAGAGTTTTCCGGCTCCCATCTTGCCCATCCTAATAAACTCCACATAGCAATCATCAAAGTCTTTACAAATGTCAGCTGGAACATCCTCTCGCCATGGCTCCCCACAGTCAGAAGCTACAAAGCTGGAGCTCATCTTTGTAAAGCCCTCTCCCTCCAGTCCACGCCTGGGGCATCTTGTTGTCTGCAAATTGCTCCTGCTAGAGACTTCCTGAATATGTCCAGCTTATTCTCAGGCCCTCACCATTGCATTTTCTTCTTATCTGTTAACCTAGAATGTTCCCACTCCTTCCTTTCTCCTTCACTTGACCCATTCCTTTTCATCCTTTAAGACACAGCTTAGAAAAACTTCCCCACCAGCCAGAGTTGGGAGCACTTCCTGCCACAGCACACCCTGAAGACATTTGTCAGGCCTCATCACATGCACAGTTGAGTTGAAATCTGTTACTTTTGTCTCCTGCACTCTAAACTTCTGGAGAAAACTTCAGTCATTCATTCGAAAGCTATTGAGTCAGCCCTGTTATATACCAGGCACTCACTGGGCATATAGCAGGGAAGGCACAAGTTCTGGATTTTTGATGCTTACAAACAAGCAATTCCATAAATCAGCCACATAATTTCTAATAATGACGGATATACTACAGCTGTAGTTTTTTATTTTCTGTCCTCCAAGATCCAACCTAATTTTTGATGTAAAGTACATACCAGCAAATTTGTTGAATGAGTGTGAAATGGTAAGCATCAGCATGATGACGATAATGAAGTGTTGAGTATAGGAAACCATGTTCAGAGAAAGTGTGATAAATAGCAGAAAATGAGAAGAGCAGAGAAAACAGATAGGAGGCTGATGAAAACATTTAACATTGGTCGTATATAAGTTTGTCCTTATCCTTTTAAGGTATTGACAAAAGAGGCTGAAAAGATGCAAGAGGGGCAGGTGACCGATCAGTTGACGAAGAAAAAGGCAGTGTTGAGTGTTCTCTTGAAGAGCAGCAGAACGTCTCAGTCAGCTCCGGCTGCTATAACAAAACACCATAGACTGGGCGGGTTAACCAACACACATTTATTTCTCATTCTCCTGGAGGCTAGAAGCCTGAGATCAGGCTGCCAGCAGGTTAGGCTCTGGTGAGAACCCGCTTACTGACTTGCAAATGATCTCCTTGCTGTGTCCTCACGTTGTGGAGAGAGAGCTCTGGTGTCTCTTCCTTTCCTTATAAAGACACTAATCCCATCATGGGGCCTCCATAGGCCCCAACTCCTAATACCCGCACATTGGGGATTAGGGCTTCAATTTGGAGAATACAAACATTCAGTCAATAACAAAGTAACTTCTCCACTGATATGACCTGAAAAGAAATATGTGAACAGATAGAAGTAAATTGGTGGGGGTGTAATCTGCAAGTCAAGGGGTTTGTCCTGGTGGTTTCTGTTTTCTTTGAAAAGTCAAAGTCAAGGTCAGCTGCTCAGTGTGGGTTGGGGCAGGTGGCTAAGGGATAGGGTGGAGAGTTAAAGAAAACCATAAAAGTTTAAAATGACCCCTGAGGAGCATGGGAAAGGCAGCTTCTAGAGTCTGAAAGAGGATCTCTCCCCTCACCCCCGACCCCATTCCCCACCCTCCACCCCCCCAACCCCAGGCAGCAGCACCAACACCCAGCTGTTTGAACACGTACTTGACACAGTTGTGTGAGTTTCCAGGGAAAAACCTGTGACGATACTCAGGTGCAGAGGGGAAGAGCAGAGGTGGAGAGATGGGATTGCTGCTGAGAATAAGCTCGTAACCAGCAGGTGCTCCTCCCAGCAATAAAACACACCGGGTAGGAGGCTCCAGGAAACGGCCCAGGCCTGGTGTCTAGTGATGGGAGTGGGGGCAGCTTAGCACCAAAAGAATAATGCAGTTTGAGCGTTCTGCTTCATAAAGCAAAGAAGATCCCTACTCCTAAACTACATAAAGTCAGGCGAATCTGCAAGAGAAGTTGAGCCCACCCCCAGAACACTTACGCCTAACCCCGCACTCCCCGTTCTTTGACTTGAATGTATTTCATGGCCTAACTCACCTGCCAGCCCTGGACTTTTCTCACATTTCCAAGAAGCAGGATAATTCATCTCTGTAGTAAAGCCAGCTCCAGGATAAACCTACAACAGCCCCCTGTGCAGAAGCTTCACAGCACATATCGACACCCCCAGAGCAAATGAGGAAGTGAGCAAATTTCAGCAAGAACTCAAACAGTCTGCTTGGAAAGAGGGACATGTGGTTGGACAGAGAACCAATACAGGTTTGAAAATTGGACACATGAGAAATGACCTTCCAGTTGCTTTCTGCACATTAAATTTCACTTAATCAGAATAAATGTTATGGAGCTCTCTGAGACCCAGAGGATAAAAAGACTTAGGTATTGTCTAAGCGGCCTTAGTGTGAGGCAAAGATATTGCTCCTGTGTGAAAAGGAACTTGGCCCACAGTCAAGTCTAAGTTTGTAATATGAGCAGGAAGGGGTGGGTGTTTTTTCAGCACGCCAGCAGGTCCACTGGGGAAAAGGTGATGTTTACTGCAGGGCTCGGTAACCATGGACGTTCTGCAGCAAAATATCTGGAACTGCAGCAAAGGATGCAGTGTCACTGCCATCGCCGGAGCCAAGCCAGCTCAGTTACGTTTAGGCTAAAGGGAAAGCTTAGGCAACCAGCTGAAAATGGAGATTAAGATCTGGAGCCCAGAAAGCCTGTGTCAACAGGCGAAAATGAAGGGAAGGGTTGAGAAAGCGGATTGGGGAAGGCGGCCCCGAAACCTGTCATTGAGAAAGAAGTCCAGCACGGCTAGGTTTGTCCCTTGTGCTGGTTCAGTATGCTGGATGTCACTCAGAATGAATACCTGGAGCAGTGTCTCAGGACCTCAGTGGGAGGAAGGGATGAGCCCTGTAAGTTTGCCTAAATCCATATGTTATTATATAGGGGACCATTGTGCTTTCTGTATCCATCTGTTTACGCTCCTGAAATTTGCCATTTGCTCAATAATTGCAACCAGCTCATTACAAATCTCTTGGAGCAAACTGAACCTTTAAAAGATAAATATAAAAG
>PVJL010002078.1:127515-217788 GCA_004026885.1 Lyroderma lyra
CACGCGCACACACGCACGCACACACACCCATACACACACACACACGCACACACACGCGCACACACACACACACACAGACATGCACACACACACACCCATACACACACACACACACACAATTGAGTACAACTGGTCCCACCTTATTGTTTATAATACATTTCTGGACATAAATTGTCTTGGAAAAATGCCTCCATTCATGTTTGTGACAATCCAATAGAGCCATTATGCAAACAAGAGTTCTTAAAGCTATTTAGGGAGTGAAACATCAGCGAGTTATGGAACACAATAAAATATTGATGTTTAACTCTTTTCAAAACTAGGATTTTTCTTCTTAGTGCTTAAAATTATGTCAATATTGAAAGCACGTGATACAAATTCACAACTATGAACAGCGCTCTCCTCGGAAATCCAGCTGTCAAACTGTCAGTTAGTTGTTTCCGAGGTATCCTGCTAAGGGTTTGGTACCTGTTCATTCTTTTTCTTATCAGTTTAAGTGCTATTTGGCAGATATGCAGTGGAATGTGCCACAGATTTAAGAAAAAGTTACTGGGAAACTTTTTAAATTGAGAAAATTCTATCCATGTTCTCAGCATTGTGTGTGGAGGGGAAAAGGTGCTTGTTTTAGTTTAATGCTAGAACCCTTGGTTCAGCCTGCAGAACACATGTTTTCTACAGAAATATCGTTGGAGAGCTATTGTCCTAAGATGTCTTTCGCTTCCCGTATTCTATCTTAGAATTTATTTATTTATTTATTTATTTATATGTGGGTAGCTCCCTGGCCGGGAATCGAACCCAGGCCGCAGCACTGACAGTGCCAGCAACGAAGCCTTAAGCCACTACACCACCAGGGAACTCCAATCGTACAATTTATTAGAACGTATTTTTCAGAATATGTGTTTTCTGCTTGCAAGGTGAAAACTACCATTATTCTTCAGTTGGCTTTGATCTCATGACTCATTTTTATCTTATTCCCTGTCCAGTCTGTGAGACAACATACATCCCTGTGAAAGAGATGTGAGTGTGTCATTTAGATCAACACAAGAACAAACACCAACCCCACCACCACCACCAGCCCCAACAACAAACTTTGGAGTCTAGGAATTAGCCATTTAGTCAATCTTTCATTCATCCAGCAAATAATTCATGGGAGCTTATTCTGTCTCTGTGAGACACCGCCCCAGGGCTGGCAATAAGCAGTAGATAAAATAGATCCACTCCATGTTCCCATGGAACTGACATTCTGGAAGGGGTAAACAGGAGACACACAATTAAATCACACTTAGTAATGCAACGTGGCAGGTGGTAGCAAGGGCCAGGATTCCAAACAAGCAGGATATAGGAGATGGAGAGGGAGGTTTTACTTAGGGTGGTCAGGGAAGGCCCCATAGATAAGGTGACATTTAAACAGGAAACTGAAATAAAAATGCAGGGCAAGGCATGCAGCTATCTGGGACAGGAGCATGCCAGGAAGAGAACGCCAGGCGTCTGGCTCTGGGCTGGATTTGCTCTTTAACCCTTCTCGAACCAAGTTGTCCCTAAAGCCTTTGTGGCTTCATACATGTAAATTGCCTCCAAATGACTTCTTTTATGAGGTGAGTACAAAAGTCAAAGTCCTTAGGATTGAACCTCGCTGGCTTTTCAGAATTCCCACATTACTTCCGCTGGACAGGCCTGTATTCCCAACCTCAGGTGCAGGTTTTCAAAGCGTTCTTTCGATGATTTCCACTAATTTACGTTCACCGCAAGGGGGGCGAGAAGGCCGAGCTCCGGCAATTGTCCTTAGTGAGAAAACTCACTGAGCCAGCAGGCGGCTGGTCTGCTTTGAGACGGCACCCGGGTCCTGCCAAAGCTCATCTCCGTATTTTCCTGAAATGTTCTCGGAGAGCTTTCTCATTTGACCCAGATTTCTCTGAAATCGACGGCCAGCAAAGCGAGTGAGCCAAGAGGAGCAGGGCCCCAGCCCGCTTGCGCTCGCTTTGTGAGCACAGCCATCCTCAGGGCAGAGGCCTGGGCTGTCCGCAGAAGGCCTGGGTGCCCGTGCTGCTGCCTCAAAGTCCCCTGCCACTTCGCCATGAAACCAGCACAGGAACAACCCCCAGGGACGGACATAGATTGACACCATGCCTTCGATTCCACCTGATCACTTTTAAGAACAATAACGTAGCCAGCACGCGCTTCATCTCTCCCTGCGGATGACAAAGGAACCCCCCTTCCCCCCATAAGTGTGAGCCTCCATTCTCCTCCTGCTGGGTACGGCAGCAGGCGCAGAGGGCTGGCACGCTCGTGGGAGGTCTGCTGATGGTGGGGCATGAACCCCTGCCTCCAAATGGGTGACTTTATCCACCCATACAATCCGAAATCGCTCAGGGGCCATTCCTAGAAAGTTACCTTTTCACAGAAATGAGGAAAAGACATCCATAATCAAGTGAAGTGGCACCAACCTTCCTGTTAAGGTAGGAGCTGGAGGTCTGGCAGGGCCTGACGGGCCCCACTTGACCACGCAGCACTGTGTTTGATCCCACAGGCGGGCCTCCTGGCAACCCTGGTACAGAATGCACTATCGGGGGGAACGTACCCTCGCAGTAGCAAATACGTCTTCTCTGTCACGAAACCCAAAGGAAGGCTGACGCGGGAGGGACACGAGCGTGGAATTCCGCAGTCCCCCCACCGTGCTCTCGGCGGCCACGGTCCCCGCAGTGTGACGTCCGCATTTCACCCGCAGGAGGAAACCGTTTTGCCACTTGACACAAACAACCCTTTAAAAATATTTTACAAGGGGCGATCAGAAGCAGAATGGGTTTCTGTAGAATCTAACGTATTAATTCTTTAAAAAGTATCTGAGGCAAACGTGGCAAAATGCTATTCATAATACACAGAACTCTTGGGTGGCGAGGATGTGAGTGTTCGTTACATTAGTCCATCTTTACGCATGTGTATATTTTAGTAAGATATAGATGCTTTGTAATTAGTACATAATAGATAGTAACTGATGTTTAATAATAAAATATGCTCATAAAAACACCACTCTACGTTTTGAGCTTCAATACATTGAGCTAAATGGATCTGCATATTTTAGCATTTGCAGCTAATGTTTAGATCCCCCCTCCCTCCCCACAGGTTCCCCAAAGCAGAGGACATGCCACTTCATAGTGAGGTCTATCTGTAGCTAATTGATGGTATTATAAGAGAATGTAATTAAAACTTCCATATAATGCTATATACCACATGACCCTGCTTAGGACAAAACATTTCTTCCCCTGTGCTGAGAGTGGCCAGCTGTGTGGACACAGACTTGGAATGGTGGGTTTTGCCACCAGCGGGACGCAGTCCCTAGTCCAGCAGCCAGGAGCAGGCTCTGATGGGCTGAGGCTCCTGCAGACTGCAGACACCAGTGCCAGGGCTCAGTCCTGAAAGTAAGAGGTAGGTGCCAAGCATCAGGCCAAGTGTTTCCTGCTTTCTGTTGCTTTTAGTATGAACTGCCCCCAGAGGGACCCTCTTCAGGAGAATGCATCAGACTATGCAAAAGAAGGAGATTTTGTTTTTTGTCCAGTGGTACAATCTTTACAAACTACCACTGGCCTCAATCCTCAATATTACAAACTGAGTTCGAGTTCTTTAGATTGTGAAGTGTGTGTCTCAACATTTATTTTTTCCTGCCTTTAGCACTGACAACCTGTGGCCACCAGCCTGCTGTTTAGATGAACCCTCTGATGGCTTCTCTGGAGCCCCGTTAGTGCCACTAGGTCATCTGATGCTTGTGGAATGCCAACCCCATCCAGGTCAGATGAGGCAAATGCCCAGGTTAGGTAAGTTGCAGCCTCCATCAGGAACTAGGAGGGCAAGATGTTCTGTGGTGGAAGGGAAATCTTAGGGAGGTAGCTTGGCTTGTCTGGCTGTGGGACAGTCCATCTTACACCCTCAAGTTCTTTTTGTCCAGGGCTTGGGGTGGGGGAGTGGAGGGGGAACAGACAGTGGAATGATGAGATCAAAACCAACTATACCAAGATCGTAAGGAAGCAAAATTGTTGTTTCTCACTTTTCCTGAAGTCATTCCCACCTTTCCCTCAGCTCACAGGTGGGAGAGAAAACCTGCCATTCACAGCAAGGAGTATCTTAACAGATAGCAACCAGAACTGTGAGCCTCTGTAAGGAAAAGCTGGGTACAGGCAGGCACTCACAAAAGCCGTCCAAACGTTGTACACTCGTGCACCAATGCTTCACTTAGAGAGAAAGGCAGTTCTCAAAGATGGATCATTAGTAATTGGAATTTAGCACCTTTCTTTCTTTTTTTCACATAAACAACATTCTTAATGCCTATTCCCAAATTCTAGTTGGGACTTTTTAAAAGAACTTAAGAAGAAGCCCTTATGAGATAATCTGCATGCAAAATCTTTCTAGATGTGTTTGCTTCCTTATGTTTCACAATTGCCACACACACACACACACACACATATATATATATATATATATATATATATATATATATATATGCACAAATAAGAGGACTCTCCAGAAAAAAATTCAGCCATTGTCAATATAATACGAACAGTTACATGGCTGGATGCTTTCTGGACAACCCTCGTGTATCTTAACAGAAAACAGTTTAGTGACTTGACTATGTTCTTTCCAAAGCTTTAACTTCACAGGAATAATATTCTTTTCCCACAGATAGTTCTTTGTAATTAAGTATGGCAACCTAGCACTCATATATATGACCAAGTGTATAGCAAAACTCTCAAAACACTACGTATTATAAATGATGCATCTTGTTATTTTTCATGCTAGGCTAATGTGGTCATATCAGATGTAGTTTTTAAATGCAGATCATGACCCACTGAATTGATTTAATGACTTGCTAGTAGACAGGACCTGCACAACTTGAAAACCACTAGGTTAGGGGCCCTCGGGGTTATCATAAGGATGAGGTACAGGGAGGGCAAGATGGGGTTCTTTTCCTTTTTTCCCCATTTTCCCTCATCTTTCCCTCATTTATCCTCATCCTTCCTCTCATTCCTCCTATCTCTCATCTCCATGTAATGTCTCAATATCTCAGAAGATTAATAGCAAATGTTTCAAGTATCAAAGCTACTGAAATCAAAGACACAAATAGTGAACTCTTAAGTCACAGTTTTCTTTGTTTTGTGAAAGTGTAAATATCTCAACTTTTCCAGGACATAAAATTAATACAGAAAAAACTCGAGCGCCATCTTCTCCACTCTATCGGTGCTTACTCCCTTCTCCCAGTTATTTTTTCCTCTAAGTCAGAGGGTGGTAAACTGTAGCCCATGAGCCAAATCCGACGATGCCTGTTTTCCTAAAATCGTATTGGAACCCAGCCACGCTCATTTGTTTGTGTGTTGTTTATGGATGTTTTCAGGCTACAGTGGCAGAGGTGAGCAGTTAGAACAGAGAAGTCTGACCCACAAAACCTAAAGTATTTACTACCTGGCTCTTTACAGGAAAAGCATGCCCACTCTGCTCTCAGCCATCTCCTAGAACTTGGAAAACAACATTCCTGTGAGCCTGCAGGAACTTTTCACCCATATAATATTGTTTAGGCAAACCATTGTACTGTTTACTGCTTACAAACTGTTTATTGAGGTAACAAGGAGATCACGTGGTTGCTATTGCCAGTTATGAGTTAGAGCAAATACACGGTGAAGTCATACTTAGAAATACTATGTGTCTTCTTGGTTTGAAATGGGCCTTTTTCATTCTGTCTTAGTTGAATTTATTTGATTAATATAATGACACAGGAAAGTAACTTCAGGTGCCTGGAATTATGGCCTATTTTGTTGTCTCCTATTTAATTTTTAAAATACATCTAACATTCACAACCTACTTTATACTATATTTATGTCAATATTTAAATCGCTTACCATCAAGTAAAATTCATGGTCGGGAAGAAAAGTAGTGTGTATTCCAGCGGTTCAAGAACTGGGGTAACAATAGGCCATTGTTCTCCTCAATGGTATCTTACCTCTGTGTGAAAGCAGGGCCTTAAGGCACAAAGAACACTACCAGGAATGTCAAGCGCTGTCACAAACCTGCTGACCAGGTTTGATTCAATGGCTCCCAAGAGCTGGGCTGGGGGTGCTGGCAGTACAGAATTTAAACATAATAACAAAATCAACTAAAATTGATCTGCTTTTATTACTGCCAAACGCTAATCATTGTAAACACAGTGATAAAATCCTCCTCCACACACATAAAGTCTTTTGTTGATCTGAAGTCCTAACAATTACTGCAGTCTCAGTTGAGTTTTGTGTATGTGTTGAATTGTGTCCATCAAAAACTTGTGTTCAAATCCTAACCTCTGAGTACCTGTAAACATGACTTTATGTGCAAAGGGTGTCTTTGCAGATGTTATCAGGTTGAGATGAAATCATACTGAAGTCTGGTCAGCCCTTAATCCGGTATGACTGGTGTCCTTATAAAAAGCGAAGAGACACAGACACACAGAGGGTGGCAAGCCAGGGAAGGTGGAGGCAGAGATGGAAGTCATGCACCTGTAAGCCAAGCAATACCACAGAGTGCCAGCCACCACCAGAGCTGGGACAGAGGCCTGGATCACATTCTCCCTCAAAGCCCACAGACAGAGCCAAGCCTGCCTGTACCTTGAGTTCAAACTTCTGGCCTCCTGAACTATGAGAGAATCAAATTCTGTTGTGTTAAGCCACTCAGACTGTGGTAATTTGCTACTGCAGCCCTAGGAAACTAACACAGACATGCAAACTTTAATAAATGCATTTCGTCACTTAATAAACATTGTATTCCATCTGTAAGTTAATCCAGAGAACTTCAAGTTTATACAGTGGGCTGCTATACAGAAGGCAGTACCTGCCTTCATTCAGAGGGGAGGAGTCTAATGGCATAGACCAGTTCAAATTGCTCTAAGTGCATCTCAGACCCCTGTGGTAATATACATTCTTGCATTAAAACTTAGATTCTAAATAAAAAGTTATGGTACAGTGACATAAAAACAACAAAACACAGCTTGTGTTATTTCTATCTGTCTTGCAAGTTGACCACTCCAAGCTTTTATTTATGCTTAAAATCTAAAGAAAAGCAGGAAGGTAGAGGGGGAACTGCAAGGTGGAATATTTTTGTGTTTTAAGTACAAATTTTGGTTCATAAAATATTTTACCAAAATTGAAAGTGTTTTTAAATAAAAATGTACTATTTTAACTATTTAGTTATTTTATAAGTAAGGAACAAATTTAAAAATTGTTATTACTACTGATTAGTACATGATCATCATGAAAATATTAATAATTTTGATATATGAAAGAGGGACATGTTAAAAATTACTTTGTGGTGTCTCAAATATTCTGGGTATGCCACTGTAGGGAAGCAGGCCTGTTAGCACCCCATTTATCACCCCTACAATGACTACTGCCTCTCTTGTTTATGTACCCATAACCAAGTATATACTGGCACTTGACTAGGTTTTGGGAATACAGAGATTACAAAAATAGACACATATCGCAGCTATCTTCAAGCAGTTTATAGTTTATGAGGGAGACTAACATATAAATGATTATACATGGCCACGGTTTATACACTACCTGGTTGTGCATCTATTATAGAATGCATGTTTGCATCCCTCTCACATTCTTATGCTAAAATGTAACCCCCAACTGATGGTATTAGAAGATGAGCCTTTGGGGAGCTGATTAGGTTTCGAGGGTATAGACTCTATGAATGCGATTACTACCCACGAGAACTCCCTCATGCCTTCTACCAGGTGAGGATAGTCTATGAACAAGGAAGTAGGGCCTCGCCAAACACCAAATCAGCCCACACCTTGCTCTTGAACTTCCCAGCCTCCAGAACTGTGAGATAAGTCTGTGTTGTTTATAAGCCACCCGTCTATGGCATTTTGTTATAGCTGCTCAAGCAGACTAAGATAGTATCAGAATCAATTATCAATCTATTTTTTTAAAATATACTCATCCACTCTGGAAAAGAGTTTTATAGGTTCTTATAAAGTTAAACATAACTTTATCACACGGCTCAATAATTCTACTCCTGTGTATTTGAATATTTATACCAGTTTCATTCATAATTGCCCTAAACTGGAAACAACCATAATGTCCCTCAACAGGTGAATGAATAAACAAACTGTGGTACCTTGGTTCAATGGAATACAACTGAGCAAAAAAATGGAATAAACTTGATACACACAACCACTTGGATGAATCTTAAAGGCATGTGATGACTGAACGAACTAATCTCAAAAGCTTATATACTATATGATGACATTGGCATGTTACTGAAGAGACATATGGTGGCGAAGAACAGAACAGGGGCAAGGGGTCGGGGAGGGTGTCACTACAAAGGGGTTGCCCAAGGGAATTTTTAAGATGATGAAACCATTTTGTATCCTGACTGTGGTAATGGTCACAGGACTACATAAGTGTCAAAGATAAATGTCAACTTCAATGTATGCTTGCAAGGAGTAAGTGTTAGAGAACAAATACTCGAGAAGTAGGTGAAGACGGGGCTATGAAGAGCTTGCACAGAGGTTTTAAATGAATTTTGAATGATGGGAAAACTAAAGATTTTTAATCAGAAGAGAAAGATGATTAGATTTTGGTTTCAATAGGATCATTCTGATGACAATACAGAAGATAGATTGGAAAGGGTTATATTGAAGAAAAAGAAATCAATTAGTATTCTATTGCAAGAGAGATCAATTAAGGGCAGGGGATAATGATTCAGCTCTGAATACACTGAGTTAGAAACATTTATGAGGCATTGAAGCAAAGTTGTCTATAGGGTACTGAATATATGAGTCTGAAGCTCGGGAAAGAGGTTTGAGCTAATACTAGTAATAATTTGATAACTGAAGTCATACAGATAGATGAAGTTGTCTTGGATTAATTGTATAAAGGATCAAGGGAAAAACAAGCACATTGGGAATGCAAATAGGGGGATCACAATATTCAAAAAGAATAGAGGGGAAAAGGAACCTAAGAATGTATGGCCAAAGACAGTAAGAGAAGAAACAAGAGAAAGAAAAACCCCAAAAGCTAGAGGAAGAAAGAAGGAAATCAAAGATGTCTGATCTTAAAACATTGTGGGTATGGTTTGTTATCTCATGATTGCACGGATAAGCAACTGAGCTATTCATAGAGCCATGGAGTTGTGGGTCTTGTCAACCAAAGGAAATCTATATAGTGACTGGGTCCAAATCCTTATTTCACAACTACAGAAACTGAGGACTGGGGATGCTGGTTGGTTTGCTTGAGAAAACAGAGCTAATTTATGGTGTAAGTCTGGCACTGGCAACCAAAATGCCTAGTGGTTGGACCAAATGTGAGGCTGTTTAAAAGAAGCAGATCAGGGCTAACGTAACCCCAGACCTTCATGTGAGCACAAGGACGAAAAGGCAGTGAGGCCAGCAGAAGGGAAATCACTACAGCTACGATCCAAAGTAGACACCAAGGGGCCCCAGGATGCCGTGGTACACCCATAGTGTCACTGTTGTGTTTTAAATTTGGGGAGTTAACATAGGCCTTCGGGAAAGGTAACAAACCCCAGGAGCAATGCTTTAGTTAGGCAGTTCATAGCTTCACCTTGAGATCTCACTACAGTCTTTTCTACGGTAGCAGTCATGTCTTTGAGAAGCAAGATTTTCAGCAGCTGCTGTGACAGAAAGCAAGTACCACTAGAAAATCAAGGTGGCACCGAAAATGTGGAGACAAAGATCTGATCTGATCACAGGGTTTGAGACACGGTGCAGTTCCCAGCAGGCACATCTAGCCCACCACTAATTAGTGGGGGTTATGTAAGCACAAAAAGAAATAATTGTTTTTTCTTTCAATGTACTCGTGTATGTTTTCTTTTCAAACAGCTACTAAGCTGTTAGGACATAAATAGTTAATAAGTTGCTTAGACATAACTACTTAAAAATTGGACTATTAGGAAGTTCTTTTGGCTCAGAGTGCTATGAAAAATCCGTGAGACAAAGGAGCCATGAAGCAAGAAAGCCAGAGAATCTCTGTGCTATGTCATCAACTCTCAGGGCACAACGGCCCGGTTTTGGCGCGTGGCCCGGGAGGGGCGTGGGGAAGGAGGTCCCCAGGATGTCCGCCGCTTTTCTTCCTGCTGTTGGTGCCTCACCCACTTATATGGGGCCTGTAGTTAGCCATTCACGGAAGAGGGCTGCCCAGGAAACAGATGTGCATACTACAGAGGAAACCCACAGTCACCGCCGACATAAATCAACCTGGGCCTTCATTCATAAAACGAACCAAACCAAGGGCCACCCAAGGCAGAGGGAAAGTACCAGCGTGTAAGGTCATGACAATCATATCCAAATAAAACAGCTCACCTGAGAGAAAATAATAGTAATAATAATAATAATTCAATTTGATCCTGAGATATTAGAAAGGAAATTGCACCCATAAAATTAGAATTGGCTACAATTAGAAGAAGGAGGAGGGAGGAGGGGAAGGAGAAGGAGAAAACAGCCCTCACAGAAAAGGAAGAGGCGCTGCTCGTTAAAATAGGATTAACAAAATAAAAATGTGACTGAAATGCCAAGTTGCTTATCTAGATGAGGGCTCTCTGTCACCTTGGAGACCAGATTACCAGCAGGTAGAATCAAATCAATCTCTAGAAACAAAATAAATAAATAGAACAGACAAAAGAATAAATGAAAACTTTAAAGTCTTGCCAGGTATATTCATGAGAGTAAAACTTTCTAATATATATTTTTAGAAATAGAGAACAGAGATATTAGTGGAAACACTAAGAGAAATAATTGAAGCATGTTTTCATGAAGTTTCTTATGTAATGGTCCTCCAAGTACAGAAGAGAATGAAGGAAATCAAGACAAAACAAAACAAAAAACTTCCACACTTAGATAGGTCCTGATAAAATTTAAGAACATCAAAAATAAAAGGGAAATTCTGAAAGCCGCCGCAAGAAAAAAATGGAGGACAACAATGTGATGGATGCAAATGAACCAGTGGCAGCTATATAGGAAGCCAAGAAAATTCGCCAAGAATTTTTAAAGAATCTGGAAGAGCTTGGCCTTAGATCACTCAAGTGGTAGGAGTGGATGACAGCGGATCACATCTCCTTTGCTGCCTGTGAAATCCTACACTTTGTTTCGAAGAAAATCGAATTTGTATAACTAAAATACTATATGCTCACATGAAAGGACAACCAGGACGTGAAAGAAAGAGGTTGCAGACCAAACAGGTAATCTTAGCTGTAGAAGCTCCATACACACATGTACAATATAAATCGGACAAACAGCGAAAGATAAATAAATGATGATAGAAGGATCAACATTTAAAAGGACACAGAGCAGACAGGTGGGGCTGGGCGAAAAGATGCAGCCTTTGGCTTTTGATGGTCACTGGTTAAAGCTTACCTTCTAAAAATATTAATGGCTAAGGCACAGGGACCTTTCACAGCAGTGGAAATACTCTATAGTATACTACAAGGACGAATACACATCATGGCACATGTCTCCCCACATGCACCAAGAGCGAACCCTAACATAAACCGTAGGCTCTAGGCAATAAGGTAGGTTCATCACTGGTAGCAGATACCTCACCCTGGTGGGGAAGGCTGATTATGGAGGAAGCTGTGTGTGTGCAAAATCAGAGAAAATGTGGGGACTCTTGCACCTTCACCTCAGTTTTCTTGTTGACCTAAAACTGCTCTAAAAACTAAAGTCTCCATAAAAAGATACTAACAAAACGATGGTGAGCATCACCGTGCTCTCTGCCCAATGGGCACTGTTCTCACTGCGCTACTTGTTTAAACTCATTGCATTTTCACAGCAACAAAATGAGATTTTGCCAAAACCCTGAGACTTGCAGAGTATAAATCAGTTTGTATGTGGTGGATGCAACATTCAAATACAGGTGTAAATGCAGAGCCAATTACTGTGAGCCGACCACTGATGCGTGCAGGCCCCAGGCCTCACCTAATTTTCCCAGACTGTTGAACGCTGAGTCATGGTTGTCTCAGATGACCCATCATAACACCTTCCCTAATTTCTTCCTGCTGTTCACAGATGAAGTTTGTAGCTGATCAGTGTCTAGTCTCTTTCACTTCAATAATTCTCCTGGGAAGCACCAGCCATTCCTTTCTTTCTGGGTCTCACTCTCCTTGACTCTATGCACCCCCTGAAATTGTCCATGACTTCTGTTGTGTTCTAAGTCCAAGCAGACGTCACCATAGAGATGCTCTTGGAATGTTCTCAGCTATAGTTCCCTCCCTCCACAGACCTGTGGGAACATTGGGATCCTTTCCATGCCACTGGCTACAAAGATACTGAACTCATTGTCACCTCATATGGCCACTGGGTATTGGAGTGGAAGCAGCTATATGGCCATTTACTCCAAGTCCTCAATGAGAAGCATGACCAAAGCCCTCCACTCTGAACGGATTACCCTGCATCTTTCTGGATTTTTGCATAGGACTCACACCCCCATCCCTCAACATGGTGCCCTGTCAACCTTGAGGAGTAAGCCCAAACTTGGGTCTGGACATGTACCCTGATATTTACTCAACTGCCTTTATCTCTGCTGCACAATTTACTGAGACCAGACAAGCTATTCGCTTTCTGTCTCTGTTTCAACACCCTCTTTGCATAAAACTCCATGGTCAAATCTGCTTTGCCTAGCTTTGCATATGTCAAAAAGGGAGATTCCCAAACTTGGGAAGTCTTTTTCTCTCTCCTTAAAGTTTATCCTGCAGGCCATGTGTGTCTCTGGGCACTCAAATAACCTGTTCACTGCATTATTGCTGATCACCCTCCTACCCTCAGGACAGGTGGCTGCCCAGGCTGAGGAAAGAGGAAGCCATATACCAGGAAATGCAAAGCATAAAATTACATCACTGTATCTCAAAAATATGTACCCAATTTTGTAACAAATTGAAGAAATACATAGCACTGAGATTTCATAAAATGGAATCTGCCTAATCTGCAAGGGAGTGAAGTTCCCTTACAGAAATAATGTTTGAGGTGAGCTTCAAAGGGTCCATGGGAATTATCTGGTCCAAGAGCAAGTGAAGGGTGTTTCCAACAAAGGGCCAGAGGCTGCAGCAGTGTGGTACGCTCAAGCAAGTGAAGAAAACCCATGTGGCTGAAGGGCACAGAAGGAAAACCAGAAACATAAGACATGGGACTGGAAAAGGCTGAGTGGAAAGATGCCACACAATAGGCAGCCGCAACTTGGACAAGAATCAGGTTTCCACACTCGGGTGCAAATGCAGAGAGGAAAGACAAGAGGAGGCTCTGACTGCAGCCCTAGCACAGGGCACATAAAATTACAAAATCTGATCCCTGCCAAGGCTCATTCTAGGACCTTTAGTGGATTCACCCGTTGTCCACAGACTGAAAAAGTCAAGAACTGTGAGACTGAGTCATTTGAGTGGTATCTAGCCCAAGGGCTCCTTGTCCTAAACCCTATTCTTCTACATGGAACCACTCCCAGGTGGGGACTTCAACTCTCCCAGACCTGCTCAGAAGCAAAGCAAGGAAAACCAGGGTCATAATCCATACATAATTTATCTTCCTTTGACCTCCATAGTTTTCCCATCTGCATTAGAACCAGTTGCTCCCTGTCTGAAATGTAGTTGAGAGGATGATTTCAAACACAGTTGAAAACTCTAGATTGTTTTGGGAGAACAGAGCATAAGATAGACTCCTGTGTCCTAGTCTTTCCTGTTCTTCTGTCTTGGGGCTGCCCCTCAAAGAAGGTTGACCTATGGCATGGAGTGGAAGTTTTGTAGGTGACCACAGGCCCGAAGGTTTCATGATAGTTCTGATTTCCACATGGGAAAAGTTATGGGCTGGAAGGACACTGGACTCATTTTATCTTATTTATCCTTATCCTAGAATTCTTGAGATATAGAGACAGACCACAGCATAGGAATTATCTTCCCACATTGGTGCACGTGTGTTTCTGATTGTCAGAGAAGCTTAGCACCTTAAAGCCTTTCCCTAGACTCCACTCCACATCCACAGTGGGGCAGGCCCACAGCCTCTCCAAAGCACGGTGCAGTTGCACCTCATTGTCTGAGAAAAGGTCTTAGCCAGTTCCCTACAGGGCCCAGCACCCTCAAAAGTTTTACCTTAGCATGTGTGTTACTAAATCAAAGTCCACGGGTCTGATGCTTTGAAAGACCAAACCTCAAAACATCAGAGCGTGGAGTAAGCAAAGATCTATTGATTGAGAAGGTGCCAGCTCTAAGGATGGGAACCCCAATGTTGCCCAAATCCATCTTGCATGGTGAACGAGGTTAAGGGTTTTAAAGAGATGAGAGAACGGTTATGCGGAAGTGCTGGTGGGAGGGACTTGGAACTTGGCCATTTATGGTAAAGGGGCATCAGCACCAGATCTTCCTGGCCAACAGTGCCTTGTCTTCGAAAGGGTTCCAGTATTCAAGCTCCTTTGGTTGGAGGTTGGGGTGACACTTTGGTTCCCAGTGCATCTGGAGGCAGAAGTTCTTTCCTCTGTACATGCTGTGGCTGCAAGACCTGTGGTCCTGATCCGCTGCCCCTGAGTGACACCTCAGCACCTCATCAAACAGGACAGGACCGTTTTGAGCTGGCTCTGCAGTTACACATGGACCAGCACTCACTAAAGAACAGGTATCAATAGGAGGTAAAGGCCTTTTTCTGAGAGCACCAGTGGAAGACATCCTAAATTCAAGTCATATTGTTGCCTCTGTTTTAAACACAGCAACACAATTTTTTTACATACAAATTTTTATTTCAAAACATCTGATTCCAAGAAAGTTTTTCACAATAAGTGATTTTTTTAGTAAATCATGGCAGCCACCAATATGACATTAATTCTGGGGTGAAGTTCTCCACAAAGTGCTCCTGTATTGTTGATATTTTAATCATCTATCCTTAACATAGAATGAACACAAACCTTGAATGTTACAAACAGAATGTATTTTAAGCCCCAGAAAACACCTAAGAAAAACCAATGTGTTTTCAATGTCCATGAAGCAAAAGTACAATAGAGAAGGTGGGTCTAAAGAATGATTATTTAAAGCCAGAGGTAGATGGTCTGCAATAGAAACCCAGAGTGGCTCCCTCCCACAAGTCCCCTTTTGCTGTTGGCGGTGCCCAGTACCTCAGGGAATAGTTTGTTTTCTTTCAGCTTTCTGACATCATATGATGCAACCTGATGCAGTGATACGCATCTTGTCACAGGAGAAATTCAAAGAGAGGAGGGAGTAATTCTGCAGCTGGTGTGGAAATTCTCCAGAGAAACTGGCAGTGGGAGCTGAGCGAGGGCAGAGCAGGGCAGAGAACTTCCTGGGGGTGTCCATGGAAACACAGCGTGGTTCTGAAGAGAAATCAGGACCCAGTAATTAAAGAAAAGTGGAAATTATTGCAGGTGGAAGGTGGAAGGGCATGGTACACATCTATGGATAAAAAGGGCAAGTCTGTGTAAATACGCCTCGTGTCCCTGAAAGAGGGGTTGGAGTAGAGCATTCATAAACACGTCTGCTAAGAAAGGGGATGAACAGGAGTGGGGTTAGTGGTCCTTGGCACCCCTTTTCCAGGCTAGAGGCTGTGTGTGGGGGCTCAAAAGGGAGCATCTTCTCCAGCTCCCACTTCCCAAGGAGCAAAGTCAGCCTGGTGACCATCACAGCAGGGGAGTGCCGGCAAGGCCAGCAGGGGGACTGTGTGAGGAGGCTGAAAGCTATGTGGGTGTGCCTGGTGGTACTGGAGTGGAGGGTGCGGGGGCACATGCAGCTTATCCCCTTGGGAAGCAGCTTGGTGAGAGGGATGTGTATGACCTTCCTGCAGCCCGAGGGGCCCGGTGGAGAGACTTCCTCTCGCAATCTTACATAAATGTGTGGCAGCTAGCACACTGCTTTTCATACAACAGGCACTTAAGTAACATGTATGACTACATGAATGAGAAGTAGTCATTGAAATAGTTTCTTTTATCTATGGACAAATGAGTGAACGACAAAATACACACAAACAAGATACTGCATGAAGCTGACCTAGTTACTACCTTATTTTCCAATTCATTTGTGTAATAATCAAAGCAAGCACATACCACTGACTAAATGACATGCCAGGCGCTGATATAAGAGCTTACGGATATTGAAGCATATCGATCTCTACACAGGACCCATTGCACACATGAGGAAGGTAAGTCCCATAGGTCAGGCATGAGATCAGAGGGTGACAGGCAGGCAGTATTGGACTCCAGGGGGCTGAGGGCCCGTCCCTGCTTTCAAACTCTTTGTTGCTCAGCATGTTATGTAGCAACAACAATTTTTAGAATCCCTATCTTCTCTTGGTTGTCATATTTGCTTTTCAATTCATCTTGTTCAGATTATGAGTGTTCCAGATGTGCTTCAAGCTTTCAGGTTATGTGGCTAACAGATTAGCCCCAAAAAACTAGGTAGATTGTCGCTTATGGGTTGTTTTTTTATACAGCACTACAAAGATGGGTGTTAAACCCAATTTCCTCATCCCTAAATGTGAATAAATATTTAAGCTTGGAAACCTCTTACCTCATTGTTTATTTTAAGGCTCAAACAAAACAGGATTCATGAAAATGTTTCAATTGCCTTTCAGGGGCTCTGAATGTAAGAATGACCATCATGGGGGTTTTTAAGGTTTTATTTTAGTTGAAGCAGAACTAATAAAAAATAATTCAAAAAATTTTTGAGAAATTTTTCACCAGCGAGATTGTGAAAACATAAAATAAATCTGATATACCCACCAAGGACATCATGTATTTCCAAGTATCTAAATATTTGAAATGGTGTGTAATTAACAATGATCACAGAATACCTTTCTAGTGACTTATAAAGTCTTTAGCCACTGATTAGGTAATTTTTGAAAATTGTTACTTCTTGAGGGAGACTCGAAAATATAGCTGTTTCTTAAGTTGAAAATGGAATCCTGTTAAGTGAAAATCTTCTATGTAAATCACACCTTGGGTGTCACGAAGGAATTGCAGTACCCTTCCCCACACGCCAAAGGTAAAACATTATAAGTCAGGTAAAAAAAGTACTGAGGCATCCATTTATCCACCATCAATCATTCATTGAACACATATCCTGGAGCAAGCATTGTGTTTGTTAGGCATTTGAAATTCAAAGATGAACGGGGCAAATTTTCTGTCCTCAACGTTCCTGTTCACCATGTTTCTTCCTGTTCACAAACTTCCTGGGAGGAAAGAGAGGTGAGAAGGATGAGATCAGGGGTCCCTATGAGAACCCAGAGCCAGCTGGCCAGGTCAGGGGTCTTTCTGGCAGAGTGGACATCTGAAGACACCATTCTATGCTAACTGAGAAGGGAGGATGCAATCCTGGGAGGGGTCGTGGTGGGGGAAGGGGCTACAGAGAAGGTAAGAATCGTACCTGGCTTTTAAAGTGCAGCTGGGAGTCAGATGCTCAGAGGGACGCAGTGAGGGCCCAGAAGCAGAGGGGATGCCTTGGTAATGCAGTACTCAGGTAACAATAATGAGGGAAATCATTGTAATTAAAGAGATTTATTTTAGTAGAGGGGAAGGAGGAATGTAAGTTAGAAAGGCAGATTTCTGTCAAAGTATGGTCATTCTCAAATATTAGACTAAAGGTCTTATCCTGTAAGTAAGGACAGACAGTGACTGCTCAGGAGAAGACTATTAACATGAAACAAATCATTCAGACTTGGAAATGGCCTTAGAGAACACCCACCCCCTACTTCCAGCTTCTCTAGATTGGAGAATGGTGATGTATTTGTTTGTGTTCCCCACATTGCCTGCTAGAAAGTAATGGCTTAATACAGATTTAATTTAAAA
This sequence comes from Lyroderma lyra, assembly GCA_004026885.1. Lineage (NCBI taxonomy): Eukaryota > Metazoa > Chordata > Mammalia > Chiroptera > Megadermatidae > Lyroderma > Lyroderma lyra. Next base: position 145,317 of record PVJL010002078.1, read on the forward strand.
ATAAAAGATACAGGAAAGTGTAGCCCAGAGTAACTGATTTAGTGACTTGACTAAGGTCACCCTGCAGCGACAAGACCCTAGGTTCTCTGTTCATCCGTGACCAGAGCCTATTCTTCCCTCATTCCTTGTTAAACATAAACTAGATGTTTTACCCACAAAAAGACAGCTATTTAGATGTAGGAAATTATAGAAAGTTGACTGTATTTTTCAGTGTACACATGGATAATTGATGTTTTGCAAATAAACACATTGTCATTAAATGCAAAACTAAAATGGAATTCTAAAGTTTTCTGGAACCGTGCTTATTGTGACACTAATATTACAAGGGTCCACAAGCTATATTACGTATCAGAATGGCATTAAGAGGAAGAAATAATAAAGGCCCAATCTCATAAATCTCTCTCACTCACTTGCTCTCACAGACACACACAGACACACACATACAATAACTGCTCATCAAGATAATTAATTCATTAATTCTCCACTCTTAAAGCACTTCCTTTCTCTATGTTAGCCCTGGGTGGGGGAACGTTCATGAAAGAAGACCGGTTTATAAATTGCTGATTTAGGTGATATATATGAGTAACTAGCTACTCCTTATACCATACTCCCTACTTTTGTAAATTTTTAAAAATTTCTCATAAAAAATTATTTCTAAATGAGAATGAAAAAATAATATCCATTAACAAATAAATGTGTCACTCAAAATTAGCTTACTGAGAAACATTCAGAAGAAAACAATATAAACGGAAAACTGGGTGACTAGGACACTTTTAGAATTGTTTTCTAGCAGGTGTCTAGGAGCATAAAGTAAAGGTAGCTGCCTTAGGTAATTTGGGGGTGTTATCTATCACCCTCAAAAGGGAAAAGATTGTGCAATACTTTCTATCCTAGTGAAGAACTGTATTGTACAGAGAGCTGACACGTTGTTTCAGGGAGAAAGCCATTTTTTTTTTTAACTCTAACCTTAAACACAATATTATTGTTCAGAAAAGATTTTAAAAATCTTTGGAGACATTAAGTTTCTGAAAACTAAATTGCCAAGAATTGTTCACCAAATATTACCAATCAAGACTACTGGATTTATGTTGTGCTGGTAGACCAAAATAGATCTTTACACCCGGGCACAGATCGCTGCAAGCAACCAATAGGCAGGAGCAGGTTGGGAAAGCAAACTGCTGTGACACCTCCACTTCCGTTACAGTCCACAAAGCGGACCATCTACATCGGAACGTCTATAGCACATGCATGCGTGTGCATACATAATACATAGAAAACAAAGCCACTTTAGGAAGCACCATCTCATGTTGTCATAGTCCTTGACCAATTCAAATAAAAAGGAGACCACTGTGACCCTAACAGCTAAAGAAACCTAAAAATGGGCATATCTCCCTAAATTGTGAGCGCAGTTGTATGTATTTATTTTATAAGTTGGTATTTTTGAAGGAGAAAAATGGAGAAAGATTGAAATGCAATAGATTGAAATGCAATAGGAGAAATAAACCTTCATAAACTAAACTTTGTATATACATTGTTTCCTGGTTATGTATCCAGTGTCTAGGGTTGGCTGACCATGGAAAGAACTCTAGAAACATTTGTTCTTCAACGTAGAAATTGTTGTTGTTATAACTCTTATTATATGAGAATAGATAGAAAATATTGGCATATCCTATATACATACAAGGGCTCTCCGGAAAGAATCCAGCCATGTAATATGAAAAATAGAGGCATTTATGGCTGAATTTATTCTGGACAGCCCTCATATCAAAATACATAGTTATATATGATATGCATATTGTTCATACAGACTTGGACAGAAAAATACCTTAATGAGTAAGCCCATGCACACTGGATGCTTCATATTTAAGTGTGTCCAAATATCTGAGAAAGTAGAAAACCAAATTTGCAATTGCATTTTAAACTCAAAGCATGAAATATCTAACCATGTTTATGAAAGCATGAGTACTTGTAGCAGGTCCAGGGTCCTGGAAATACAAATTTTTTCCTTCACACACTGTTAAGATGTCATTTAGGAACTAAATAGTTTTAACGTTTCTGTTCAACTACAATTTGTAACTAAGACACAGGTGAGTAAACTAGATTTTAGGCTGAAATTATTGTGATGTGATGCTTGAAAAGGAGGAAATGCCACTCACAGTCACTGACTCAGAATAGGAGGGATTCCATGCAGGAAAGACCTCAGGAAGGGCTCTAACTAAAGGCTGTTAAATGGCCTGGAACTCAACTCACAAGTAAGTTAAATGGCAACTGTCCTCCCTTCTCTCCATCCTTTAATTGAAGTTTTTTCTATCTGGAGTTCCCTTTGGAAATGCAATACTCCTGGGAGTGGTCACACCTTAAATTATCAGCTAACACTTTCAGAGAGATTAGCAGAGAGAAAGAATGAGATTTAGGCCAAGTGCCTGGGATAGAGGGAAAGCCAGGTCTGGGGGAGAAAGGTCACTAGTCAAGCATCTGTTGATTAGTTGATAAACAGACAAATTCACCTACTCAAGAGCGTTTTGGTCTACCATCCAGACTTTCAACCTCGGAATTTCATCAAATGCGACTATTCCATCAAAAAGATAAATGACTGCTCCTGCTTTGCTGTATTTGTCATTTCAGCACAATTCCCCAGATTATCTTGGTAGTAGCTTAAATTAGCTTGGAGAGAAAACAAAATAAACACTAAGTACAGTTGAAAGTTACTGACTTTTTACTTCAAACATATTTAGATTATCCCTGAGTGGTGTTTTTTTATGTGAGATCAGGCTTTAAAAAATTATAAACACATTTTAAGGTAAAAGACAGTCAACAGAATAGCAAGTACTGATAAATCTACACACTGAAAACTCATCAGATTCTTCTAGTGTAGCAACTAAGATACCTACAAAAAAACTATATTGCTGAAGAAATAGAAACATATGTTTCTCTTTTGTTTCAGGACTATTTTTACATAGTTGCAAAAAAATTTTTTTCTGTGATGAAGTCTTTTAAGATGAACTCTTTTAGCAGCTTTCAAATATGCAATTCAGTATTAGTAACTATAGTCGCCATGATGTACATTATATCCTCATGCTTCAGGAATCTATTTTTAATTTTTCTTATTATTCTGGATATAGTATTTAGACATTTAAATGTCTACTTATATTGATTGACTTAGGACAAAAGCCTGTACAGTGTTTCATTGGAACAATACCAAATAGAGAAAATAATTTGTTGAGTTGTTGTTTATACTTTTTCCTATAAACTTCCTAGAGGCAATAGAGCTGAACAAGATTTTCAAAGTTTAATTGATCTCCTTGGGTCTGCAACTGTATTGGTAGATCCTAATGTCCTTAAATACTACTAAAAGTTGCTGAGTATAAGCTTTGTAAATACATATTTTACAAAGCTTAACGTTACCTCCACTTCTTTATTTCTGATACTGAGGAACACATATACCATTGATAGAAAATATCAAAAATGACCCCCAATTCCATTTTCCCATTCATTTTTATCTTCTGTTGCCATGAAACTTTCCACTATCACTAATAACAAGCAGCAAACAGAGGTGAATTTTACTGTTTTCCTTATTTTCAACCTCAGACAACCATATTCATGAGTGTTGGAACAGTCAAAACTATTAGTATTCTTAAATGAATACTAGAGTTATTGGGAAGTTATTGTTAAGAGAAAGTGTGTTTGTTCTTTAGCCTCTAATTTGACAGACAGGTGAGCTACTTTTGTGCACCATGCCCTGGGTATAAAGGGACAAGGGGAACACAGTCTTTCAAGACAGCATCTTGCAAACTGGGTCTGAGTTATGAAATAACTAGTAACATTGGAATTCTGCTGAAAAACACTGAACTAATGATTTGGAGACTCGGCTTATAATCTCAATGTCACCATTTACCCGTTGTGTGGCCTTGGACAAATTGCTAAGTCTCTCTGAGCTCTAGGTGTCTCTCCCATAAAATTTAACATTTGGCCACAATGAGATGGTTTCTTTCTGATTAAAACTACCTGACCCCATGATAAGAGTCAAGTCTACAACACTTATGGTGAAAGATCCGATCACTTGTCAGCTGTCCGTTACGTTGTGCAAGCCACCTCAGCCCTGGCATGGCTTATCCCACGGGACTGCTACATCCGGTCTTCCCACCGTCTCCTCTCTGTGCCGAAGGACGAATGTGGTCACAGTTTAGGATCTTAACAATTAAGAAAGACTAACACTAATTGTATACACTAATTGGTAAAATTAGCAATATTTTAAGAAAAACAGGGAAGGATGCTCAGCTTCTCACTACATAAAAAATTCAAAATATCAAGTCAGGTGACATAAATGCATAATGAGGACCAACACAGCCGGTGAATTGCCCATGCATTTTTATCTTGTTAGTACAAGAATTCCACCCAATTGATAGGGACAATCATTCAATTCACCTGATTTGTAAAAGGCTGCCAAAAATGAAAGATAACCTCTTCCTTTTAGATTTTGGACTTTCACCAGTTTTAGGGGAAAGTTCTATTAGTTAGCTGCAGAAATACTGTATACATCTATTCTGATTTCCCTGAAATCTCCTATGAAAATTTTCATTAGATCAACCAGTCTTACAGAAAATATTCAGTGTTGAACATCATGAAAAAATAAGTCAGAGAAACCCAGTTACCAAGGCCAATTCAACCCCAAATGGATTAATTTAAAAGGCACATTGTTAATATAGGGGCATCAAAATTGATGATATGTAACCTATCATGTCTGATTTTCAAAGCCTCACTCTCATTCTGCCCCACATTAATTTTTAGATCTGCCAAGAGAAAAAGATCCTCAGTAGCTTCGGTGAGGGGTCGGGGCGGAAGGCAGCCCGAAGCACTCCATGTCCACACTTAGCCTCGGAACTCTGCCACACGCAGGTTCATCGCTGCCACCCCCTGACCCACACGACAGAAGCCAGGCTGATTCTGAAGCAACAGTTGGTGGCGTGTTGTAAACAGTGACCTAGTCACGACAGTGTACACGACGTTGTACCAGGCTCGCTTTTGTTCAGGACCAAAACCCTCTGCTGCCAGAAGTGACAACCCTATTTGCTCTTCATCTCTGAGATAGTTGTTCATTAATGAGATTGCCTCCTTCGTTCTAGCATGTGGAGTCTGCGAATATGAGAACCCCTACTTAGCATGATGTCCCCAGAACACTATAGTGATTTGAAATAAAATCATTGTTGGTTTTTGACGTTGTTGACATTTGAGACATAGGAGCAGTTCATGTAGGGACACCTAGAACTCTGATTCAGGCAACTGATAGGACTCTGTGAAGCTGGACTGAGGAGGATAACTTACTGTGCCGTCGAAGGGCAATAACTCCGGAGCACAAGGTAGGGGTTTGAACCCTGGATCTTCCACCTACTAGCTGTGTGGGCTTGGGCAAATCTCCTGATCTCTAAATTGCAGTGGCACTGGTGTCACTAAGTTTGGGAGTGGGGTTTACACAAAATGGGGCATTAAAAGCATTTTGTACAGCACCTTGCACATATCAAAGGCATACAGTACATGATAGTATAGACACATATTAATTTATTTTAGTTATTGCTGTTTTTATTATATCACCAGGTGCCATAAGAAAGCACTAGAGCCTTGTGGCTTAAGCAACAGAAACATTCTGTCATGGTTCTGGAACCTGAAAGTCCAACATTAAGGTGTCAGCAGGATGGGTTCCTTCTGAGCAGGCTGACCAGACCTGCAGTTTTAAACAGGGCAGGAAACAATGGGACTGTCCCATTGTAAATGGTGCGTACGGTCAACCCACTGACACCTTGAATTTACCCCAGTGAGACTAGGCCGACCGTGTGTACCATTTGAAACAGGACGGTACCATTGTCTTCCATCCCATTTCAAATGGGACGTCTGGTCAGTTTACTTCTGAGAGCTGCAGTGGAGAATTTCGTGAAGGCCTTTCTTCTTGGCTTGTGGACAGCCACCTTCTCCCTGTATTTCACTTCATCCTCCCCCTGTGCACGTCTCTGTTTACAAATTTCCCCTTTTTATATAGATGTCAGTCGTATTGGATTAGCGCCCACACTAATGACCTCATTTTAAATTCATTTCTATGGTAAAGACCCAATCTCCAAATATGGTCACATTCTGAGGTTAGGACATTAACATATGAGTTTGGAGGGGACACAATTTAACCAGAACACTGTTGCTATAAATAATAATAGCAATTACTGTTGTTACTATAATTATGGTCATTTTTAGAGCAGAGGTCATTTATTCCAGGTAAATACACTACGTCTTTGAAACTGGGAACTCTTGGCCAGTGGCTGGAATATAATAGGTAACTCAGAGGTGGGTGAGAGGCTACATGAATGAATGAATGGGTGAATGGTGGGCAGGATATCAGTATCATTAAGGGACACGGGTTCATATTCAACAGGGCTGGGTAAGTGGCAGAGTCTAGAACATGAATTGGAGATCTGAATAAGGAAGCCCATCAAGAGCCTGCAGGTCTAAGGGCATGGGACCAGAGGGACAAAGCAAGGACCTATGCCCCAGAGGCACTCAGATCAGAAAGTTGCAGCAGAGTAGGCTTCATGCTGACCTGGGTTCCCTTCCCCCATCCCCCACCTACCAGCTCTGTGACTGGGCAAATTAACTAACCCTCTCTGAAGCTCAAAGTCAACCAAAGCGGAATGTTCCAGAGCTGGAACAAAGATTAAATGGGGTAATCTATAGAAAGCCGCCAACTCAGAGCCTACACATCATCAACACAAAAGTGTTAGGGCTTTTTTCCTTCCTGCAATTATATGAAGTTCCACAACTTTGGACCCTTCTGAAGGGCCCTCGGCAGCCTAGGGACCACCACGTGGGAGAACTAGACAGGTGCTCGGACTGTCCTCCCTGTGAAGGCTGTAATGTCAATAGTGCACGTGCAGACCACAGCTCGCCTCGGCAGCCTGGCGTCCGGCTCCGGCTCAGAACCACCCAAGGAGGCAGGCCACCCTGAGAGGTGGCGCAGAGGAGATGGTCCCATTGTGACTTAGGCTACAGGGTCACTGAGATGGCAACGTGGGGGGAACAAAAGTTTCATGAGAGTGGAGAGACTCAGTGGATATTTGTTTAGACTTAGCATTTTTATTCTTTTTTTTTTTGGAGGGGGGTCTTGTTTTGTTTGATTTTAATGCAAGTGAAAATCTGTTTTATTTTGAAGACCAAACTCATTTTCCTAAGAAACCATAATATTACTTAATATATACCTATTAGCCAACTAATTGAATTACTACTCAAAAATGAGAACAAGAATGTCTTTCTATAAAATCAATTTGATACACACACAAAATCTAATTCAAAATGCCTAATTCAATGTACTGATTATAAAAATATGATTGTAAGTAGCCTGTGGACTATTTCTACTTTTTACAAAATATGCTTTTCTTTTTGTTTTATGGAGTACTTGGAAATTCTTCTGGACAATAGCAAATTCAGATAAACAGATCACTTACACAGGGACTCTGATGGATTAATGTAACAGAGATTCTAGCAGAACTTTGGAAAAAGAAAGTAAAGAAGCCTTGGGGGGAAACGCAGTAAAATTCTCCTATTGATCGGGCAAAACAGACTCAATTGTTCCTGGAAATCGTTTCACAGTCGATGGTGCATTCACACCTCCACACCCACATCCTTATATAGTAAGTACGTATCGTATCATCTATGCACTCGTATGTATACCACAGACATAGCTTCTATCACACATTTGCACTAAATAGATTAATAATTATTATTTATACCAAATTTAGTTCATAATACTGTGATGCCATGCTCACACAGTCACCATTTAATGGAGGTAATGAGTGTTTACCACCAGGACTAAAGAAGTGAGCTTATATTTACATGAAAGTTTAGTTTTACCCTTAGAATTCATAGCTGGTTTCTCAGACACAACAGAGATGGAGTATTTCACAGTTCCCAGTGGAACTTCATAAAAAAAAAAAAAAGAAAAGTAAAAGAGAGAGACTACTGCTTTTGCAGAAGAAAAATCTAATACTTGGCATGAGACTGATGAGAGATGCTAGGGTCCAAAGCAAGAATTTGCTTTTAGGGTGAACAGGTGAACCAGCAGTACCTATGTTAACAACGGGTCATTAATTCCTTGACCATGTTCTGTTTAAGGACTTTTGATCAGGGACCGGTCACGGGATTTTGAAGGGTCCAGTGAAGTCACCAGGAAGCATCGGCTCCCATTGCATCACTGTGCACCGTGTTTAACTGATCCTCTCAGAACAGAATGGCTCCAAACAGCGTCAGACTTGAGATGCCGAACAACAACACATCACTTCGCAGTCATCAGGAATCAGGTCTGATATCTGAAACCCATGGCAACCCAGAGCAGAGGTCAAGTGCCCTTGTGAACTGGCAGCAGGCGTGACACTGGAGCAAGTTCACAGGCAGCCTACTCACCCTCAGCTGGTTGGCTAAAGGACCAAATTCTACTACCCATTGGAGATGGTCTCTGATCTCATTCCAAATATCCAAATGAACTTTTAAAGCCAGAGTGCAATCACCTGGACACATTTCCACCCCTCTCCGTCCGTAATGCCTTCACAATAGACTCAGCACGGGACTGGGGACTGGGGAGCACAGAACCAGGTGTGAAGTACACCTGCTCCTTTCAGGACAGATGCTGTGACAGGGAGACACACAAAACAAAACAGAGTTAATTGAAAGCATGCTGGCTTTTACTGTGTTTTTCAAATAGAAACCCTGGATGAAGCCAGCCTTAGTCTTCCAAGGTATCAGCTAAAAGAAAAAGAGCCAAGTGACATACGAGGTCAGACAATTAATTTTGTGAACTCATCCTTAAAAAGTGCTACATACCTCGTTGCTGAATATCACCATGGTCACCCTGAAAGTACTCCCCTTGGGAAGCTATGTGTGGACACCAGTGTCTACTCTATTTTTCAAAGCAATTATGGAACTCTTTTTCTGGAATGGCCATCAGAGCTGTTGTCGTCCCCAAAATCTGACAAGCAAGTTCGCGAACTTGCCACCACGTGCTTACATTGACAGTGCTGTACAAACAACTTGGTAAGGTGTCATAACCTTATGACTCCAGAAAAAGAGTTCCAACATTGCTTTGAAGGGTAGACACTAGGCACTGGTGTCGGTGCATCACTTCCCAAGGGGAGTGCTTCAAAGGTGACCGTAGTGATACTCAGCAATGAGGTATGTAGCACTGTTCCTAGGATGAGTTTGCAAAATTAATTGTCTGACCTCATACATCCCTTGGCTCTTTCTCTTTAGCTGATACCTTGGAGAACTAAGGCTGGCACTGACAGCACGACTTTGTGGTTTTCAAGCATACAGAGAAAAGGAACTTGGGAAGGGTTGGAGTGGTCAGGGGTGCTCCCTAAAAAGGAGAGGTCTCAGCAGGACTTTGAAGGAGAGGTAGAGTGTATGTGGGCAAAGGAAGAAGAATGGACTTTCAGAGCCCACCCAAATCTATACACCAATCTCTCTCATTATCTCATTAGTATTTGTCAACATCATTTACTCTTAAAATTCCGTGCAAACTAGGGAGTTCCCTGATGGTGTAGTGGCTTAAGGCTTCGGTGCTGGCGCTGTCAGCGCTGCGGCCTGGGTTCGATTCCCAGCCAGGGAGCTACCCACATACCAAAAAGAAAAAAAAAAAAAAAATTCCGTGCAAACTAAAAACATTTAAAACAGCTCAGTAATTAAAGATAATTATTTCAGTGGAAGAGATTTTCATTTTCATAATCTCTTCTTTGTCTGCATAGAGCCGACTCTTGGTTGCATCTGCCAATGGTAGCCTTTGCTCTGTTTACTTTAAAGAATAAGCCACTGTTTGATTTGGTTTCTTATTTTCAATATGTAAACCCTGGTCTCTTGATTCTCCATTGCAGGAAGGCAAAATAAAAGAAAGAAAACAACAAGGCTCTGTAAACATCAGAGCAGTGGTTACTTACAGATACACGTATCTTAAATATTTTATGTAACAGTCACTTAGGAAAATGCATAAGAATTTCCCAGCTGACAGCCTTGATTTGGCGGGTGTATCTCAACTGAACCAGTCACTTTTTACTTGGCTGGCAGTTCATTGGGTTTGCTGGCTGCATTGCACCAGATGTGTGTTTTTATTTTGTTCCCTTATTCCACAGTTCAAAGGGCCCACTGTTCACTTAAAGGGTTACTGTAACAATATATGAAGCCAAATCTAAGGAAAATGAGTTATACGTGTAAGTGGTTAAAACTAATGAGAAAACTTAGGAATATAAATCACAAAATACAAAAGAAAACAGAAAAGAAAATAGAAATATCATTCCTTAATCAAAAAGCCAAAATAAAACATAAAAATAATTTTTAAATGCCTCTACAGCAAACTACACTCTAAGAGTTTTACTACATACTAAAATTAATCATCACAACTACTATAAATACTTCATTTCTTTATTTTATTCCTACTCTGCATTGGCAGCATATTGCTGTTGCCTGCTTAACTTAACTAATCTGGAGCAAATGAAAAGTAACCATTTATGTAATTTCATTTTGGAACCCCGTCACTAAAGAAGGCTGGCCAGACGGACCCTTTTAAATGGGACAGAAAACAATGGTACTGCCGCTTTGAGCTGACCACACATACTGTTTGAAGGGGACAGTCCTGTTGTCAGCACCACGGAAGGACTGAGCACACAGGCAGGCAGCTGACAGGCGTTTGGTCCATGCTGATCAGCCTCCGCCCCTGTAGAAACCTCCGCATTGTTGCAGTGACAAACATCAGCACTGACAGGTGTGTGTGTTGACCCTTCCGTAGATGTGCTAGGGCTGGGAGCAGAAGTCTGGCACCTTGATCTCTGTATTTACACACAAACTGACCCTTCTTAGGCTCACCCCTGAAAATCCAGATTGGAGAAGCCCTGCTCTCACCCCTGGGTACAAATGCAGAGTTTGGGATGTGACTGTAAATATGTGTGTATGTTGGGGAGGGATAGTTATGGTGTATGCTGCCAATCTAGCTTTTCCTCTTACTTACGTGCTCTGATAAAGTGGACCATGTTCACAAACACAGTATCAACTACCGGGCCTCGTACCAAGCAGAACCTCACATACAAACCAGAAGAAACTGCCCTAATTTGCTGAACCCCAAAGGGAGCCAATGCAAAGCTTTTATTTTTGAAATTACAAACAGAACCACAGTTTTAAAAACACCAAGAAAATAGTCTCAACAAAGCACTACTTACTACAGGAAAGATGTCTGAAATCTTTTTCAGTGTGAAAACGCTATAGGTTTCTTATTCTACTTTCTTAAACTGCTGAATTCGTTATTAAAACAATAACCTAAGTAATCTGACTGACCCTACGCTGAGCCACATTTCATTTACCCTAAGATTTCTCAATCAAATGGAGATATAATCAGTGTTATCAATTTGGGTGTTTCTATGGCATCTATTCCTGTGACATATTAAATCTATGTCTATGTGAGAAGTACATTGATTTTTCCACAGCAAGATTTTTTTTAGCTCCAAGAACAGCTGAGGGCTGCAGAACTGAGCAGATGGCCACATGGAAGAATCTGCTTGGTTGATAAGATAGTTGAAAAGAAAAACCACCTTATTGCACATCCTGAATAACTGTCAAACTAGGTCACGAACACAGTTTGATAAAACCATACCAAACTACTTAATATATCGAACTTTCCGGAATTTATGAAAACTGCCCCACCAAAGACCTGGGCTTAAGCTTCACCCTTTCCTTCCTGCATTCCTTCATTTGTAAACCCTGGCCTGTGATGATGGCAGGCAGCCTGGTCAGCGTGTCTGTAGATCAGTCAGTTACTATTAATATATTGACTCCACAATGGTCTTTATAATTATAACGTGTCTGACCTGACTATAACTGAGTAAAATATAGTCTTTACAAAACATAGAATGCTGGGCAGATGTGGTTCAAGCACTTAGTCAACCCCTGAACCTGAATCTGTCTAAGTAATTTTGTAAATCCTAGAAAAAAATCGAAGTCAGGTATTTATCAGAAAAAAAGAGATTTGTTGTACTAAAGAGAGAACAATTTCTTGACCTGAGACCAGAAATACAGAAGAGACTGTCTCTTCTATACAGTGATGAGTAACCTCAGCCTTGAACAGAAAACTAGCAGATTAATGAAGATAGTAAAATATATCACATCTTTCTGCCTCCAGGTATAATATTTTATTCATATAAGAGCCATGTGAACTTTGATTTATATGGACTTTCATTAATAGGCAATATTCAATCATAAGGTTTCCTCTTGTAACCTCCAGGCTTCCTTAGATTCAATACCCTATCAAATGGTGATGGGGATTCCTCCCTCCTCAGGCAACATGCCCCCCACACACATGCACACACCAAAAAGAATAATAATAATGGGTGGTGGGGTGGAACGAGCAAGAGAGAAAAGTGGCCAGACACAACGGTTTGCAATACTAATAAAACTCAGAGTAAGGGGTAGCCTCCCATGCGATGTCAGTTAGCCAAAAATGGATGCTTTATTTTCTGTATAAATTGTAAATGTTTTCTAATTACTCTCAAAATTTTAAGAAGCTCTAACTGGCTGCAATGAGAAATTAGATTACATATCTATCAGCATTTGTGTTCTCAAGTGTTTGATTGCATTAGGTTCAGACCATTCAGACATCCATTCGCTTCAGAGCCAGGTGTATGATGAGTGCAGGACTGCAGGGAAGGTATAACAATCACGGGGAGCCTCAAAATTGTGAGTACTTTTAACTTTTCTAAAGCATTAAAAGATAACTCAAGTGCACACATGTATCTCCCAAGAAAAGAACTGGTGTGTTAAATTTCATAGTAAGTTATGATCGGATGATAGGACTCCTTGAGATGTAAAGTCTAGTGTTTTTTTTTCAAGCTACTGTAAGTCAAGTGCTACCAGTGACACTGGAGCAGGACTCGCCACCCAGTCCAGTGCGGCTGTGGCCTGATGAAAGCAGAGATGGGATGAGGGCACGAACGAAGGCAGAGCCTGCTCACCCCCCAGCCCAGCTGCGGCTGCCACCCCCAGAGAAAACAGAAGGGGCGACCATTCCTCATGCAACTTTTAAAATTAATTTAGTGCTTCAATTCAGAGGTGGATCAAAATCTGGATCACCTGAGGTTGCCTTTGCACTAACAAAGGCATCTCTTCAGTGTGGGGAGTTGGTGTGATGGCCTGGGGCCCAGAGCGGTCATTTGAGAAAATCACCCGTGGCAGCAATTAAGCAATGAATCTTCAGTGACTGCCAGGAACCTCACTGAATATTGGAGGGAGCGAGAATTTATATGCAATCCTATTTAGAACAACAACAACAACAACAACAACAACAACTTCATGTTCCAGGTTCTGCATGGGAGAAACCCGGCCCAGGTCTGAAGAGAGCTAAACAGTACACCCAGCAGGAGGTCCAAGTTCACAGACCAGACAGAGCGGAGTTGGCTGTGCAGCCCTGCCATGCTTCCTAGAGACATTTGCCTCACAGAGCCTTAGTTTCCTCATCTGTAAAACTGATTACGTGCTTCATAGGCTTTGTGAAGTTTCAATGCCAGCACGTAAGTTCTCAGCAAATAATAGTCATTATTACCACTGTCCTCTAGGTTGCTGTGGTAGAGTGGAGTCCACAACTGAGAAGCAAAGGACATGGAGGTCTTTGACCCATCTCTCCTCTCAAGCAACTAAGTACTCTAATATTACCCTATTATGAGCTCAGAGGAGACACAGGCAAGAAAGAGCTAACGAGCTATAATTATCAGCTAAAACAGGAGGGTCATTTTTACCTCACAGAATCCTTGCAGACCTGTGAACACTTGAAGTCTTAGAAAAGGCTTCAACATGACAGTAGTGAGAGCCACACAAAAAATGCACCTTAGCAACAGAAAGGAGCTTTAGCACCTGTGGCCAAAGGGATACAGATCCTTGAATGATGCCAAATAGATGAGTGTTTCGTAAATATATGCCTCATTTTCGAATGGAGAACCTCAGCCCTCACATGAATGGATGGAGGGGGTGTGGCCACTGGTCAAGGAACACCAGATGGGTAAGGACAAATGACAGGGTGGATAGCCTCAATCCAGATTCACCCAGCCTGTTTCCAGGCATCAAATGAACCACCTCTACTGGGAGAGGTAAAAGTTTTTCTTAGTATCTCAGGACATTTTTTATTCCACATATTTCATGTGGCAGGCAATGTGCAGATTGCTTTAAGCAGGTTATATTCCTAGTCCCAACAATGATCCTGAGATGTAGGTATTTTTGAAGCAATTATCTGGAGAAGTAAAATGAGGTTCAGAGAGATTGAGTACTTTCCCCAGCTCAATATATATTAATACACGTACCATTGTGTTTGCCCTATGTTTCTCCCTTTAACTAGGACTCTGAACGCAGGTGGGCAGACAAGCTTCCTCCACAGATAAACAACTGGCCTGTAGTGAACATGTGACTGATGTGGAGCCAGAGTCATTTTGGGGGAAAATTTTATGGACTTTTTGGGGGAAATTGCTTCCTGAAATTACTAACTCTGAAGGGGAGATAGGCCTGGGACTGACAGGAGCTTACTGTGTTAGAACATCCACAGAGAGGAATACAGGGTGGAGAGGCGAAGAGAGCAATAGCTTCCCGGGAACATCATTGAACACAGCGTCCCAGCGGTGCCAGAATTTCTGGGCCAGTGGTTTTCAGAGTGGGGTGCCCAGAAGAGCAGCAACATCACCACTTGGGACCTTATTGGAAATGCAAATTTTCAGCTACCCCAGACTCACTGAGTGAGAAACTCTGGGACTGGGGTCCAACCATATCTTTTCACAGCCTTCCAACTGAGTCTGATGCACACGCCATTTGAAAACCACTGCTCTAGACCAATCCACAGAATTTTTAGTTTCATGAGTCAATAAATTCTTTTTTTGCATAGACTCTAATTATAATAAGAAACATAAAACCAAGATAGTTCTGAGTTATTTTCATAAAAATTAACTTATAAAGCCTTTTCTGTAAATGACAAAAAAAATTAATTATTTTATAAGATTTTCAATACATAAATTCTTTGAGGTGTTTAGTTTTGTTTTTTGTTGGTTTATGTGAGAGGGATGACATTCCCTTGATCCTTGCAAGAAAGAGGCAATTTGAAGCTACACATATGGAAATACTATCTGACACCATGAGTGCCACACATTGGATGTACTGTTAGACATATAAAATCTGAGTTGCCTGTCATCCAGGAGAGGTAAGCAGAAAGGAGTTACCAAAAAAATTGGGGTCACAAATAGGTGCAGGGGGCTAAAAGTGTACATCTGGCCATTGGATAACACCATAATTAAAACAGCACAAAACTATAGCAAAGAAGAGAAAATGAAAGAAAGCAAAATCTATGAAGAAAGACTTGAAAGATTAGAAATTAATGTATCTTTACTTTTGCTAAATGCATTGGGAAAAAATGGCCCAGAAAGACACCACACAAGATCAGAGTAAAGAGAACAGTGAATGAGGAATAGAGCTTACTTGTGTGGTGGTCAACTTCATAGAGTGTTCCGAAAGAAGCAGCATGTGGCCAATGGTTTAAAACACCTCCGAGGTCAGAGGCTGGGGGCTTAGAAGGCACTTTGTGTTTGCGAGTCGAGAGTTGGGGAGTTGTTTCAGCAGAATGGGCTAGGGAGGAAGCAAATAAGCTGACAAGCTGTTTAGCAGAAGCTACACACTGTTGTCCTGGGATTACACCATGAGATAAAGAGTATGGATGGCAGGTGGTTAATGTAGAGCCTGGAGGAGGGCTTATTCTAGAAAGGTAGTGGGGGTGGGCTGTGTCTCCATGCTTACAGATTGAGTGGAAGAGTACAAAGCAATGGAAAAGTGAGGAGATGAGGGATAACCAACATCCAACATCCTATGAGCCAACATCCTTGAAAAAGTGGGGCTGCTCGTGAGTGCAGGTGTGTGCGTGCGTGCGTGCGTGTGTGTGTGTGTGTGTGTGTGTAAGAGAGAGGGAGAGTTGGGCTGGAACTTCTAAGTTCCATCTCCTAGGTTCTCCTCTTTCTACCCATAGGTCTGCACTATTTCTCTCCAGAGGCACTCATCTATTCACCCAGCAAATGTGTAATGTGACCTTACATGCCAAGTAACGCCGCTGTGCACAGAAATAGTAACAACTCCCCAGGGTCGCTTTAGCTCCCACCCTGTGTATTTTCCAATGCTTGAAGCTATGCCGAATATACAGCTACTCCTCACTTAACGGGCTGCCTGTTTAATGACCACTCGGATTTACGACCAGTTGTCCAGCGTCAGGAATCCCCTTTTCTCAGTCTATGAGCCTTGAGAATCCTCTTCCTCAGTCTTTATCGCTTTCTTGCAGTTGGTTAGTAATTGCTACACAAATTCGCAATCACAAAAGACTGTATATTTCATACATAAGTGTGGTGTCATGTGCTACCTATTGAAAAATTTATACCCTATGGTACCATGACACACCACAAGTCATCTGCCTTTAAGCTCCTCGCTTATTGACCAATTCGTTTCATGTCCTAGTTATAGGAACAAAATTTGGTCATTAAGTGAGAAGTGGCTGTTTGTAGAATATAAGTTTGAATGTTGTACTTGCTATGAAATTCAACTTCAGAACAAATGCCCTCCCTGATCACCATCTCTCTACAGGTCACCATTCTCCCTGTAGAAATCAGGGGCGGCCACTTCAGAGGGGATCTTCAGAGATGAGGAGACAGAAAGGAGAAAGGGTGATTGCAGAAGCTCAAAGTCAAGAGGAGACAGACATTCAGCCAACAACGATACCACCAGCCGTGTAGAACATGCCACAGGAGGTAGACCCAGGGTGCTCCAATGTATACTACCTGGGGGGTACAAAATTCCATCAGAGGAGCAAGGAATATTCCCAGAGGGAGTGAGAATGGTCAAAAATGCGCTATCCTGTCTGAGAAGGGAATGAACACGATGTACTGGGAGAAGCACGAAGACAGAATGAGCAAGTTCAGGAAAATCCAAGGCATTTAGCATGCGCAGAGCAAGAGAGGAACTCCACAGAACCGGGGTGCCACGCTAGTGATTGGACTTTCTTCTAAAGGCCATCAGGAACCCCTTGGCGTGCAGAAATATACCTCTGTCAGCATTCTGGACGAGGAGCAAACCAGCGCCAGAGGCCGGGGGCAGTATAGCAACAATCCAGGCAAGAGACAGGTGGAGTGGAGCTCCAAATGGAGGCAAGGGTGGAAGAAATGAGACAGAGGAACAGATTCTAGAGACACATCTTATCTGGACTGGAAGTGGGTAAAAACCATGAAAGTGTGTGTAAAATTTTACATATCCGCTTTTCTTCCTAGGGAGAATTTTAATTCTTAAAGAAGTGTGTAATCCAAGGAAATGTCCATGTATTTTGGAGACCTTGGGTGTTTGGTGCCTAGACTGTGTATTTTGTTGGATAACAAGGGGTAGGAGGAATACAGCCTCACTCCCAGGCTTCTGGGGTGTCTAAGATCAGGGCAGTTTGCAGACGCAGAGCTCTGACGTTACCTGTGAGCCATGGAGAAGGCAGGAGCTGGGAGGTGCACGGGCATTCACACGTCAGCGAGTCATTAGGCAGCTGCACATGTTCTTTAATTGGGTTCATTGTTCCAGTCCTGAATGAAGCTGTTTCAGCTCAATCCGGGGAAGACGTGTCAGCTCTGTTTCTTCACACACCTCACCTTGGTGGATCCGTATTTCAGCTACAGGGAGAACGTGGCACGTTCCGCCCAGGTCAGGGTTTGAGACTTCGGCACAGGAAATGAGCTGCAGTCTCACCCCAGGCAAGTACAGAACAGTTTCCTGAGCAGCCACCGACAGCCTGCTTCACACATTCCAGAGGCAGCCGGCAGCAGGAGCAAAGGCAGCCGCAAGGAGAGGGAGCCAGCAGGCCTCCGCCCCCCGTCAGCGCTGCTTCCAGGCCCCGGGGAGGCCCTGGGCGGTCCGCGAAGTGGAGGGTGCATCGCGAATTAACAACGGCCTGCCGGCCCAAGGCGGTGTTTTTCAGCACAGAGAGAGGGACACCACTGTGGGGGGCCGATAATTGGGCTCTGAGCACCTCAGAAGCTGCTCACCCACACGGGTACCTCTGTGCCTTTAAATAGGAACTCCTGTCAGTGTCCCCGGGTTTCATAACCTGGATGCTGCCCGCAGTGATGTGGTTTGGAAATTAACCTTGCTTTTCTTCCCACTGCTGTTTTACATATTAATTAAAGTGTTTTTCTCAGATCAGGAATGCCCGCAGGCCGGCTTGGTTCTGCAAAGGCAGTTCATTCCCTGCCGTTCAGCCCCAGCCACGGTTGTGCAGAGTTCAACCATTAAACTTGCCCACGTCTGCTGTGGGCCTGGTTTCCAGTCCCGGGCCTCGCCGGGAAAGCACGCACACACTGTGCACGGCTCTGAGAAGCCATCGCGCCTTTCCCCAGGGACGTCAGGGGAGCTGTGCTGAGGAGGGGACTGCTGAGGAGGCCGCGTGTTTTCCCCAACGCTGGTCACCTCACTCACGAGCCTCTTTCCTTCTTGTCCTTTTTTCTTTTTCGAGCCGTGTTCGGAAAGCGTGTGCAAACAACTCACACTTCAAGACTAAGTGGACTTGCTTAAAGTCATCTATTTTTGGAGAATCATGGTGGCTTCAAGTTGGAAGACCTCAGGAGATCTGACCAGTTGATGTGTGAAATGGTTCAACAGAGTTCCTATTCGGGCAGCCCATTCCATTGTCGGACTTTGTGTCCTGATGTGCAACGCTGAGGATCCTCTTTCAAGCACTGAAGTTTCCTAGTGATGCTTACGTACAATAATGGCAGGATTAATTTTCTAGTCAGGTACATGGAGGTAACGTATCGGCCACCAGATAATAAAATGAAGTCATAGTTACTGCCTCAGGTTTTGGCTGCTATAACCATATATATTGTTTTCAATTTTGACTTATAATTTGGACTGTATCCATGAACTTCTTGATTATGTTAAATAAACATATACATTTGTGATTTTAGACCTTTTTTTTCCTATAATATTAAGTGTAAAGTGATTTAAACTATAAAATGTGAAATGTAAAGACAATTGGTAATCCGTAATGAAGGCGATCAAATATATGCCTAAGAGCAGATTATTTCAAAATTTATGTAACGAATTTTTTACAGCTGGAAGTAGATCCCAGTATAAATAAGTAAATCCTGTTAATTTATTGAAAAAAGTCAAACTCAGCAATTCTCTATATTTTTCCTAGTTAGCACTTACTTCTAAAATTCAGACAAGATGAATGAAGGTCAGGATTCAATGTGATGAGAGCTTAAGGGTGTCACGGGAAGGTGACCTCCATACTATACTTGTATGTATCAGCTGCATCATTAGAATTTCCATCACCGTTGACTTAGTCCTCAGAAATGTCTGTGAATTAACCCTCCTGGACATTGTGCGAGTGCCAGTAGAATGACAGATATTCTGAACTAAACTAGTTTATTTGATAATAAAATTTAGTGACTCCTATGGCCATAAAGTCTAGAGACTCAATGACTGGAGGACCCAGGAGTCCACTTTGTCATCGGTCTCGACTTCTTTTGGTCTTTCCATTCATTCATCTTGCATTAGTTTTGTCACCAGGCTGGCATCTCTTAGAGCCATGGGCTGATTGCCTAAGAATTTACTTACATCCACAGAGTTGCTTCTAAAAGACTTCTCACTAGGGCTGGGGAAACCCTTCCATGAACCCTGCAAGCCTCCCTCACGCATCTTCAAAGTAGTCCCAAACCATTCAACAGCATGGTGGTGACTGAGTTATCCCTCCTAGAGCTGCAGATGGGGCCAGCCTGTCACCACACACGGTCTGCCTGGAGTCAGCATTCCCTCAGAAATGTTCGTTGAATGGAGCCAACTGAGATCTCTAGCAGAAGAACAGGGTGTGCAAAGTTGCAAATCCCCATCACAAGACTAACCCAAGGAGAGGGAAATGATTGATTACCTGTCAGGAATGTCATCAGGGTTTCCTACTGAGAAGGAAATAAGGATCAACCCCATCCAAGGTCTCTTCCAACTCCAAGATTCTGTAATGTTATACCTATTAGAAAAGAAATTACTTGAACCCAGATCCTTGCCTCAGGGCTGTGTAGTGGCTTTAAGCTGCTCATCTGTAAGGCAATTTCATTAAGCCCATGGGGAAGTAGAGAGGTGGATATGGAAGGAAAACTCAGTGGAAGGTGTGCTTAGGGTGAGTTAGCACAGGGGCAGCTGGGACTCAGCCTGGCTCAGGACCAACTAAGCATGGGAGACACAGGTCAGGGTTTCCCTCAGAGGCCGTGGGAAGGCTGAGGCGAAGGTCGTGGTGCACAAGGAGCTGTCCTGTATGGCGAGCAGAATGGGGAATGTGGGTGGGCCACAAGCTCTCTGGTGACTTTGACCTGCAGCTGAACAGTCAGTTAGCTGAGGAAGCACAGCACAGGTAGTGCAAACAGGAGTTTTAAGGAGAAATTTTCAGAGAAGAATCTGGGAACCAAACCAGAAGGGTTTTTCAGGACACAGTTAAATTTTTACTCCCAGTGAAGTTGGGACACATCTGACCTATTTTCTTAATAAGATCATGGTGCTTCTTAATAAAGAATAAACTGAGAAGCAACAAGGGCAAAAGCAGGGAGATCAGTTAGGAAGGAAGCCAAAGTTCAGGCAAGAGGAGGCAGCTGAGCCAAGTAGTAGCAGTGGAAGCTGAGGAAACTTCAAAGGTGGACACCTGTGAAGGGACAGCCCCTAGGATTTGCCGTGGTACTGGATAGCAGGAAGAAGCCCATCTTTCTCGGCCCAAGCAACCAGAAGAATGGAAGTGGGCAGGAGAGGCATCAGGCACAATAAGGTGGAGGGCAAGAGACTCAGTTTGGGACATTTTAAACTTCCAATGCTTATTACTCGTCCAAGGGGATAATTGCAAGAGGCCTGGGGATATATGGATCTGGGAGTGTAAAGTGGAGAGCCATGGGCACATAGATGGTGTCTGCATATTTGCAGCCATGGGACTGGATGGCATGACTGTGAAGAGAGTGGTTAACTGTGTCAGAGGCAACCATTAGGTCAAATCTACATGACTGAAACATCTGGAGAGAGACAGACAGACAGACAGAGAGTACAGAGGGGAAAAGAAGAGAAGAAAGTGTGAACTAAAATCTCTTGTTTGCTTGCTTCTGTATTTGCCTTTCTGACACCAAATCAGGGTTTTGGCCTTTAAATATAGTAGAAGACATGAAACCTGACTTATTAAAATGAGGAAATCTTTGTTTGCATTTACCACTAATGGGGTAAGAAGTGTGGATTATGGGTTTGGGGCTGATGCTCCTTTTCTACTAAGATACCTTGGCCTTGGGGAGGGCAAGCTGGACTCTGCTGCCCCTACCTAAAACTGCTGTTTTATTCTTTGTAATGGCTCCACACAGTAACAAAATAGATGTGCATATTATGGGGTTTAACATAATTTTCAAGGAATGAGGGAATTCAGGTAAAGGTTTTCTCAAAATGCCAATTATCAATTGGTTAGATCATCTAAAGGAATATCTAGGATTCCTTTTATGAATAGGTTTATTAAATTCAAGAGAAAGAAAAAAGGATTCACGTGTACGGTATGTTTGTCTGAGTTACACATAATCATATCTTTCACAAAGAGACCTGACAAAATATACAGAAGAGTATCAATGAGTTAACCCAAACCTGCCACAAAAGTCATTATCAAAATCTGAAATTAGTTTCCTAGGGAACTGCCTTTTTATACCAAACCACAATTTCACAAAAAACTATTTTGAAGACTCAAACACTCGATTTTTGAGATATCCAACTCTGTCAGCAAAAACTTCGGTTAGTGAAAGGCCAACACTCCCACTAGATCTAAAGCGGTTTGCTCCTCAGTGACCACATGGCGTACCTCTCCAGGTCACTCTGTTGTAGCATTTTGATATTTCTAAAAGGATTATCCCTGTGTTATAAAACCATAGTTACCACCACAGTCTTAAGATCATAACTTACTATTTTGAGTTAATTTTCTAGTTCTTTACATCCATGAGAGTCAAGTTTCATGGTAGATTGGACACTCACTCACTTATACCCTCAAGGGATATACATTTTAGTCATGGAATAAAATAGCTACCCCAATTCAGGGGCAAATATGGGCCCCCACAAAAAAGTGCTATGGGTCAGGGAAGTCGATGGGTGCAGGGGATAAGGGAAGTCTCCGTGGAGGAAGTAATGATGGAGAAAGACCTTCAATAACGGGCAAGAGTCAGGGGGCAAGAGAAAGGTAGGATTCATGAAAATATGGAGGCGTAAATGTACACAGAGGTCACCTGATTCCTTCCTGCCCCGGGGCTGCTGTAGCACATGGCACGTACGGATGAGCTACAGGAGATAAGGCTATTGCCGACGCTGAGCTGTAAGGGTCTGGAACACTAATGTGTGGAGTTTGGACTTTATTTGGTAACAACAGGGAACTAACTGTTAAGGTTTTGTGCATAGAGCGCCGACGTAATCCAAGCTGAGCATCAGAATGATTAATTTGGCTACGTGAAGAGGTGGACTGAAGGGGAGATAAACTGGGACAGGAAGTCCAGGTGTAATAAGCAAGGTATCGGTGGGAATGGCAAGGAGGGGATGGCCTCCAGTGACATGCCAAGACAGAAATTGATTGGATGTGTGAAAAAGGCTGTCAGAATAAGCCGCCCACTCTAAGTTTTAGCCTCACCACCTCAGAGAAAAATGGTCAGGAGATGGAATTGGTTTTTAGGGAAGACACCGATCCAATTTTGGACATGTTGAATTTAAGGAGCCATTAAAAAAAAAACAAATAAAATCATCCTGCAGGCAACTGTATGTTCATGCAAGATTGTGGCTTCTGGGATTTAAGATGCAGCTACAGAGAACTGGGAATGAAAGCCAAATAACAAGGTAACAAAGGAAGGAAATGAACGGTTGAGAAGGTCATTGACGGAAACGAGGTTAATGAGATTTAGAGAGCAGAAGAAGCAAGAAGAGGTGAAGGAAGAGGACAGCTCAGCAACCAAAGACCAAGGAGGGAGGCCAGGGTGGCTGTGTGTGCAGCTATGGAATAAGACAGACCGGGCTGTGAGCCCTGTTGCTCTTCTGTGGCTAAGACACCTTTGGGACAGTGGTCTCAACTGTGTCAGCGTTCCATCTTATTTTCAATGACAGTTGTTGTGAGGGTGAAATGAGATGTGAGGTGTTTGGTGGGAGGTCTAGCCCACAACTAGCACTCAAGAAATGGTGCTGTGACTTCATTAATTAGGGATGACTCAACAGAGGAGCAATGAGTTATTGTTTTGGTAACTAGAAGGTTGTCAACACAACCATTTTACTGGCTGGCGTGGCTGCAGCCAGATCGCAAAGGGCTGGGGAGGGAGGGAGGGAGTGACTAGGGAGGAAATAGATGGACATTTCTCACTTCCCTTCTTGACTTGGAAGAAAGCCTTTCTGCCTTCCTTCCAAGTTGTAGCTGACAATTTATCTCTTGAAACTTTCCCTTGACTCTTCAAAACAGAATTAGTGGCTCCAGCCTCTGGCGTCTCCACGGGTCTTTGTTCTGTGTATTAGGTCTCAATGATACAATCCAGTCATTCATTTTCTATCATGTTTCTTTTCCACCAACCCGCCCACACTGATTAGACTGAGTGTGACTCAAACGGGAATGATGTCCTTGTCATATAACATGTTCAAATGAAGTGACTGTTAAACAGCTGACTCTGGATAAGGCAGAAGGAAGGAAGAAAGAGTGTGTGAAGAAGAGGGAGAATTAAAGAAGAGGAGGAAGGAGGGAGTGCCACATGGTGAATACAATCATGTGGAAATAAGGATCATTTGTGAACAACCAAGGCCATTATTGATTGAGTGGTTAGGACAGAGGAGGTGGCATGAGAAAGCCCATGCAGGGTCCTTGTCAAAACAGGTTCAAATTAAATTCGAGGGTGTCAATGAAAGAGACAACAAAGCAAGAATTAACAAAGTATCAAAGAAACCCAAATTGAAATGAGAAATTATAGATTTGACTTGGTCTATCACTTGCAACCTAAGGTCAGGAAAGCCCCTGACCACAGGATGAGCTCAGGTCAGGAATTTGAAATCTGTCAGGCCTTTCTTGGCTGATTCCTTGACTCTACCTATACTTAAACATAAATGTGGATAAATGTGGATAAAAAGGCATGTAAACCATGGAGAAAGGATGAGCTTGGAGAACGGAGAGATGTGAGGGACTAGTGGTGACCATTGACTAGGGTACAAGTACTAGAGGATTATCTATTGTCGCATGAGGCCACAAGCTAAGCTGCAGAACCTCTGTGGAGACACCAACTCCTCACCCTTCCCTTTATTCTGAAGGTTTTGCTTTGTGTTTGTGAGCCAGTCAGGTGACTTCTAATCCTGACTGGGCTCTCTTATGAGTTTGGGACAACCAGACTGACTAGTGTCTGCTCTGTGTGGTCTCTTACCCAGCGGACGAGCCAGGGCTTGTTCCACGGAGAGGGTAGCATTCCAGGAGAGCAAACAAGAGCTGCAGGCTTCCTGAGAACTAGGTTGGGGACTGGAACTGTCCTTCCTCCACATCCTACTGGCCACGGGCAGTCACAGCCCACCCAGCCAGACTCAGGAAAAATAAACTTCATGAAATAAACGTGATAAGAGGAGAATGAAAGTCACATCACAGAGGGCTGGATACAGGGCAGGGCCAAAGGAGACAGTATGGGGACTCTTTTTTCTTTTTCTACATGAGGCTTAAGGAAGAGGAAGGGAACAAAGAAGATTGGTGGAGTGGCCAGGCAGGGGATTTGAGAGTTTGGAATCTTGGCAATGACTCACTTTCAGCTCTTGGTCAGGCCTAATGAGTGGCTGTCGGAGTTGCTGGTTGATACTATAATCTTTCACACAGAATGTCGTTTAGTGAATTAGGTAAGAAATCTTCAGTGTTTCCTGTATGATTTAGTTTAATGCTTGTGACCTATTATAAAATTAATGAACTTCATGAAGGGCTTCTGTCTGATACAAGGTAAGTGATCAGTATAGATATTTGCTGAATGAATATAATTTAATCACCTATGAGATAATTCACTTATAAGGAAAGTGAGGCCTGGAAAAGTAAGATAATTTGCTCAATGTCACACAGGAGAAGAATCTTTTCCCTGAATCCTAGTCTTTCCCATCTTCTTTTTACTCTTTCTTAGTAAGTTTTTTATGAATAATAGAAGAGAGAAAATGATTCAAGTCACAATAACATTAAGTCACATAATAGTTTTTATTTAACCCATCTCCCACAAGAAATATTTTGGCTAATGTGATATATTGTGTGGTATGAAATAAATTATCCTATCACATAAGGAACCAGACTCTATGCCAATTACTTAACACCATGGCTTGGGAAATCAAATCCAAGAATGTTCTTCAATTATTGTATCATACCCTATTTATTTTAGCCTCAGAATTTCCCATGACAGCTAATTCCATGTTTATTCAAGAAAGGCTTTTCTAAAAGAGGATCTTTGTGGTTGTATTCTTAATCGGTTTGTCAGTATTTCCTTTTGTCAAAAAGCAAGTGGCAATTCCATCCCCAAACTGCATGATGGCCCTTGGCTAAGAACAGCCCCAGACCACAGAGGACTGGTGTGTAGCAGATAGGCAAGAAAAGAGGAAGCAGCTCACAGACAGGGCTCCAAAATGAACACGCTCCATGGTAAGGAACTGGTAGACAAGGGACTTGACTAGAAACATACGAAGCAACAGTGATCAGCAAGTGATAGCTGAGAGTGCTAGGGTTGAATTTGTAGGCATAAAATTATAAGCGAAAACACAAGATCCTCTTTACCCTGTAATGGATCTTATTCTTAATCATTGATTACATAAATTCATTAATTGGTTGTATTTAAAACTTCCATGTCTTTGTGAATATTTGAATATAAATGTATGTATGTACTTTTAATTCAAATGAAGGGATAAATATTAATGATCTAATAATCATTAGATCTTTTTTTACATTTCTCATTTTTAATTGCTCCCATGTCTCCAAAACATTTAAAGGTAGATTAATACATTGATCATATAGCTTTGTACTGATATGGGTGGCTATAACAAATCGTCAGTCATTTGTCAACCATGGAAGACAATGTGGATTCATATATGCAGGAAAAGCACCAGGGAGTGATCTGATTTGGCTTAGGCTGCTTATACCTCACGGTTGTCTGTACAAAGACTTGGATTGCGGGGAAGAGTACAAAGGAGACCATTTAGGAGGCTGTTGTGTAGCCCAAGCAGGACATGGTGGTGCTGTGAACTAGGAGGGAAATGGTGAGAAGGGATTGGATTAGAGGCAGGACATAATTTTAAGGTGAAGGCATCAGGATTTGCTGAAGTGTTAAATGTGAGGTATGAGATGGAGAGAAGACAAGATGGTTCTTAGCTTCTTGGCCTTCATGTTTGGTGGGTGGTGGTGCTATTTGATGAAGTGGGAAAGATTGGTGGGTGGGGTGTGCTGTGTTAAATAAAGAGGTCTTTTTTTGATCATTTTGATTTTGAGGTATGTGTTAGACATGCAGGTGGAGATGTTCAGTAGATTTGAATCATTGGGATATAGATGATATTTGGGGCCATATGTTTTTGTGAGATCTCCACCCAGATTTCAGGTTTTACAGGGCAGTGATAATGAGGAGGCTGGAGAGAATATTTGGCAAGACTAGCTGATTGGGGGATTCAATAGGAAACACAGGTCTAGGCAAGAATATGATTTGCATTTTTGATATGTTGAGCATGAGGTGCCTATGGTACATCCTTATGAGTTGTCCAGCTGGGAGTTAAGTTGAAACTCATGGGAGTTAGAGTTGAGGACTGGATATCGGGTAGGATATAGAGTCGGACATAGGACAGGATGTAGATTTGAGACTGGAAGTAACGAGAGTGCATGAGGGCAAGCAGGGAAAGATGTCCGATGAGGCAAACAGTGGGACAGGCTCCCCAGTAGGGCCAAGGCCCTCAGCAGTTCAGTATCATATGCAAGACATTCAGATAACCAGTTACGGTTATCCTAGTACCATGTCATGAATTGACCTTCCAATTCTGCTCTGGTTCATTCACCCTATTATTCTGCCAATCGGGGAAGGCAGATTTTGAGGAAGAAAAGAATAAGGTGAAGGATATTAACTTTTAAGACACCTCTTCCCAGTGTATATTTCCCACTCACACTATGCTTTGCATTATACACCTTTGTACCCAAAGTGTAATTCCCCACACCTGCGGCATTAGCATCAGCTAGGAGCATTAGAAAAAAGTTTCAGGTTCCACACGAGACCTACTGAATCAGAATCTGCATTTGATGTCTGTATGCACATTAACGTTTGAGAAGCACTATTATATATTATTAAATGACACTATATTTATGCATTTCCAGAGAAAAACTTTTGAAGAAACTACATAGACTCTTCACCTTTCAGTAAAGGGCTCACTTACTTCAGGTATACGCCAAAGCAGCACGGCGAAACAATGCAGCTTTCTCATCTTAGTGGTTGATGTGGCCTTAATAGCTGCTTGGTACAGCACTCTGTCACTCTGTCGAGGGCAGTCGTATGCATGTTCACATTTCACAGACCCAACAGAAGTCTTGTTTTGTCTTTTACTTCTAAGTGTCAGTTTAGCCACTACCACATTCTAGTCACTAGTGGGCACTTTGCAAATGTCTTAGTGTGTTTGGGCTGCTATAACGAAACTACCATGAACCGGATGGCTTCAAAACAGCAGAAGTTCAAGATCAGGGTGCCAACATGGTGAAAGCCCTCTTCTGGGATATGGATGGTGAAAGGGGTGAGGGAGTTTTCTCAGACCTCTTTTAGAAGGGAACTAATCCCATTTATGACTTAATCACCACCCAAAGATCACATCATCTGATACCATCACCTCAGGGATTCAACAAATGAATCTGGGGGAGCTATGAACATTCAGTCTATAGCAAAAAAATAATGACCAGAAATTATATACAATTTCAATACATGAGTATATTTTAAATTAACTTACATGTGCATCTTGGTGCAGTTCAAGAATTAAGTTTCACCTTTTTACTTGACCTTGGAAACATTATTAAAAGTTTTATCTTCTTCTCCGAGATAATAGCTTAGAGAGCAGAGTCATGAAGCTCTGGGACTACAGAAAGGATGAGGATGCATGAAGCCCCTTTCCCACAGACTTACTGTTAAGCAATCAAATGAAAGTATCCATCAGCCTTTGCAATATGCCAACCATCTGGCTGCTGTATCCTGCCTGAGTCACCAGGTAAATAGCTGCAGGTTGCTCTAAGCACTAGGCTCCCTGCACAGGCTGTCTTGCTCTGTTGATCACTGCCCTTAGGTGTAGATATTTACTCTCAGTGTTGAGCATATTTTCAGCCACACCTCGATGCCTCCAGGTAATTAGGAGAAAACGTTTAGTGGAATGGAAACAACATACATTTGAATAACTGGAATGTGGGAATGTGTGTGCAGGGGAAGGGTAAGTGGGAAGGAGGGGGTTACTTACTGTCCTCAAAATGGAGCAACTTTGCTTTCTAATGGAAAAGTGTGCAATTGAAAGAAGTAGTAGATATGCTACAAGGGTCTCATGACTGCTTCCCGCTGTATTCAGTTAGGCTTCTAGAGGATGCCAGAAGGGAAACCCATTCCAAAAGGACTCCAGGATTTAGGAGGACACTGGAAGACAAACCCAGCGGGGCGCCATCTTGCAAACATAATGGAAACCAAGTGGGTGATAGCATGGTTAAACTAGATTTTCATTTCCTGTGGTTTCAGTTCCCAGTGGCCAACCACAGGAAAATTAAATGGAAAATTCCAGAATTAAAGAAGTTATTCGTTTTAAGTTATGTACCTTTATGAGGAATGTGATGAAATCTTGCACCCTTCCACCTTGTCCTGCCCAGAACGTGAATCATTCCTTTGTCCAAAGTCTCCACACTGGATACACTACCTGCCGGTTAGTCACTTAGTCCTCTAGGCTAGTAGATCAACTGTCATGGTATTGCAGTGCTTGTGATAAAATAACCCTTAGTTACTTAATAATGGCCCCAAAGCCATTATTAGAATAAGAATAGTGATGCTGGCAGTTCAGACATGGCACAAAGAATCATCAAGAGCATCCCTTAAGTGAAAAGGTGGATACAGTTCAGTAAGACCTTTTGAAAGAGGAAAAGACCACATTCACATAACTTTTATTCCAGTATATTGTTATAACTGTTGTATGTATTATTAGTTATTGTTGTTAATCTCTTACTGTGTCTAATTTATAAATTAAACTTTATCATAGGTGTGTATGGATAGGAAAAATTGTGGCCTACGTAGCGTTCGTACTATATGAAGTTTGAGGCATCTCCTGTTCATCTTAGACTGTACTCCCTGAGGGCATATTACTCTAATTTTATATTGCCATGGCCCTAGTAGACACACTCCTGTTCATAAGGACTCTTCAAAAGTCAACCAACTTTTAATAACTGAAGGAGGAGGTGATTAGAAAAGGGAACACGCAGAGCTCTGACGTGCCAAGCGCTGTCCTTGCTGAGCACGGTCCTTTGTGCATTTGTGGGCGCAGCAGTGCTGCCCTTGGGGGGCTGGCTCTGGCCACTGGCCTGACATCATTGGTTTAGGCCTAACAGATGAAAGCAGGAAGTGATAACTCTGAGCCAAGTGCTTAATGTTTTCAAAAAAATGGACGGGCCAGGGAGGAAGGAGTGCGAGTTTGCTCTGAGAGCAGTAAACAAAACCTTGGCCGCCTGCCAGGGAGGAAAGCCTGACAGCTCAACCGATCCTCGAAAGCTCAGGCCCGGGATGGGACCTCCTTAGGGCTTCGGAAGGGGCAGCTGGGCAAGGGCTGCTGGGCCCACAGCAGTGGGCATTGCTTCCCTTCTTGTGCCTCCATGGGGTGAGGCTGTGGCAGAATTCGGATGGGTTTGGTGTTTGGGGAAAAACCCAACCCAGGCTCAGCTGGAGGAGCAGAGCCAGGCAGCGTCGTCCTGAGCTCTTGCTAGCAGATGCTCTTGGCTGGTCAGGGAGCTTATTCTTGAGAGGGCTGTTACCACTCAGGAAATGGCAGCGGGGTCTTTTACAGAGGGCTTGGCTTTGTCTTCACCAGAGGCTACCCTGCCTCTGTTGCCGAGAGTCTGAGAGGTGTAAGAACACATCTGCAAGGATAAAGGAGCTACACAAAGGCAGAGCCTGGGGTTCATTGTCTATTGCCATCACAAAATCCAGCCTCTGTCGCTTTTGAGGGGAAACCTGCTCACTCACACACAGCACGACACAGTCATAAATTAAATCTCTAATCTTACAAAGTTGATGTGGGCATGTTGGTCTCTGGGCATCCTCTGGCCTCACTGAATGCTGCAGCAAGGTGTCATAGGAAAACAGGAGAGATGGCACCTTTTTAAAAACCTTATCTCTGGTTATTTCAGCAGGATGTGCCAATCTCCCCTCTTCAGCATGTCAGTAAATACTCATCCCTGTGTGAGAACAGGGACTGTGACTTTTGTGTGTTTTGCTTTCATTTGGACAGAATGGACATTTTTAGCTGTCATCACTGATGATGGTGAGAACCACAATATGAGATAACAATAATTATATCAGGGAGTAAGCAAAATATAGAGCCTGGTAATTGTTTATTACACTGACTCACATATTTATCTTACACGCGGGGATGGTGGATTCATGAAGATCTTGTTAGCAAGGGGCCCAGCTCATTTCAACCGTGGATTTCACTGGGAGGCCTCTATGTGATTAGCCAGCAACGAAATACTGCATGAGTCATCCTGCAGCAGAGACCAGCCTGGTCAAGGGGGGCACGTGGGACGAAGACATCAGCTGCTCAGCAATGCCCACGTGTAAAGACCGTGCTCGCCGGCCCTGAGAACTTCGACTCCTACACACGTCCCTCAGCCTGTCGATATGAAGAGGATCATCGCACTGTGAGCTGTGGTTTCTGTGGCAGCTCTGGGTCACAGAGCTATGGCTGTTCCCTCTGCAGAAACGAGGTTCTGAGCACTTCACTATCGCCTGAAGCTTCAGGCACAGCCCCTCTGGTGTGTGTGTGTGGACATCACACATTCCCCCTTCTAGAAGACACACTGTCTACACTGATGTCCAGCCTATCTATGTCCTACCCTTTCACATAGAATATCTTTTCTCCCCACATGGATAAGCCTTCAAAGCCACCAGAAGTTTCTGTTTGTTTGCTTAATGTTGTCCTCCCTCCTGTTTCATCCATTCTCTGTATTTAGCAGTACATTTACATGGCAAGCTTTGATAGATTATTCGCATAATTGGTTCTCATTTAAACATGAGAATTAAATAGTGAACTGTAAAGAGTTGGAATGGTAGAGCAGGCACTATAAGTCCTTGGTCTCCCTCTTGTTTTCCCAGTTGTTCCTGCCCCAGGGCCTTTCCACGTGCACCTCCCTAGGCCTCTGATGCCCTTCCTCTGAATATCCACACAGATGGCCCCCTCAGGGCTCTGATTATGTTTCACCTTTTCAGACAGTCTTTCTCCTACCACCCTTACGGAAAATAGGGCTCCTACTTTCACCTTGACTCTAGCCCTCTTGACATTTATTTCCTGTGCTGTTTGTCTTCATCTCATGTTTTATATTTGTTTATTTGTTTATCACTAAAGGAAGCTTAGTGAGTACAGAGACTCAAGTGAATTCACCACCCTCCATCCAGTGCCTAGAACAGAACCAGATGTGGAGGAGGTATACAATAAACGTTTGTTGAAGAAATGAATAATGGAGAAGAAATGTTCTCAGTGAAGTGTTTCACATATGCAGGCATATATTGCGATTTGCCTTCTCGATTGCCTGACGGCAACCATCTTCACAGCAGGACAGGGATGGATGTGCTTTTCTATGTCTTCGTCAGAAGGCTGAGTGAGCTTTCTGCAAGTTCTTGCCATGAATTAGTGTAAAACGAATTTCCCTGTTGCCACTAGGCAGCTGAGTGAGGGAGCAGAGAGCTAAGAATGTCCTCCCACAATTGAGGTTCACGTGTAATTCTAGTAATTTTAACTTTATACCCTTTCCTTGGGAAAGCTGAGGTGTTCTCATAAAATTATGCAATTTTTAGCAGATACATTCATATGTATATTTCTACCCAGCATTGCCTAAGTCAAAGTAAGTCCATGTTAGTGAAACCATTATTCTATTTTGCTCAATGCTCCTAGCACTTGTCCATAAGCACTCTCCCTTTAAACCAAGTCCTTCACTCAGTTCAGAGTCGTGCTATTTTAAAAACCCTTGCAAGAAAAGGAAACCCAATAAAAGATATGTATTTTTAAAATCAAAACACATGATTAAGTTAATGCAAAAGAAGCAGGTGCTTTTGAAGTCAGAGCTAGATGTGTGACGTAGCAGAAGTTGCTTTTGCTACCCAAATGTCGTTGTCCTCATCCTCCTTAGACTGGGAGCCTGGTTGCACTTTTGGGTACAGTGTTCCCAGTTCAAAGTCTGTTTCCCAACTTCTTTTGCAATTTTCACGTGTGTCTAAAGTCCATCCCGTAGGACTTGAGCAGAAGCTTCACTTTTAAAGTAGCTAACTAAGCCAGGAGGGGCCCCTTTCTGCACACTTTCCCCATTTATCTTTTTTGTTGCTAAAGCAAATGGTATGGCTGGGGCTTCCTTGGGCCATGAAGTAAACTTGAAGACAAAAGATGTGCCCAGAGACTGGCAAAGGGAGCGTCCCGGGAACACTTGCGGAAAATACCATTTCCGCCTTAGAATGCCCACATCTGGTCTAGTTTTACCTGAGAAAATAAGCCTTTATATTTTTAAACATTATTGTTTTGGCTTCTCTGATATAGGCAGCTAAATGCAATTACCATATATGTTAGGTATTGGTAGGGCACTGGGATTCAGTACTGGTCACTATAATTCAGAGAACGTATTTTAATGCTCTGAGTAATGTTATGCTTTTATTAAGCCAATACACAAGATAAATATTGAGATATAATGCAAGTATACATTATAATCATTAAAAACAATGAATTCACTTGGACTGGTACAATTCTAATAATATAGAAGACAAAAGCATTCATTCAATATATCCAAAAAATATTTGTTGAGTACCTACTATATGTCATGAGTTGCATTAGCTTTACCAAAACATAGTGGGAAAGAGCTGGGACTTGGAAGAAGAGCTTTGAATTCTGACTCATTGTTTATTAGTTGTGTGACCTTGAGCATGTTGTTTAATCTTTCTGAGTTTCGGTGTTCTGAATAACACTTAGCCCAAGAGGGTTTGTGAATGTGAAATGAGAATGTGGATAAATGTCAGAGGACAATTGCTTCACAGTTCCGGTAACAAGAGTTTTGGAGGCTCTTAGAGCTACAATGTGATTCTTTCCATCAGGGAGCTTTCTCGTGGGAGGAGCATACATAAACAGATGACACAGTGAAACTTCGAAGATGCAATAACAGAGCAGTGAGCAGTGTTTTGAAATCCAGAAAAGTGAGTAACTAGTTGGGCTTAGGTAAATTGAAAATGGGTTGTGTTTTTATTTAAACTGTTCACCACGTATTTCTGGATTTCTTTCTTCTGACACATGGGTGAGTTGCATCCTATGTGCTTTGAAGATGTGGCCACGATATCAGCGTTGGCCAATGAAAACATGAGAAGAAGCAACTTGTTTCATTTCTGAGTGTACATTTTAAGAGACAATGAAAAATTAGTGTGTTTCCTACTAACCATTCAGTGATTATGGGAGCAAATGATAGTGCCTCCATCATCCTAGGTTTCTGGCAGCTACCATAAGCCGAACCCCATTCCTCCCCCCACCCACACACATTGGAGATGTTATTATGAGTGAGAAATTAGCTTCTGAGATTTGAGGGTTCCTTGTCATTGCAGCATCACCCAGCCTATCCCAACCTATCCAGGTGAGGCTTGAAGACTGAGTACCGATTTCCAAGTAAAGACGGAGCTTTCAACGCTCTAGGGCAGCGGTTCTCAACCTGTGGGTCGTGACCCCTTTAGGGTCGAACGACCGTTTCACAGGGGTCGCCTAAGACCATCAGAAAACACATATCAGATATTTACATTATGATTCATAACAGTAGCAACATTACAGTTATGAAGTAGCAAGCAACAAAAATAACTTTATGAGGGTCACCACAACATGAGGAGCTGTGTTAGAGGGTCGCAGCATGAGGAAGGTTGAGACCCACTGCTCTAGGGCATCGGGTTCCCCAGCAGTGGTACGCATGCCGTGGGGAGAACGTGCTGGGGCGTTCACAAAAAATAATCCAGAATGGCAAAAAAACAAGTAAAGTAAAAAAATACATGTTAGTTAGGGAACAATACATGTTAAGTTTGAATCACCATTAACGGAGACACTTCAAAATTAGATCACATTAACAAATGATGATTGGTGAGGGCGTGGCTACCAATCCTTCCCCCAAACTGCTCTTATACCAATCAGTCATTATGCCCAGTTTCTGAACAATCCATTATGACATTTCTTGAACTTACCCAAATACAGAAATACATCTGTAGCCAGACTGTTTGATCAGTTTAGTTACTAAGTACAAGTGTGTTGTCTTCATTCGTGATTCTTTTCAAGTAGTTTTTTTATTTAATGTTTAACATAGGTTCAGTTAGTATTGTCAGTGATTTTTAAGCGTGTCAGTTATGGCTCAGTGGTTGAAAACAGGAACAGTGAAACAACCAAAACTCGATATGGATTACAACCTGTTGCAAGTCCTTCTCAACACATGTCCGCAGCTACGAGTACACCCACACTGGGAGATAGTGAAAAGGTGCCTCAGGTACTGCACAGAAGAAAAGGAAATACTCTGAGGAGTATATTAAATATGGGTTTTCATTTGTAGGGGATGATGCCTGTCCTAAGCCTTTGTGTGTTGTGTGTGGGGAAATGTTATCCAATGGTTGCAGGAAACCCTCTCTACTAAGGTGACATTTAGAAACTAAACATCCATCCTATGTATAAAAACAAAGAAACACATTATTTTCAGAGCTTAGAAAAGCTTCCAACTGTTACTTCATACATGATGTCAGGAAAGAAAGACAATGAGAATGTAGTTGAGGCTTCATACCATATTGCTTATCACATAGGTAAATGTGGTAGAAACCACACCATAGCTAAGATGTAATTTCTTCTTGTGTTAAGGATACTGCTTTTTGTATGTTTGGGAAAGAGTATGTCCACAAAATCAATACTATCTCTTTTTCAAACAAAAATGTCTCAGTGAATTCAGGGAATAGCTGATGATGTTGAAGCTGTAGTAGTAGATAGAATTAGAAAAAGTAAATTATTTTCCATTCAGGTCAATGGAAGTGTAAATGCTGCTGATTTATCGATTTTGCTCGTTATCATGAGGTACTTGGTAGGAAATAAAATTGAAGAAAACCTGTTACTTTGTTACCCATTGACAGAGCACACCACAGGTGAAGATATTTTTAGCAATCAATGGTTATTTCATTGTAAAGGACATTAGTTGGTCGAATTGTTATGGTGTATGCACTGACAGAGGCAAGTCTGTATCAGATTGTTTTATAGGCCTGCGGGACCAAAGTAAAGAAGTAGCTCCCCGTGTACCATGGAGTCACTGCTGCATTCATAGACAAAGTCTTGCATCCAAACCTCTTTCTTTTTTTTTTCCCAAACCTCTTTCTAGTTAAAGTGAAAGATGTTCTTGATGAAGCTGTCAAAATTGTAAATTTTATTAAGTCTCAACCACAAAACTCTAGATGGTTTAACGTGCTGTATGAAGAAACATATAGCACTCACAGCACATTACTTCTGCATATGAAGGTAAGGTGGCTACCTCATGGCAAAGTACTTCCACAGATGTTTGAACTTAGACATGAAGTCCAGGTGTTTTATGAAGACCATCATCTTGCTCTTGCTCCAAAATTTTGGGACAGTGATTGGATTCAAAATCTTGCCTATTTATCAGATATTTTTCTAGAAATAAAAACTCAATTTGGGACTTCAAAACAGCTCAATCACTATATTCAAAGTAACCAACAAAATTGAGTCTAAAGTTTTTGGAACTGCACAACTTCTTATCTGAGAATGGCTTGCACCTATAGCTAAATGTGAAAGAGAATATTTTAAGTCACTTGGAAAGTCTTCAAGTGTCCTTTTATAAGTACTTACCTCCATGTGGAAAAGAAAACAACTGGATTGCAGATACCTTCAATGAAAAATTATTCAAAGCAGCTAAATTATCAATGAAAAAAAGAGCAGTTTATCGAACTTTCAACCTATTCTTTAAATTCTGATTTCAAAAGAAAGCATCTTATTACCTTCTGGGTAGATGTCAGTGAGAAATATGAACAGCTCAGTGAGAAAGCACTCAAATACCTCTTGCCATTTACTAACACTGAACTAGTGGAGAGAGCTTTTTCAGTCTTACACATGCAAGACTGTATCTTGCGACTTTTGAACCTGATTTCAAAGAACTAAGTGCATCAAGAAAGCTCAATGATCTCACTAGCAATGTTTCAATTGGCTAGTGATTTGCATAAAAATTATTGTGGACTTTTCAGATAACATATAACTATATATTATTAATAATAAATTACAAGTTTGTTAAACACTTGGTCATTATTATCAATATTTAACTGTTACAAATATTGTAAAATTAAATCTGGTTTGTACTTTTAGTGTAGTAACTTTTTTTCCTAACTTATTACCTCATTTCCACTATTTTACATTAAGATAGGCATTGAACAACAGTGTCAGTATTTATAAACAGCTGTTTTAAAAACAAGGGGTAAAATTCATAGAAATGGGTTTAAAAGGGGTACACAAGTGGGAAAACGTTGGGAACCACTGCTCTAGGGCAAAGGAATTTTTTTTTTATTTTGCTTCACTTAGTTGGTGTTCATTAAAGAAATACAGAATTAGACATAACTAAAGCTCCACACTATTCTTTCTCCTTCACCCCTAGAGATAGTTAGTCACTGTGGTCCTCAAGTTGCTGCATATCATTCTCATTCATGTTTTTATACTTCTATTACATCTGATGTATGGATCAACCTACTGCATATGGAACACCAAATTTTGTTTTTAAGTCCTACAAAATGACATCATGGTGAATAATCTTTTCCAACTTTTAAAATTTACCATTTATACCTCATTTTTCCATTTATAAGACACCCTCATGTATAAGACAACTCCTACTTACATTTTTTATTGTTATATTTATTGGGGTGACATTAGTTAGTAAAAGTTACATAAGTCCCAGGTGTATAATTCTATAATACACTATCTATGTGTTGTGTTATGTTTTCATCACCCAGAATCAGTTCTCTTTCCATCACCATATATTTGAGACCCCATCCCTTCTCTCCTACCCGCCTCCTTCCATACCCTCAGATAACCACTAACCACTAAACTATTAACTGTGTCCATGAGTTTTTGTTTCCCTGTTGCCTTCAGCTTTGTGTTCCACATTTGAGTGAAATCATATGGTTCTTGTTTTTTTCTGTCTGGTTTATTTTGCTTTGCATGATGGTCTCAAGGTCCATCCATGTTGTCATAAATGGCCCTATTTTATCTTTTCTGATGGCTGAGAAATGTTCCATTATGCATATGTACCACTTCTTTATCCAGACATCTACCTAAGAACACTTTAGCTGTTTCCATTACTTGGCCACCATGAATAGTACGTCAGTGAACATTAGGGTACATATATCCTTATGGACTAAGGTTTTCAATATTTTGGGGTAAATACCCAGAAGTGGGATTGCCAGGTCCTATGGTAACTCTATTCTTAGTTTTTTGAGGACCCTCCACACTGTCCTCCACAGTGGTTGTACCAGTTTGGATTCCCACCAGCAGTGTATGAGAGTTCCTTTTTCTCCACAGTCTCTCCAGCACTTGTTATTCCTTCTTTTTGTTGATAATAGCCATTCTAGCAGGTGTGAGGTGGTATCTCATTGTGGTTTTGATTTGAATTTCCTTAATAGTGAAGTTGAGCATGTTTTCATATGTCTGTTGGCCATTTATATGTCTTCCTGGGAGAACTGTCTGTTCAGGTCCTCTGCCCATTTTCTAATTGGATTTTTTTTTTATTGTTGAGGTGTATGAGTTCTTTATATATTTTAGATATTAGCCTCTTATCAGAGAAAAGCTAAAGATATAGATATGAAAATATGTCTAAGATAAAGTCTATAGAAATAATTGTTTCCCCTAAAGTAGAAAACTCAATAAATTAAAAATAAAAAGTGTTCAAAGGTATAAAACAAGGACCTTTTTTTGACATAAAGATCTATGTCTGTAAATGCAGAATTCACAGTATTGGTGAGTATTTGATATAAAATATTCAACAATGAGATATACCCTGGATAAGCTGCTGAACTTCAAAGGATAAAGGCAGAACTTATCAAAATAGAAAGAAAAAAATGCGAGTAAGAAATCAGGTTAGGTAAGATTTTTATACACCAAAATTTATTGCTAAAGGTGATGGGGAAATTTATATAAAATCTGTGAGCAAAGTGCCTATGACCTAAGGATATTCTACCCAACCAATTTGTGGCTCATCCATAAAGGCAACAGGCAAATATTCTCAATTATGAGAGAACTCAGGAAATATCACATATATAAAGCTTCCTTGAAAAAAGTTTTGAGTTTTCTGTTTGTTTGGTTTTAGTAACAAAATATAGACAATTAATAGATGAATCAAAAAGTAAGCATGTACAAAGGACCAGTGGCAGGAAATGACTCACTTTAAGTGAAGGTTAAATTTTTTAAATCATGTTAAATATATTACAGAGGAAATGTATTTTTTTCTATCTTGATAATGCAAAAATAATAATGTAACTGACAAATATAAGGAGGGAAAAAGAGGAAAGAGACAGTGAGAAGAAATGAAAATGTATTGAATGGCTTCAGATTTTAAAGAAGAAGTGAAGCAATAATGTGTATCTTTTAAATGTATATTTTAAAAATTGCTTCCAACTTTTTTGCATTAACTTTTATTGAAGGATCTTTTATGAAACACTATCTCTTGGTAAATAGACATTTATTTCAAGTTCAGCAATTCTTTTCTATTTCATTGTGTGTTTTCTTTCGTACCTGAGCTGGGTACGATACATGTAATTTAGCAAGGTTTAGGCGTAGCCTCATGGAAAAGGTGGAACCTAAGGAAGAGAGCCATGAAAATAAGCCTATGGGAATAGGTAGAAGCCACATCACAAAGGGCTTTGTATCTACCAGGCAAAGAAATTTTTACTTTTCCTATTAAAAAAATAATGAGTCTGGGGGAGGGGTGAACAAATTTGAACCGAGGAATTTTTAACCCAGATGGAGATGTGTTCACATGTTTATAAAGATCTTTCTGTCACTTTGGCTGCACCGTGCTTTATATAATCTCTTAAAGTGACATGAATTAGAGGTGCTCTATCAGCATGATTTTACAAAGCTAGACAATAGCCAGATTAACCTAAAGTCCAGATTGTTCTTTCAAGTTTTTAGTTCTTCCCTTCAGATTCTTAAACACTACTTTGGTAGAAAGTAAACTAGGTATCAGACACACTATAATAATTCTCTTTTGCTGCTTAAATCCAATGCTAAGTGCTAATCTTTAGAGATGCCAGGACATGAAACAGGGTAGGATACATGGGGGTTTTCAGGCTGTGCCCTGCACAAGGCCAGGGTGCTGTTGGCATAAGCACCGAGGAAAGCAGTACCACTGCCTCTTGAGTTGTGAAATGTAGGGCTTCTGTGGGAAAGGCAAGTTGAGTTGGTACAGCCAACCTGCCACAACCCCAAACTTTACAGATAGATGGTTCCAAAGTCCTATTTTTTTAAGGCCTCCAGGGTAATGTAATCTACCATCTAAAATTCTTTGGACATCAATATTGTTATTTAATAATCCTCATTATTATCAAACTTTTCTTGGGGAAAGTGAACACATTTTTTTTCACTGTCTTTTGTCTCTTTTTCTGATTATATCTTCTTTCAAGGGGTCAGCTGACAAATCATGTCTTATTGTAGCCTCTAACATAACTGATACTGATAAATCACCACAGCTTCCTCTTTTCTAATTTAAGTAGTCCTTGCTCTTTAATGTACTTTCAAGGGTCCAATTTCCCATCCTTTGTATCGTGATCTTTCATAAAATAGCTTCTAATATTGCAGAGAATTCAGTAACGAAAACACACATGAAAAACTCAGTAGTAGAATTATAATACGTTTGGGGTCTTGAAAATAACAATTCCGTAAATATAGGCCAGCATCACCATTCTGTTTTTGATGATGCTCAGTTAATCTTTTATTCTATTCGTGCTTTACTAGAAATCTATCTTTTCAAAATCAATGGACACTGTGAGTATGTGCACCATGACAGAGAACACACTTACGGTATAACTGCATTTGGAAAGGATTTTGATCACAGTTTCATTTTCTGCTGCCGTAGCAGACACCGTTAGCTGTCCCCCCTCCTCAGGGCTTGTTCCTGACACCCACCTTTTGTTCAGTATCTTGCAGCCTGATGCTTCATGGGACGCTGACTTCCTCCTAGCCCAGAGAGTGAAATCTCTAGTGTAAACCAGCCACACACTGTCTGTTTTCCTAAGGACCAATGTGTGGGCATGGGGTCCGGTTCTGGTCAATGGAAGTGAGGCAGAGCCAAGTGTTTCTGGGACTGTTTTCATCACTCAAGTTACCCAAGGAAGAAAGACTGTCTTCATTGGATATTATGGAAGGATATGCTGTTCGGAGCCGCTATAATCTCCTTACGAACAGGAGGGGACAAGTCTGAGAGATAAAAGCCAAGATCCTGAGGACGGCTGAGTGAGTGAAAAGATGAAAAGATCCTGGGCCCCTGATGATGTCATTTCGCTGCCTTATTAATCCAACCCCAAACTTCTTGTTCTGTGAAATAATAAATTCCTTTACTGTTTAGTCGTTCTCAAAGTGTGGTCCCAGACCAGCAGCATCAGCACAACCTGGGAAACTGTTAGACACTCAAATGCTTGGGCCCTACCCAGACCTACTGAAAGGAAGTCTGGGAGTGGGCCCAGGGAGCTGGTCTAACAAGCACTCTGGGATTCTGATAAGCACCAACATTTGAGAATCGCTGGTTTCAGCCATCAAGGTGGGTTTTCTATTATTTGCAGCTAAACACATCTATTCAACACAGCTACTTGTCGTATACTTTATGTATCTTTTCTGGAAAACTCAATTTGGTGTTTTTGTTTTATATTGAAGTCATCTGAGAATTTATTATACAATGTCGGGGATGGGAAGTCTGGAAAGATGAAAACGTGTTGTACATTTTCTGATAAGAGTAGGGGCCACCCAGGTAGGCTGGTCAAGAGTTGAGGTCAAGTTTCTTGGAGTGTAAGGAATTTTGGTAAAAATTGAAACTTTTATTAGAGTTTCAAGGTAAAAGGAGGGAATTCTGAAACAGAGCGGGTAAAACCTTAGGAGGTACATCTCAGATCAGAGGAACCAGGCTCAGAGGAAAGCAGAATTTTTTCTACATGCAGAGGCAAAGGCCATGAGAACTTGAGGGCTCAGGTGGATGCAAGGAAAGTAGTGTCAGCATCAAATCAAGGAGATGCTAAAGAAACCATCAAATTGCTCCACAGGGTCCTATGGAACTGTGAGATGAAAGCAGGCTGAAGAGACAAGAACAGAGATGCAGCAGAAAGTCAAAATTTAACAAGAGATCCTGAAGGGATGTTCAGCATTTTCAAACTGTCAACAACAAGAGACTATGCAGTTTCATCATATAGAGATCACTGCCAAAACAAGAATTGTCAGCATTCACTTAGTGGTATAAATCAGAGCGATGTGGAAGAGCTGCCCTACTAGGACAATGATGAAGAAACAGAACAATCTATTTTAAAAGAAGCAATTATGCACTTTGTCCTTCAACTGGTAGCATCTAAGAGTTGCTATAAAGTAATGCTGGCTTTACTTAAATATTAGTACACCTAGTCAACTTAGATGCACACGTGATGGACAGTCGGTAAGTCAACCTGGAAATTTGCTAAATGATATGTAACCCGGGACTATGGCCTCAAGAAGGACTAACTATGATCCTGCAGGTCAGGTCAAAGATACTGGACTTTCAAACATGATGGCACCATAAACCAAATTTGCACCTTCCAAACTGACAAGAGACCATGAATAGGTCAGAATAAAGCTTCCAAAATCTTCCAAAATCAATGCAGTTGATCTTTATCTTTCATCTCCATATATTATGTAACCCTTAGCATCTGCCTGAACTGTATTTCTAGGGTCTGTGACCCTTTGAAACTACTTCTCACTTATTTACAGTTGGCTCTTTCAGGTAAATACATTTGCTTATCGCTGCCTTAAACAACTCCCCTAGATTGGCATCATTTGTCCTTTCATCATTGAAATGGTTAGTACCATTTCAGGGGTTGTCTAGCCTTGCAGATCATGCCACCTTCTGTTCTTAACAGGAGACCCTGGAACCATCCATTTAGGCACAAAGAGGCCAAATTGTCACCTGTAAGTTCCCAAACACCACACAGTGCATGCCAGTCATGTGACTTAAGAGCCATTATTTTAAAATCATCTTCCAAATCCCTCTTTTATTT
Source organism: Lyroderma lyra (assembly GCA_004026885.1). Lineage (NCBI taxonomy): Eukaryota > Metazoa > Chordata > Mammalia > Chiroptera > Megadermatidae > Lyroderma > Lyroderma lyra. The sequence goes on from PVJL010002078.1 coordinate 187,925, forward strand.
GTTCAAAAGAGATGCCACCCATCTTATTGCATTAGTATAATTTTAGGGGAAAATGCAGGTGTAAAAAATTATTTCTAACAAGGAAGTAGAATTATCCTTGGTAAAAATCAATAGGCATCATTTTTTATATTCTCTGCCTCCTAAATTACACCTCCTGGCTCTGCTGCCTTTACTTCTCTGTCTTCTTGACATATGTATCGATGTAATGCTTCTTATGTGTGCATTTCTGGGAGGCTGCATGGCAGAGTGCACGAGTGCACAGATTCTGGGGCTGCACTTTCTGGGTGTAACTCCTGGTTCTGCCTCTCATGAGCTATGTCCTCCAACTAGTCATTTAACCTCTGCGCCTCAGTCTCCTCATCAGTAAAATGGAGATGGTGATTCCTACCACCTGAGGTTGTTGTGAGCTATAAAGGATTTCGTATTTGTACAGAATTTAGAAAAGCACCCTGTTTTGTAAAGTAAACAAAGTCCTTTTTGTTTTCTTAACACATTTACTTTCCGTAAATTTTGTGACTAAGGTGTATTTTCTGGTTCCCAGAATAAATATTTTAACTTTAAGTATTTTTAGGGGATAAATATTTACTCATTTACTCCAAAACACCGGTAATGGTTTAACGTTAAACTACGAATCCACATAGGAAAAAATATCAAGGCTTTATTCATTTCATAAATAATGTATTTTATTTTATTGCATATGGCTATTAAGGAGAGCATCCATGATCAATACAGACTAAATACAATGCACTATTCTAGTTCCATTTATTCTCGTCTCCAGCAGCGTCACATTGACCCTTATATACAGCGTGTACAGTGGAAGACAGAGCAAGATAAGGTAAGTCTTTTGTCATATCACAATAGCAAGAAATATATTTAACATCTTGATATCCAGAAATAATACGTACCCAAAAAGAAAACACTGTTTAATAACTGTTAAAGTTTATATAGCAAAAAATATTTTAAATTTAAGGTATGTCAGGCAAAATGTACAAAGACCCAATATACATTGTGAAGTTTTAGCAAACATAACATTTATACATTTTGGTTCCATTCTGTAAACTAAATTAAAAATGTAAATATTGCATATGCCTTTTTTTGAAATGTACAGGATAGAGGAAAATTTAGTATATTACCAACTTTTTATTTTGCTTGTTTAAAGTTGCAGTACGAACATGAACCATGTGTATAGTGGCATGACTACTCTAAGTGTAGAGAACTACTTAAATACATGTCATACACTGTATTCTGTGGGGTCCATATTCAGTCCTAATGTACCTGGGGCGTGGGGCAGGGGAGGTTACATAGCAAATACCACCCATCAATTCCTAGTCCCAAAACTAAATCAAAAATTTAGGACACTGTATACATTTTTATAAAGTATATATATTATACACTGAAATTGGCCTTCAAACTAACATGGTACGGTCTATGCACTGTTGTAATGTGTAATTTTAGAAAAGTAAAACTTTAAAAATGTTCAGGGGGGTGACTTTACATTCAACTTTGTCTTGCAATACAATCCTCTGTTCTAAAAGTTCAGCATGGAAGCAGGAAGACTTTTGCATTGTCATTAAATATAGTTTTAAGACATTGAATTTTTTTGGTCTTCCTCTAAAAAAAGCCTCATTTTTATTAATGCATTATTCTATAGTGATATATATATCTATATATTTATATATATTTTTCTCAAAAAAAAAAAAAAAAAAAAAAAGCTCACACCTCTAACGAACTCGTGTAACCTCTACAGAACTATCAAAGATAGGCACTGGGGATGCACCCATGGGAGAAAAAGGTCTACAGCCCTCCATCACGTGTCAAGGGAGCAGTGAGATGACATGACATTCTGCTGGTCAAGGGCAGCAGTTTCAGGTGACACCTGTAATAATCGCCACAACACTGGTATTTTCAGAACACTGAAAATATAAGACAACGGTAGTCGTGCCAGGAAGTTTTTCCACAAGTGACATGTACTGTGAGATTGTTTTTCTTCTTTTTCTTTTCCCATTAATAACATAGGGGCCAGAATGGCTCTCTTATCAGTTTCTTTCGTTCCTTCTTTTCTTCCTTTTTGTTGTTCAGGGCAGCCTCGTGGCTCACATGACAGCATTATAGTAGAGATAATAAATACCTTTTGAAAAACTCTGCTAAACCGTGACCACCCTTGAATTGCTAGCATGCCTACGTGAATTTTTGGTTAAAGAAATGCAAGCTCAAGATTAAGGATAGCAGAGACATTTGAGCTTGTAAATAGGATCAAAGGCTTTTGCAATTTGAAGTACCTACATAAACACCTACATAGAGAAGATTAAACAAGTCTGTTAAAGGTAAAAAGAGATATTCACCCCCTTCCCAAATCCCTCCCCTCCCACCCCTACTGCCCAATACAGTTGATGATTTTCAAAAGTAGGTTGCTTCAGTTACATATAATTATTATTTATTAATCCATCTTCAAAGTCCAATCTCAAATTTCATTTCAGTTGAGAAACGTCAGTCCCACACTGGGCTCTGTCAGTGAGTAAACACGCAAGTACCTGGACTGGAGTCCAACAAGCAGCTGTGTACTGGAACCAGTTTCATAAGGCTGATGACCACACTTGCAACACATTCAGCAGATACACAGGAGGTCCTGCCGGCCCCTAACCACGCAAAGCCGGCTTTAGCTGGAACTGAGGTAGGACTGTGGTAGTTTTGAGTGTATGCCAGTAAATACCAGATTTTACCACTTTAATGGGTATTGGTAGAACTCCTAGCATGCTGAGGGACAAATCTGCTTTGCTAAAATGAAAGTAAGAAGAAATTAAGACACTGGCCACAATTTAAAAGGCCAATGAAAACATCCAATTTTCTTGAGAATAACTTCTTCAGCAAATTATGTTAAAAAACAAAACACAACACAACACAACACAAACAGCATGAGGATGAGTGCCCCCTATGGGAACGAGTAGGCGAGGCAGGTGTTCTGGCCTTTCGGGTGGTTCCATGTCTAATAAAGTTACAGATGTCTCAAAACGTAGTAATTGCTCAGATCCAAAACAAAAACAGTAAGCAGCTTCAGATTTTTAACAAAATACTGAGCATCTTCTTTTAATGTGATTCTCTGATGTGTGACGTCATGGTGTTAAAGCCAGCCAGATCTTCATTCTGAAAAAGAAAAAAGTCAGTAATATTGTCAGGAGAGTTAGAGAAAAGGTCCTTCTTCACCCACTTTCTCGACCTGTGTCATTTCCATAAAGTGATGCACTTTGAGAAGCAAACAATTATTCATTCTGTTTTTCAAAAACAAGTTCGGTAGTTAAACTCCTATTCAGTTTCCCTGGAGGGAGAACTATTAGGTTCTGAGTGAGTTGTGAGGTCCATACAGTGAGTTTTCAATTTAACAAAACGATTCACATGTGCTTTTGGGAGTTATTCCACTGAAGGACAGGTAGGGGCATAATTCTACCCTTTAAAGAGGGGAGCGGTGACACTAGCAATGTCCCTCTAACTGCCTATGTCTTGGTTCTTCAAGTGCACTCTGTGTGTGGTAGGGGACTACTGTCTTCCTAACAGGGCTGCTGCTAAGATTAAAAAAACAAAACAAAACAAAACAAACAAAAACAAACAACAAAAAACCACGACACATGTTAAAGTGTGTTGTAAACTATCCCAATTGTGCAAGTGTGTAGTACAGTAAGAAAGTGGGAGAAGTCATGGGTCCACCCTTCCGCCCTGAGAACACCCTTCCAGTGGGATCTATCCCATTCCTAAAACGACCCAAGATGTCAAGAGCTCACGCAGTGACACACTTGTTAGATAACCCCCTTCATCTGCCCACCTTCCCCGTGCTCCAGGTTAAGTAACTGACCCTTGTGCTGAGTGTGGTGAGAACGTGGCGTTAAGACCCCTAACCAGCTCTAACTGCTCTGCCCTTCCAGACCCAAGATGCAAATTCCTTTAACCTTTTCCCAGTTTCCGACACTGCAGCACTTCACGTGTTCCTTCTTTAAGAGCCAAGACCAGCTTGGGAGACACTGACATTTCACAGCGTATTACCTTTTTAAAAAAAGCTTCTAGGCTTTTCAACAAAAATGCCAAGTGGTTCATTTTCATCACTCACCACAATCGTAGCTACCTGATCACATGTGAGCACGGGTGGTCATGCCCTGTCTTAAACAGATCAATTTTCTGCCTTGCAGTTGTCTTTAGGTAACCTGCATTTCTGATCATTTAGAATTCTGATCCTAGATGCTCACCATACTCTCAGGTTTACTTTTTTATGAATCTAATTTATTCGACTTCAGAGGACTGATCCCAGCAACAGAGAAATTTCCAGTGTGTCCTGTAACTGAGTGAGCATGTGAAACCATTCTGTTCTGCACGCTAGGCAGCTCCCTCATACAAACTGGGAGCACAGCATCATGTGTGTAGCCAGAAAAACTAAAGCCTGTGCAAACACGGTGCTTTCAATGTACAACATAAATATTGCATCTTTTCGTGACTGTTTTTAAAAGTTCCCTACCATGTGACATTTTGAGTCAGTGCTAACGTTTATCTTATCTTATTATTTTTAAAAAGCCTTACTTAGGTCCTTCAAAAATTTAATGGAAAACAAGGCTCAAAATCTCCTCTGAAGGAAAAGATGTATCCTCCAGCAAGCTCACTCATTATCATTGAGATTTCCAGTTCTAAGAGACTGCAGTGAAACCCGAACATTTGCATCCCTTAAAAAGCAGGCATTTGCTAAAATCCATCTGGATTTGCCTCTCACCCAAAAATGAGTTTGCATTTTGTCACTCAAGACCTAGATGGTGAGACAACTCCCACCACCACCCAGAGAAGGTAATCAAGACCCTGTGGATCCGCTTACATAAAGATTTCTAGTCACAGTTCATTTTATTTTTACACTAATGATTAGCCACATGTGGCTAAAATGTCTCCTGTTAACTCTAAAACCATTATCTTGAAAACAGCTAAATAAGTTCTTTAATAACCCAAACTTAAACATATAGTCATATAAATGGAGGGGTTAATTATTGCTTAAAAATGTACTTTCCATTTCCATTTGCAAATCCATAGAGGCATGGCCGTTTTCATTGTTTTCAAGGGTGCTTTATTGCTATGAAACAAGTCCCATCATTATACGTTCATGAGCTCTAATCAAGTCGAACATGTAATTTTAGTTTCTGAAGTATGATACAATTATCAAAACCTTAATTTCCATGCATTACATTATGAAAGAAAAGAGTTGATAAAAGGCAAGGAAATAATTCATTCATGCCTTTATTCAGGCAATGGCCTTTCAAGATTTTTTTAAAATTCCGCTCTAATGCAGAAGCCTCACTGAGGCACATGGGATACCGATGAGTGCGAGCGTTCCCACCAGAATGGGCGTCACATGACAGCTATTCTCTAGGGAGAGAGTGAAAGCAGCCCTTTCAAATGCGGGCAGCGCTCCACAAATGCCTGGACTGGGAAGGAGTGCTAGGCTGCAGTTACCAGCAGAGTGAGAAAGCTATTCCAAAGGCTCGACATGAGGGCTGTCAGCAACCCGGTAATGCAATTTAATGTCAGGACAGTAAGGAACTCACTTCCCCAGGAGGCCAAGCAGCCCCAAGTCTCTAGGGAAAGGAAGGAGCAGGGACATGATCCTGCATGTGGGCCAGAGAGAGCCCCTGATGACTGAGGGAAGGAGCACACACACACACACACACACACACACACACACACACACACAAGGGCTATCACAGGGAGAGGAATCTGTGGCACGCGGCACAGAAGTGAAAAGGCTTAGGGTGTAGGGTCCAGTAAGAGGATGGCCACCAGCTCAGAGATAGCTGTCTGGGTATGAGGTGTTCAGTGCTTCAAACACGTTTTTAGATTTATAGGTATGCACTAGAGCAAACACAACATGGGTACAACCTGTCTCCTATTAGAATAAAAAACAACCACTTTTAATGGATGCCTTCTGTCACAGCAAAGGAGAGAGGAGAGACCTGAGGGCCTCCTCGTGGCCCCTGGAACTTCAGTCCACACACCCCGTGGCCTGCCACTGAAACACCTGAGGCTTACCATCCACCCCTGGGACTTCCTCCCCCACACGCTGCAGCCAGTTCAGGGAGCCAGTTCCAGGTCTCAGAAGTACCCCCACCCAACATGAACAGGGTTAGCCATCAGAAACAATCCTTGTTGAGGTACAAAAGAAGGAAAAGGCTATGGATACCCCCAAGTCAGACTGGGATGACTATGACTAACTTAGCAAAAGGACTCTGACAAAATCTACAGAACATAAATACTAAGAATGCACAAGGGAAAAAAAGGGCTCACTTTTAAAAATCTAATTACAATTCTTAATGTGCTATGGAAAGAAGGCCTGCCCCAACTGAGGTCTAAAATAGCCAGCTGTAAATAAATCTCTGGCCAGTATGGGCTCTGAACTAGGACCACAAGAAACTGGCTGAAGGAAAAGGTGGCATGGAAACTAGTCAGGGAAGATGCCTGGGCTAAAAGCACTAGTGCGTGCTGTCACGCAGACAGGCTCTGGAAGTCTGGCAGAGCATCCAGACACCAAACCCAGGAGGCTGCGTGGAAACCACTCCTGAAGGGGAAGGAGGCAGGAGTTGGAAGTAGGAATGTGAGACTGTTTGCCTTTGTATTGACTTACTTTTAAAGTAAGTTAAATTATCCCTCCTCCTGAAAATTAATCTGGTTCATCCAGAAAAGAAAAAAAAAAAAAATTCTTCCAATACTACTAACCTGACATCCTCAACCTTTAAATATTTATGCTCCCTAACAATGAGATTCCAGTAAAATTTTATTTATTTCATTATCTATGTTAATTGGAGTAGAAACAAAGAACAAATGATAAGGATCACTTCACACTGAATATTCATTAATGTGAAACATTCTTTGAACACATTAGGTGCAGCAGCAAAACAAAAAAGAAATATAGCAAGAATCACGTGTTGCCCATGAATGCAATTACTGAAAAACCTGTTCCTAGAGCTAATGCATCTAAAAATAATTTAAACGTATTGATACTCATTGAATCTGTCATATAATTACACACTGTATTACTCTGTAGCTTAGATGTTGCTTTGCAAAGAAACCCATTCACAAAGGTATTGATCTACACTTACTTGATTAAAAAAAAAATACTTTCAACGAAAAGATTAAAGTTGTTCCATATGATAGGTCATGCAGCCCAGCTATTCTCCATCTTTTATTTGCTCTGTCACATATGACAAATGATGTTCATATGAGGGGTACAGTCCCATGTGCCAGTTATCATAATTCCCTGGGGACTAGCGATAATTCTGCCTTCTCTCTTCCATTTAAAAGAGCAATCAGAATGCAAATGAGCAAGAGTAAAGGTGGGCTCCAGTGAAGACCTCGCCTTCAATCTGCTCTGCTTTACAAAAAGAAAAAAAAAAAGAAAGGAAGGAAGGCAGCAAGGAAAGAGGGCAGGCAGAAACAAATCACTGAGAAACTCTGCTGTTAAAACAAGTGGGAAAGCTTCCATGCCCTAGACAGCACAAACGTCAAAACAATAACATGTCCTGCCACCTGTGAGCTGGGCTCCATGATTCCCATAACATTAGTGAGTAACACAGTGAACATCAGGTCAAGAATGTAGGGCTCCGTGTACAGTCCCCTGTAGAAAGAACTGCATGCAGAGCCCAGTGTAGGCCCCCTGTGGAGCCCAGTGCAGAGTTGCAGGGGTAGCCCCACACAGATCTCTGAAGGGATGGACTCAAAGGCCTTTGGTGAGCAACACTCAATCAAACAAGAGAGCAAATCAAATTTATTTAGTAGATAAAAATAACTCATTTTCAGGCATATCTGAATTAAGAGTACTACAGATACTGATTTGCATGATAAAAAGAAACAATATACTTCTTAAAATTAAAGTTTATGTTTCCAGTAGCAACTATGATGAAGGAAGTAACAAACTCTCCAGTGAGCCCAAACATGTCCTTCAGGCCCATTTAGACTTTTTATGTTAAACAGAATTACAGGAGAAAATAAACTTTTCAATTACATGAGAAATTCCTGGAAAAACCTGGTAATTCAGTATCTCCTGACTTTACTAAAAGCGAAGTACTCTCAGGATATACCAAGAAAAAAAAAAAGTAAGGTTGAGTATGATAACAAACAAGCCAGATTCTAAGAAAACAAGAAAAACGGTTACTTGAACTTTTCTTTTAAATTGGAAAAAAAAAATCACTTAAAAGGAAAACACTGAAGAACAAATTCCCCAGGACAAATAGGGGAAGTAAATTACTTTATCAAACCTACCTGTTGAAGATTTAAAACTTTCTTTTATATGAGCTCATCACTTCCACTGACAATTAAAACCATTTCTTTCTGAATGCTTGTTATTAAATTTCTGAGCATCAAGTTGCAACTTGATGTTAATGACACAACATGAAACAGGATGAGACAATCTAGTTTTCATATAAGACTGGGGTTAATAAAAGGTATCTCTCCTTCTTTGGCTCCTGTTTAATCCTTCACATAAGACTTGGTCTTAATCACCGAAGATCAGAGCAGCCCAGTCTCCTGGACTGTTAACTACTGCACTTCAAATTTCCTCCACATAGTTTCACCCACAGCCACCTGTACTGATTTTATAGTGTGTACCCTCGGCCAACTTTATATCATAATACTGAAGTATTTGTTTCTTTTCTGTGCTAGTTATTAAAAGCCTGACTTGAACATCCTAGTTTCCATGGCAAGGGTTTGCCACCACAGCAGTAGCAGCAGCACCCGACGTCACAGAAGGAATATTATTGATCATTCTTCAGCACAAACACCCAAGAGGCAACAGTGTTCCCTGAATTGCTGGTGGACCCTTCTCTTAAATTATAAAATGTTAGACCTTTCTAGGTAAAATCCAGATGAGGGTGCATCAGTGATTTGCCCAAAGCCTATCAGCTGGTCAAAAGTAGAGTCCTTAACTTCTAGTCCCAGCCAGGGAACCAACAACAACAACAAAAAAAAAACAAAAAACTTCTTCTAGAACTTTCCTCACAGTCATCACTGTCAATTTCTGCAAATAATAAAAGAGGAGTGCGACTGGAAGAGGAGTGGGGAAGAGGTTTGGAAATTTCGTTTGGGGACCCAGAGTTAAAACTTTTACACAGTACCATTAGCTCTTTATAAAATTTTCCCCAATGACACAGAATACTGTACAACAAATTTCTGTTTTGTGCATCTGTCTCCCCTGCAAGTCAAGGAGTCAGCTGGACCATGCCTGTCCCCAGCACCTGGCACAATGCTTGTTTTGTCCTTATAAAGCTTTGTTGAATTAAACTGAAATAAAAACCCATGTGGTTTATGCCATTTCTCATAGGCAGAAAAGTTAAATAAAATCTTCTAAAGGAGAACAAAACTTCAGAACTGAGGCCCAAGAGAAAAGACTTCACATGAGAGTGGCGTTCCAAAACAGAAGTCAGCAAAGTACAGCCAAATCTGGCCCATTGCCTGTTTCTTTAAATAAAGTTTTATTGGAATGCAGCCACATTCATTCATTTACACATGACTGCTTTCATAGTTTAACAGTAGAGTTGAGAGGTTGTTATAGAAACTATTTGCCCCATGACATAGGTAAGACAATGAGGAGAACGAAGGGCCAATTTGCCAAATAACACTGTGTATTTCCAACTGTGTGTTACACCTGGAGACTAATTGATACTCCTTTTGAAAATTATCTGCAAGCTTACGTACTTTAGAAATGCAATACTATCTATTAAAAATCATGCTATCCGGTTACAGACCCTACTGAAAATGAGGAAGCAGGTCATGATATCATTTATGAAGCCAGCATACGTTCTGAATTAATTTCCTTTACCTATGGTTCTTCTATGTGTTTTCTCATGAATAACACAAAAGTACTGAATAACTCTCATTATTACTAAATACATCCCGCACCGCTACTCTCAACTTTACAGAGGTCAAGTTATAGACCTTAGATCTGCAATTCAAAAGGTCTCAAATCTTTTCTCATTCTTAGGTCATCAGAGAATGTGAATATAAACATTAGGTTTCTGCCCTACAAAAGAATGGGAATATTTGGGCCAAGCGACAATAACTTGCCTAAACTGCAACTATCTTATTACAGTGTAATTCTCTCCTCCAATTTAACACATAATACTTATGATTTTATACTGATGTGAAAAATATGTATTTTATGTAAACTATAAAACTGTTTATATTGCTTACTGAAGTTCTTGAATCTAAATTTTATGTTTTTCATATGAAATTAAAGTAATGTACAATAACAATTTATTCAAAATATATTCATCCCCAGTAGCCTAGTGTTATATATCATCAAAAACAGATCTTTTTTCCCTTCAAATATTTAAATATTTAAGAGTTGCTATTTTGTTTTGTTTTGTTTTGTTTCAGTTTCTCCTTTTTTGTTTTTACCACTGAAATTGAAATAAGCATTTTCTGGAAGTCTGAAATTATGCCCAATACAACACAAACACCCTCTGTAATATCACTGAATAAGAGACGTATTCATGAGTATAGTTTAAAAAACATACACCTTTGGGATTATGAAATATACTCTGGTTTTCACATTTAACAAAAATATAGTAATTTGAAAATGCATTAAAAATTAGGTATAGTGAAGCACTTGTCTTTCATCACAGGAAAAAAAGAAAAAAGCTTAAAGAAAAAACGGAAAAATTGTGTAATCCACCGTTACTTCCTACCCCTCAGCCTGAACCGGTGACAGAGCTGCTCCTGCTTTGGATGCTGAGCTTAAACTGGGCACAAACGCCGTGGCCTGAGCGGCCTCTGCTTCTAAACTATAGATAAATTCCTTTCCCACCTATAACATCTGTATAACCCAGAATGCCAGCTTTGTCTCTTGAGAGGCAGAATGTATCTAATTTAAAAGCTCTTGTGCATTTGGGCACCCAGCCTTTAGGTATAGGATCTACCAGTAGGATCAAGGCTGAAGGTCAAACCCTACTCAGGAATTGAAGTGCACACGCTCTTGGCCCTGGCATTGGCTGGAGTACTCATTTCCACCACCAGCCATCTCAAAAGCATTCCTGGGAGCTTAGGAATGACTCAGGGCAAGCTGTCCCCACGCCTTAAAACCACATGCCATTCTCATGGCTCAAGAAGACGTGGGTGTGGAAGCCACTGGCCCCACCAGAGTTAGGGTACTGGGGCAGTACTTACCAGCCTGTTCCCTCTTATTATGGGGACATTATCCCCCCGCTCTGAATTCCTCACTGGGTCGTTGTGAAGCTAACAAATGAGATTTTATGTATAAAATGTATAAGTAAATAATACAAACAAAATATTTTTTTTCATATGCCAAGAAGCACATGCTACTAGCATGACTTGCATCTTGTGGTTGGATCCCTTTGCTTTGTTCGCGCACCTTTAAATGATGTACACATGTAACCACATGTTTTGTTTTGAACTACAAAGACTTCTGAAGCCTGGGCAGCCCCTCGCTGCCAAGGAAAGCCTGCTCCTCCAACCCTGCTCTTCTGGCTAATTTGTCGAACCACAGCCATGGTTATCTCTGAGTACATGTGCCATCACAGCTTTCTCTTCATTCAAAATTTTATCCATGAATGACATCATGAACAATTGCAAATTCAGCAGCAAATAAACAACTGATGAATACACAAAAACAATGGCAAATAGCTCTCAGAATAAAATGAATAAACTTGTTTTAATTGGATAGAAGCAGAACAGAAGTAGAATTGTTATTCTGGGGGTAACTCTAGGCCATTTACAGCTAATAGTTCTCAAATGCTGCACAAAGCGCCTTGCCTAGCTGCTTTCTTCACACCCTGTGGATGGGACAAAACGCCCAGACAGGGTCACATGTGTCCCTGTGCAGGCAGCTGCACCATCAGAGAATGTACAAATCCCTCTTCTTGTCGCATGTGCCCAATGAGCACAATGTGTCACAAACTAGCTAGGCTCATGTTGGTCGGGGCCACAGACTGGTCTGTTGTGCACAAAGGTGCAGCAAGTTGGAGATAGCCATTTAAATTCCTCTGTAGATCAGAGGATTACGTGGTCCAAGTCCATTTATTAAATGTGCATTTTCCTCACAGACAAGCTAAAAGGAGAGTAGGGTCTTTTACACGGAGTACACTAGGGGTGCTCAAGTTTTACACCCTTAGGTCCAAACTCACTCCATTAGCACGTTCTTATTAAGGGGGAATCTCTATGAAATATATAATCTAATAAAGGACCTATTGTTTTAGTTTCCAAATCAACTGAAGAATCAAAAATCAATTTGTGGTGCTGCCTGAATTTAGCACCCATTACAGGAAAGCAAAATATTCGGAATGCTCTGTCTGTGTCAGGGGGAGTTAGGAGTAACAGGACACACGTCACTAAACCAGCTCCAAGAGATCTGTCCAGAGTTTGTCCCAGAAGAGTGCCTTTAAAAAAACAAAACAAAACAAAACAAAACAAAAAAACAAGCAAATGAAGGTACTGTGTTACCTCAAAGACACAGAACCAGGTAGCAGTAGGCCTTCCAGAAGAGCGCCTCCCTATGAGCAGGGAAAGGCTCTGCAGTGGGGCCTCAGCAGGCCCTCCACCCTTGGGTGTTTCTTTTGAAAAAGAAGAAGAGTTATGAGGTTCTGAGGATTAAATGCCATTTAAAAATGTTTATAAATCATCAGGTGCTTTACAAGTTTGTTTGTGTAATCAAGAATGCAATTCCATGACTTAATTCTTGCACACTGATTTTGTTGTTTATCTTGTAAAAATTTCTGGCTGGCTTCCCCATTTCAATGATATCTCAGTGTCTTCATTTCACTAGAACAAGTTTAGGTTTTGTTTTGGTTTGTTTCTTTTTTGCCACATTTTATGTACTATTTTTGAGAAGGAAATTCAAGAGTTGACATAAAGCTAAGTAAAAAAAAGATACTATGACAGAATTAGATGACTCCCAGAAAAAAGTTTTAAAATGCTATACATATTGTAACGAAGAGACTACAGTTCCACTTACACTGTTAGTACGAACTAATGTCGTTACAATGGCAGTCTTTACAATGGTCAAAGCCCCTTGTTACCTACCACCTTCACTTCACTATGACTCTCTCTTCTCCCTCTTTGCCAGCCACATGTTTATATTCTTATCTAGAACATACTAGCAATCTTCTACCCCAGGGCCTTTGCATGGCTTTTCATTCCCTTTGCCCATATGGTTTCTCCCTCTAAATATCTACAAGACTTGCTTCCTTCAAGTTGTTACCTTCTCCCCTTTTTCTCTTACTACTTTATTTTCTAGAGCATTTATTACCATGTAAAATACTTCATGTCCTGAATATAAAAATATTTCAAAATTAAGCTTATTTCCTAGGTTTCAAAGGTAGATTTGAAGACTCAATACCTTCCGTTTTTTTCTTTTTAGCTTGGAAATCAAATCTCTTTCTTTCTAGCCTGTACTTCAATATTTTTTAAATGGCTGAAATATGTAAAAACATAGTTAACACATAATAATTGGCATCTCTGTATGAAAATGTAACAATTTGGTTAAATTTGAAAGTTGAAAGGAGATCTAACCCTTTCTGCTGTTGTGTGCTATTCCTCTTACTTCAACAGCCCATGCTTCCACCCTCCCAAGCAGCCCTTGAGTGAAGTTCCTGTCATTTTTTGGTTGGTTGGTTTGCTTTCTGGAAAGAATAGATAAAAGGTGGTAGAAGCTAAGAACGACAGGAAACTCACCTGCAACTCACTCCATCAGCCTGAGGGGTTAGTAACACAGAACTGCCCAGCCACGTGGGACTGCCCTCCTCCAACAGTGGCCACTGAGGCTGAGGGCAGAGGGTCCAGCAGTGGCCGGTTTTCAGAACAGGAGGCATTATGAGGGGAGGAGGCTGCTGGTGGCCAAGAAGCCTCCTCTGCACAGGAGGAGAAGGGGACTTTCCTGGATAGATCATGGATGTCTGTAAAAAGGATGGATATACACTTTTAGAAAAAGCTTCAGAGCCGCCTGCATGTCATTATAGATGTGTCTTAAGAAAATACACCCTGTTGGGAAATTATTAGGATGACTAAAAATTAAGCAATTTTGAAGCTTAAAATATAAAAGCAGCTATGATTATATTATTTGTGGATTATTATGAGGAAAATACTAACTAAAACTTAAATGTTTACTTTTTATGGAAGGACACAGTTGTGTGTAAGCAGCAATATTAAACACATATTAAATGTGGGCTGTCTCACATCACAGCTATGAGTGCATAGGGAAAGGTTATGAAAGAAGCAATGAGTTCACAGGAAGAATTCATATCACACAAACTAAAGAGGGAGTATTGTTTTAAAGCAGTAGTTAAGGATAAGCAGAGAAGAATTAGATGGCACAGGAAAGGACACCAATAACCTAGTGTTGGGAAGTTTCTGGAATACTACCAGTGCCAACAAAGACTGAGCACAAACACAAACACTGGGATAGTTATGAGGCAAGCTGCCAAGAGCTTAGATCAGGCTAACATCTAAGAGACAGGACCCCAGCATAATCAAACCTATGGCTTCTCAAAGAAGAAAACTGATCCAGAAAGTCGGCCTCATCGAACGCACCCCAAGTGTATGTGAGGAGGGGGCTAAACCTTTGAGTGGTTCCATCAGAATTTTCCAGCAAGGGCATCCACAGTCCCAGCAGGGACATCCCATTCTTTGTCTCCAGCCAAGAATGCCTGAAGAGTGCGGGCATGTACCGACAGACTCCGAGTGGCTGCCCAGAAAACTGTTTGTGCGGGGTGCTGTCCAAGCTGACTATAAAGGCGCCCAACGGACACAGGCTTGTTTCAGATCTCCCCTGTATCTCCTAGAACATCTACTCCTGTGTTGGTGCACCAGGAACTCTCAATGAACGGGTTGGCTTAAACGTCAACCATCTTCCTGCTTTAGGAAATGGCTGAAGACTCCATGAATTCTGAACATTTTGGCTGAACCGGAGGGACTCCAAAGTTGTGAAGATGTATGCTTATCACCCAGAGTTATTCCAGGAACCCTTAATTAATGCTCTATGCTGGGGAAACTTGGCTATTTTACTGCAATGGTTATTTCATTTGGAACTAAGACTACTAATAAAACAGCACTACTGATAAGCTAAACTGCAAATAATGATAACAAGTAAAATAGAATTAAGGTGAGTCAGTTCTATCTCATCCTTAAAATTTTGATATGATCCGAAATACCAAAATGTAATTCGGAAGCTACATGACCTTTAAACTTAAAAAGGAAATGTTAATTTAAAAAATTTACCAAAACAAAATCTACAGAATGTTTAAAAATTCATTAATGTTTATATTCATAATAGTTTGTCAGGCTTTCATAGCTAGTATTTCCACACCTTCATTATTAAAGTTTTAATTTATTTTTTGTTTACTCAACCAGTTCAAGTTAGTTTTCTGAAACTGACTACACAATAAATTTACATTCCTGGATTTATAATATCCCAAGGAAGGAAAAAAACATAGTTCGCAGTTTTGCAACTATATTTTGCTAAATCACACTTGAATATTTTCAAATAAACTGCACATTTATTAGAAGTCCACTTGGCAAAGTAACAACAGTTCTTTGTAGAAGTTTCACCAAACTTATTTAATACATATATAACTAAAACAGGATATGAATAGCTTATGGATTTGTTTTCTGTTCATTTGCATATGAAAAGTGTTATTTCAGGTCACTTTTATACTGGAAAACAAACAGAAGTTACCTAGTATCATATAAGAATAAAGCAAAAATGCACACCATTGCCAAAAATCACTTTAGTAAATGCATCCGCACTGTGGTGTAAAAAAACTGACCACTAAAATCTCTCTTTCTAGGAATTTCTGTTGTCTTAGAAGCTCAGGAGCTCTGTGTTGTCCACAGTACCCGAGTGCTAGTCCCTCCATTTCTGATCTTCAAACAAAATCAAACTGCTCATCACTCTCTAATCCATGCCATGTTTAAACCTGCTTATTGTCCAGAGTTCCTAAAGTATTTGCATCATTCTCAAATTGAGTGAGAACACCCTGGCCTATTTCCAAACTTCTCCCACTATCTCACAATTCCCCCAATCCATCCATCCACCAAGGGGCTCTCAAAGCCCTGAATAAGGCCAGGGAAGTCGGGGGCCCACATGGGCATGAGCTGGGCTGTGGCAGGGCAGCAGGTGTGGTTGGTGGAACTCACATAGTGGTTTTGCGGGTGGCCGCTATAACAGAGAATTCACAGGCATCAGATGGTCACTAACTTCAGTCCCTGTTTTCAATGACTTCCCACCACCAGCACTGGGAAATTCAGCCAGTGCTCAATTCCCAGGTGCTCAGAGGAAGGCAAGATTTCATAGAAGGGATGCAAACCTCCCCCAGGGGAGAGCCTGCTGGGTTTATTTATGAAGTCTTCCTGCATAGAACATCAGAGTCTTTATCCAGTCAGCTTTTCTACCTAACTCGGTAAGTAATCAACAGACCCAATACTGTAAGACAGCGTATTCTGAACTTTGCTTTCTTCTTAAGCAGTTTCATCACTCCATTAATCCCTGATAAAAGGAAAGGCCTTTTCCTGCTTTGTTTATCCTGTGCAGCAGACAGTCTCCAATCTTGCTATTTATTGTCAACAGAAATGCTGGGTAGATTACTCGTGCACATGGCTTATAATGGCAGGCACATGGCCCTGAGGCTGCCATCTGCTAGGAAGGAAGTACTCTCTCCTAGGATGCTGGAGAAACTGACAGCTAATGTAAACAAAACCCTGAGTCACCCGCGAGAGTACGAGGCCATAGATTCCCAATTACATTTTTGAAAAATATGGCTAGCTTATGAATTTTTATGTTTGCTTACATCTTATTTATTCTTTGGAACATGGGGTTATACTCACATCAGCAGAAAGGCAACACCTTGTAAAAAACCATTTCTCTTCATATAAAAATTCAGTTTTTTTCCTCAGGAAAAAAAAAAGAATCTTAAAAACAAAAGGACACTGGTGAAATAATCCACTCCCCATAAGATCACCACCTGGCAACAACAGATTAGTTACTTATCGGTCCTTAGGCAGATTCTAAATTGGTCAGTTTTCAAATAAACTCATCATTAAGTAGGTTAATGACTCATTTCTTAGGAAACTGCTAATGGACTTATTCATAATAAGGAGTATATGATATTCCACTTATAGAATAAAAATGTATGTATCTTGAAGACACCTGAAGCCGTGACTGAAACACAGGCTTAATGACCCCTTACGTACCACATCAGTGGACCAGGGTGAACTAATCTACAGAAGAAGAGCTTACATTTTCCTGAATAGAGGACTTTCAACCTGAATTATCCCCACAATTTTTTTCTTCTTCTGATTTTTTTTTCAAGCACATGATCTTGAATGTTTACCAAATCTTAACTCTTTTGCTTCACCAGTAACATTGCTCACCTGGTTGTTAGCAGCTGTATTTGCCAGATATATAACCTCCTTATTAAGGTGCCTTTGCATTCTCTATTTCTGCCCAATAGGATACCTGGTCTATGAGTGAAGCAACTTACTAAAGTGTTATCAAGTAAGAAGATAGATACCACTTCTCCAAGTACTAAATTGTTCTAGAGGGAACGGGATATATCCTAGGAGAAAGTTACTCATCATTCTCTATTTCTTCTTGATAATATTTACAAACATCTCTACCAACTAATTAAATCGGTGACCTTGGAAAAGATGGCTCTACCTCTCTTAGGCTCTATTTTCACAACCTTAAAATAAATTACATTATACCAATAGTTCCCAATCCTTTGCCCTCAAAACAACCTTACTTATTTTTATGATTATCACCACACTCCATGGAAAGACTTTCAATGTATTTGGTAGTGGTAGTAGGAGGTATATTATCAAGCATAATACACAGTTTGCTTTACTAAAACAAAAACAGGGGAAGGAATGTAAGTTTTCCACTTGGCAGGCCACTAGAAGTCCAGGAGGCAAGATTGGAAACCCCCAGAACAGACGACCAACCAACAAAGTGATTCAACCCTAAAATTCACTGACAGAATGAGAGCCTTGAAAATAACATCAAGGCTCTTCAAATTGGCAGATAGAAAAACTGGTTTAAAAAAACAGAGGGCTTTCCTTCAATGTCATCTTCCTGCTTAACTGTCCCCATTTTATTCTAAATGAATAATACATGGAAGAAAAGAGAAATTAAATAACTATCACGCAAGTGAAATAAAAAACAAATTGTTAACTTGAAATTTGCCTAAGGTGGAATCTACAATAAAATCTTAATGCAACTATTATTTATGAGCTTGCAAAGCAGACACCATTTGTATGACGGGGAGACAACGTGATACAGTACAAAAAGCAGTGACTGGGGATGGGAGGATGGCACCAGATGGAACCATGGGAAAATGCTGGTAAAATCGCATCTTCCTATGGTTCAACCCAACACTACTTGTTTGGGCCCCGTCACTGAGTAAGTCAGTCACTGGGCCCCGCTGGGCGGCAGGTTCCTTATTCCACAAAAACGGGGATCCAGATGGCCCTGCCTATGTCATAGGGTTTTTGGGGAGAATTTTGTGATACTAAACGTATGAAAATGTCTTGACACGATGAAATGATGAAAAAACACCTTTCTAATTTTAAACAATTCTTTTGATCCACTGGGGAGACAGACTTGCAATTGTCCTTCAATATTGATCAGAATAATGGGGAGTTCCCTGGTGGTGTAGTGGCTAGGCTTCAGCGCCATCAACACTGCGGCCTGGGTTTGATTCCCAGCCAGGGAAGTACCCACACGTTAAAAAAAAAAAAAAAAAAAGGAATAATGGTTACATTTTTATCATCTCCAATTTCAATAACATTCTTTGAAAATCATTCATTGCCCACCAAGTCTTAGAATAATTTGGAGGCAAAAGATAGACTGATTTAAGTAACTACTTTTAAATTTGCATAAAACACTATGTCACATTCACAAATATTAAAGATTATGCATTAATACCATGCAAAAGCATAAGTCATTCTTAAGAAAAATATATGGATTTTAAGGTAACTATTAAAATCACATAGTATAATGCACTCTATTTTTATACATTGAAAAAAGTGAAATTTAATACTATACCATAACAATTCATTGAAGTATTTGTATCAATACCATATGGATAGATTAAAGTAATAGTAAGACCATAATTATTAGAAATCACATCATTATTCAGCATTTGAATTTCAATTATGAAAAAATCTACATCAAGCCTCTTGGAGCATGACTGGCTAAGACATTATAGAATAACACACACACACACACACACACACACACACACACTAATATTTACTTCTAGAAAACCTATCTTTAAAATTCATATTAAACAACCCAGCATTGACAGAGTGCTATGCATGTGATCATTTATCTTTAAAGTATATTACAAATCACAGTATTTGACCAAATATTCCAAACTTCACTAGTAACAGTAAGTAAGGAATTATTTAATAAACCTTGTCTATGTGCATAAATACTGCAAAAGGCATTAATAAACTGGGCCAAATTTGAAGATACATTTGCCTGATCAAAAAGTCTCTGGTTATGTAAATGAGACTTTCTGGAAATTTAATATTTTTCCAGCCTGATAGAAAAGAAATCAGGATCCCTAAACTGACTATTTTATCATTTGAAAACAGGCAGCCTATATGTTTTAACTAAATTCTATTTCACCAGAATTCAACGAATTCAGTTCTAATACAATGCAGAGAAGTACTCTTATATTGTATTATTTGTACCCACAAAGCAAAATGCTAGTATATAACATATACTCCAACTCTCTCCAGTCAAACTTTCTTCTGTGTCTTTTAGTTTAGTGCAAGTTAATGTGTCTCTGTAGTATCTAAAAAGAAATCAAATAACCTGTAGCAATTATCAACCTCAGCATTTCCTCTGCCTTGATTGACTTCACCAATTCTCTTCACAAAAAAATCTACCAAAACAATTCTACTATGTAGAATTTTGTCTACAATAATCTACCTTGAATGATTCAAACTAGCCATTGCAATCTCAAAGAACACATTCAAATTAACAAAATTAACACAGAAAGAGTATCTCCCTTTTAATTTGGATAGCACTGTTTTCACAAAACCTGTCATCTGATAAACAGCATGAACTAATGGATAATTACGGAGGTTCAGAAATGTTTTTCATTAGTTCATTAAAATGCCAACATGAAAATGCCATGCCCATTTTGCATAGAAATGCACATTCTGCTCATATCTGTAGTAGAGTCTTCCGAGAATTCACCTGCTACAGTGGCCTCAATGAAGAACTGGCTTTGGGGCAGGGCACAGGGCTTTGAGTCCCTCTGAGTGCTTCCCCCACTCTACTTGGCAAAGCAGATAAAAGAGTAAAGTTACATTTTCCCTTAAGCTTCTAAGGTGAAATAGGAACACTTGATTCTGTGCTACCCCAAAAAAACAAAACAGAAAAAAAGCTCTCCACCTGCCAAATCTGATACCAAAAGTTAACTAGCTCTTGGAACTATGCTTCTACAGAAAATGCATTAGTGGGAATTATAACAGAAAACCCATTATACCCATGCTGTTACTAAAATGTCTGCAAGTTCCGTGTTCAGAAAAAGAGATTCACTTGATATTAACAGTTCTAAAGAATATGAAATATTAATTTTCTACTAAAATTCCTTTTGGGGGAGAGTGAACCTGTGTGGTAAGAAAAAAGAATAAAAAACTAGAGGTTTTCCTGCCATGTTTGACAACCAAACAAATCACAACAGTGCTGTAGTGACGACCCTAATTACACCAACCATGAGGAGTGAAACTACAGGGTTGAATAATGGATGACTCAGTTATGGAAAGTTTAAGGGGCCTTTCTGCTTTTCTTTTCATGCATCCCACATCGAGAGACAAGGCTGTCAATTTAAACAAATGCATATTGTAATTATACATGTTCACCTTGAAATTTCTTAAGATACAAAAAATCAAAAAAGGTGATTAAAAGTAGTTTTGATGTAGTTTCAGGATTGAGATGCCACTTTCCTTAATTGCTATTTTACTATGTAATTTGAAACACAACTTTGTTACAATTGATAATTATCTATGAAAAAAATCTCAAGTTGAATAAAGAGGAGAAAAAACAATGGAGACCAAAGTAGAACAAGCAATCACGCAAAAAAGGCACACGTTTCTTAAGAAGGTATTGGCTCCATTTTCGGATGACGGTGGGTTTTTTTGTTTGTTTGCTTTTTCAATTTAAGAACACCCATTTACAAAAGTGTCTTTCCTGTGTGTGCTCTTGCTTTCAAGGTAGTAAGTATCAACAGCATCACTGGATGTACGAGCCCATTTCCTCAGAAGAGCTAATGTGCTCTGGATGTTTACTACCTCCTGGGCCTTCCCGGGGCCCTGTGACAGAGGGAGAGGCTTATAATTACCCCATTTTACAGACAGAGAAAGTGAGAAAGAGGGATTAAATGGCTTCCCTCTCGTCACACAATGACTCATTAAGATCAGCAACTAGAAACCTGGTTTCCTGATTCCTGGTTTAGTGTTCCCCATCCTCTGCTTCCTTCTGCGAAGTACTATTTTTGTAAAGGTTTCTCTTTCAATAAAGGAACTAGAACAAGTCATGTGACTTTCATTCAGAAAGCCTCTGTGTGTTTTCATTAGCACCTTCGTTGTCTGTTCCTGGGAGGAGGGTAGGAGCAGTGTACATTATCATCTTATTATGGCAGGAGCTAGCCAGCTGAAGCAGAAAAGCATGCGCAAGAGAAAAAATAAAGGGTATTGGTTTGTCAAGCAATCTCACTGGACTTCTAAAAATGTGCAAATTCTTTGCTTTAGGACTTCAACAGGCAATATTTTAAAACATAAATCATGATTATGTTGTTCCTGTGGAAACATTTCTCTTATTCCATAATTCTTTTACCATAGGATATAAATAAATAGTCCTTTTATCAAGCTAAACTTAAATACACGCGCTTTCAGTGGCAATTCTTATCTAATCTGCTTTGTACACATACAAAAACCAATTTTAGAATTAAAATCCTACTGAAAACTAAAATAGCATACTTCATGTATGCACCAATCTATAATTACAACACAAAAATATATAAAGTTAATTTTAAAAAGCAGTTTAAATTCAGCAACATACTTCCAATTCCCCAACAACAACAATCAGATTGGTTAGATTTTTCTACACACACACACACACACACACACACACACACAAAACACATGGTAAGTAACCTTCTCCTACTCCCAAATGAGGCATAATTTAGAGCTAAATTTTTATTTATTTTTCTCTGGACACATACCTACACCTAAGGTATACTAACTTTTTAATTGGCTTTAGTGCTGAAATCCCACCCTGGTTTCCAATTCTCTTGTAAACAACTACCAAACATCGCTGGAACCTTTGTCTTTGTCACCATTTATGCAAAAAGCAAACACTACCCAAGTGACCCCAAATTATTCTGTTTCAGCAAAACAGTGAAGTTTTTCCATGCAAAACCCGAGAAGCTGGATGTGGAAACATATGCCACTTCTGAGAGCCGGGGCAGCATACACAACGACCCAGGAAGTTCTTCTATTTCATCTTCAAAGAAATGCTTCGCGAGTCCTCCTTCTAGAAATCATTCTCTCAAAGGACACTCATCTCCTGTGAGCTTCTTATTTACGAGCAGCCCAAACAAATGTCTATGAGTTATATAAAAATGGGTATTCATTCTGAGTTTCTAAATGTTCTCTTCCTGACTTCACAGACCACAACTTAGCTTCCACATTAATTAAGATGACACCCTCATCTTTCCCATTCTACTGTTTTCTGTGTTCAAATGAGTTTAAATGAAACTCATTTACCATGCAGCCCTTTTTTCAAAATGTGGTTTTGGTATTATACAATGGATCAATCGCAGTTATCTATGTGGCTTACAAAGGGCCCTTTTCCTTCGGGTGTTTACCATCACGTCCACACAGGCTTTGGAAAAATAGCAACCAAAAATGATCTCTCATTTTTGTTCAGCCACCGCGAAACATACAAACTGCTGTTTTGATTTCAGAATCCTGACTCCTATAGGTTAAAAGGAATTTTATACTGGTGGGAAATCTTGAACAAAACAAACTAAATTGGGTCTCTAACTAAACATATCTCTTGGAGTTTAAATTTTTCCCTAGTCTGAAAAGGGCATTCTCTCATACATGAATCACATTTCTGAATGTATCCATGTTATCAGAAAGGCCTTGTATGGTTTTAGGCCTGTAGGCACAAACTCCAGCTCACTCCTCCTGTTACTGCAAGAACCCACTCCTGGGGCCCTCCTGAATCCAGTCCAGGTTTTTACTGCCGACTCCACCAAAAGCAGTAAAAGGTGTTATGTTCTCAGACTGTTTTTCTGATTAGAATCAGATTTCAGCAAAATGGACTTTCATGTTCACTATAGCATATACCCATTTGGGCATACCAAATATGTGTGTGTGTGTGTGTGTGTGTGTGTGTGTGTGGTGTGTGTACGCACGTATGCGTGTGTGCATATATTTTTTCCCCACTCAACTTTAGTTATGCTGGTATGTACATATGGCCTGTGTCTTGGACAATAGCTAATCCTCAACTCCCTGACACACTAGCAATGTTTCAGACATACTTGTAGTGCTTATTGTAACTCCAAGCAAAGTGATCCTCAGCTGAGAGTCACCATTTATGAGACATTCTGACAATTACCAATTGATTTAATTAGATGCTAAAGCACCACACTCCTGATAATTCTAGGATTCTTTTCATCTTTTATTCTATGGTTTTAATAAAAAACATAAATAGCTTTTCCTCTATTATATTAGAATAGCAGGATATTTACCTTACAGCTATCATTTTAAATCCTATGAATATTATCAAACATCTGCTGTACTTAGCATTAAACTGGTCTGTTTATTTAAAAGACAAAAGGCATATGGGTCCCCAAGCCACCTTGATCATCACCTTGTAACCCTGGCACTGCTGACATCTAGGACAGCATTCATGTAACGCCATCCACTACTATGTGTTTTGTGGCCCCCCCAGAGCCTCTGTCTTAACCAGCAACCCTGCACAGAAACAGCTACAAAACGAAAGAAGAAACTCTTGAATTGAACATTGCCCCTTCCCCTTAAGCTTTCTTTTCTCTCATCATGCAAAGTTTGAGACAGTCAAAATGTACTGCCAGCTGCAAAGCAAGCAGTCTGTCTCTCCTCATGGATATTTGATGAGAATGTGAAGAACAATACTGAGCACCATCCTGTCCAATTATTCTTGAAAAGCCCCATGTTGTTGTCTTTCATTTGTTTTGTCTAAAGCACTGATTCTAAATCCTGGCTGCACATGAGCATCACCTGGATGACTGAAAAATGCTCGTGCCTGAGCCATGCCCATTGGATGCTTTACTTGAGTACGTCTGGTGTGAGGCCCAACAGGTAATATCTCAAATCTCCTCACATGGGTCTAACGTGGGGCAGGGTTCGCAGAGGATGGTTCCCCAACCAGCAGCATCAGCACAACCTGGAGACTTCTCAGAAATGCACATTCTGGGCCACATCCCAGGCCTACTGCATCGGAATCTCCTTACACAACCCAGCCATCCAGGTTTTAGCATATTGTCCTGGTAACTCCCAGGTATGCTCAAGTTTGAGAACCACTGCTTTTAGGCTGCGCTTAAGCAGTGTTACCATTTCAGCCCCTTATGAGAAAAACAACGTCTGATGGAACAGCCCCCTACCATTTATGTGTAAACTGTAAATGGTTAACTGTTCCCTTTAGCAGCCACCAAAACAGATGCTCATTTCCTAAGCGACTTTCAGGTCTGTTTTTATAAACTTTGAGACACAGCAAGAATCAGCTTGGACCCAGCTGCAGGAAAACAAAGAGAAAGGTGAAGGCCGCAGTCTGGGAGCAGTCACAACTTCAGAGCCCTTCCCAGCAGAACTTTCCCACCTCTCAGATCAAGAAGATAGCGTGTGCCACCTCTGTGGGGTGGCTGACCTGGGGAGCACATCCAGTGTTAACAGATGGGAAGAGAAGAGCTGTGGGAAAGAAGAAACAGGTTGGGCCAAAGAAACAAATCGTAGTCTCCTGAGTCGGAAGCTTCACATTTGACTGAAAGACGACTTGAATGCTCTTGGCAAGGTCTTTGGGGAAAGGACACGGAGCCAAAAGTACAACAAAACAAGAAGCCTGGGCCAATATGTTGGCATTTAGGCCAAAGTATCAAAGAAGGGAAGAGGAATGAACCCACAGACACTCATCCACTTTTCCACCCTTCCTCCCACCAGCCACAAGGTCCAAGGGCCTCACCTTTCACGATGGTGGCCTCCTTCAGGTGATGGGACAAGAAGTCAATGCTGGCATAGGTGTTGGTGGAGGGCAGGGTGCCACTGCCCGGCCCCACACACACCCCACCGGTGCTGCTGGCTCCCACAGAGCTGATGAGACCACCGAGGCTACGGGTCCGGCCCCAGGTGCTCTTGTCACCTGGCTGCAGATGTGGATGCTGCTGCGGGGGTGGTGACAGCCCCGACTCATCCCTCACATCGATGGCGATGTAATTGAGGCCATTCTGGAAGCCGGCAGAAGTCTCCCTGCGCATTGGAGAGCCACTGCCTCCAGGGCAGCCAACCAGGCCCCCAGGCTGACTCGGTGTCCATGGCCCCGCCTGCTGGGGGGGCGGTGGCTGCAACTGGCGGGGGGACGTGGGGGGCTCATCGCCCCCACTGAGGACTCCACTGCCGCCCCCTTCGCTGCTTTTCCTGAGAGAAACATTTTCCACGGAGGCCGAGTTGTGGCGCTTCGGGTTATGGGCGAAGGATGGGGACACAGGGGTCACAGTGGTGGTCGAGGAGAAGGTCTCGGAGCTGTGGCGGCGGCGGCCCCCCTGCGGGTCTGCGCGGATGACCTTGGCCCCCCGGTGTGGGTCTGGGGGCTGGCCAGCCTGCAGAAAGGCCTCAACCCCAGACACCTGATCCATGAGACTCAGCCTCTTCACGCCAGACGTGGGGCTGGTCACGCGGGCACCTTCCGGCTTTGGGGGGGCCACGATGGGTTGTGGCGGGGTGGCAGCCACGCCAAAGGCCATCTCGGTGTAGTCACCATTGTCCCCAGTCTCCTCTGAGGACGAAGAGGAGGCAGCGCTGGGGCCCTGGGATGTGGATGCTGGAGGCAGGCGGTACAGCTCCCCTGGAGGGGGTGGGGGGAGCGGCTGTGGCTGCTGGGAGGAGGGGGCGGCAGGGCGTGGGGGCAGCGGTGGGTACCGGGAAGAAGCCTCGGGGGACAGGAGGGCATCCAAAGAGCCCACCGGGTCCCCGCTCTGAATACCCTGCTTAGGTGACTTGGGCGAACTGAAGTCGAGGTTCATGTAGTCGGAGAGCGGGGAGCGCTGCCGGCTGTCGCTGCTTGTGCCCGGGGTGCCGGAGCCCAGGGATGAGGCTGGGCTGCTGGCAGACAGCAGCGAGGAGGACGAGGCCGCTGAAGCCAGCAGCGGAGGGGCAGGTGGCGATAAGCGCGCTCCCACCTCGCCAAATTCAATGTTGATGTATTCGCCTGGGCTCTTGGGCTCCGGGGGCAGAGGATACTCCTGCATCCTGGGCAGGGTCTGCAGCCCCTCCAGGGACAGGCGCGTGGGCCGCACTGCTCGACACCGTTGGCTCAGGAAGCCTTCTGGGCGGCCACCGCAGCTGCCACTCAGCCTCCCAGGTGAAGGCACTACAGAATGAGGAGGCTGGACGTGGCCCCCGCCACCCACTCCAGTCGCGAAGACGCCGGCCGACTGCGTGGTCCCTGCACCGGCCGGCGGCTCCAGTCGCTCCTCTTCCAGGATGCGCCCCACGGGGGAGCTCATGAGCACATACTGGTCATTGTCCCCATTGCAGGTGTAGGGAGCCTTGTAGGAACGGGGCAAGGAGCTGTAGCAGTAGCCGGGGCCGCCCCTGAGCATCTCCCCACCGCCATGCAGGGCTGCTGGGAATAAGTCGGGTGGGGTTCCCGAGGTGCCTGCGTCGCTGGGGGACATGTTGAGGTAGTCCCCGTTGGGAAGCAGCTTGCCGTCTGCGTTCTCCATGGACAGCTTGGAGCCACACCACATGCGCATGTATCCACTGTCCTCGGGGGAGCTCTCTGACGGGGAGTTAGCCTTGTAGTTGGTCCCGTTCACGGGGAAGGCCCTGCTGGCCGCAGAGGCGGGCGCGGGCACTGCAGCTCCCGTTGGGGGCAAGGCCGCAGCAGCAGACCGTGGCTGCAGGATCTGCTTCGGGGCAGACACGCTGGTGGGGCTCATGGGCATGTAGTCGTCACTTTTGCAGCTGCCACTGCCACCACCAGCAAGGGCTACACCAGGGGTCATGGGCATGTAGCCATCGTCCGTGCCCAGGTTACTGCTGGAGCTCCTATGGGACCCAATCTCAATATCGCCATAGTCCTCGGGATAAGGGTGGTAGGCCACTTTGGGAGAAGAAGCGGGGCAGGATGGGCAGAGGCGGCCCGAGCTGCCGGAGAAGGTGGCCCGCATCAGGGTGTATTCATCCAGGGATGCAGAGGAGGGCTGGGGCACTGGCCGCTGCCTGGCAGGTGTGGTCAGGGAGTAAGTCCTCTTCCTAAGCCCTCTGTCCAAGTCCTGAGCTCCATCCCCTGAGACTCGACGGTAGGGACGGCCACAGTGGCTCAGGGGCCTATCCATAGTCATGTACCCATACAGCTCGCTCCCGCTGCCTTCCCTGGCCGGAGGTGTCTCGGCGATGGACTCGGGCGTATTGCTCCTGTGGCTACAGAAGGCTCTCAGGTCCCCAGGGCTAGAGCCGTACTCATCCAAGGACATGAAGCCGGGGTCGCTGGGGGAGCCGGAGGCTGAGGCGCTGCCACTGGAGGGCCGCTGGCCCGCGTGATGGTGCAAGGGGTGCTGCAGGTGCGGGTGCGGGCCCGGAGGCGGCGGGTAGGAGCCTGAGCCGTGTCCGCTGCTGGACGACAGGCTGCCAGGGCTGGTGGCAGCCGGAGGCGAGTGCGACACGGGCATGGACATGGAGCGGCTGTGTTGCAAGGCGCCCCCTGCCGGCGCCAGCGTCACCTTGCTCGGACGGCTGCCGCAGCCGCCGCTCAGAGTGTGTGAGCGACTGAGGGGCGCGCGCACCGGTCCTGGGCTCAGGGGGCTCCCAGCCACCGACACTGGCCTGCCGCCCGCCGCCCCGGTCCCCGCCGCCGCTCCGCCGTCGCCCTCGCTGGCTGTGCGCACCCGGCAGGAGCTGCACTTGGCCGCCGGCGGGGTAGCAGCCAGGCTGTCGGTGCGCGAGCGGCGCACCAGGCCCGTCTGGCTGGGGGGCAGGTTGACCAGGTGGTGGTGGCGGCGCGCGCCCGGGACGCTAATGGGGTGCGTGGCTGACGAGCCTGACGACTGGCTCTTGCTGCGCGGCCGGAACTCGAAGAGCTCCTTGAGCGCCTTCATGGCCTCCAGGATGGTCTCGTGGATGTTCTGCGCCACCACCGAGTCGTCGGCCTGCATCCACAGTTCGCCGGGGCCCGTGACAGCCGAGCGGCCCACCTCGATGAAGAAGAAACTGTCCGAGTGGCCGCAGCGGCGAATGTTCATGAGCTGCAGAGTCACCGACGGCTGCTCGCAGTTGAGCTTCACGAAGCCGATGGTGCGCGCGGAGAGGCACAGACGATACACGCCTGTCAGGTTCTTGCTCTGGCCCAGGCCCTTGGGCTTCAGGTTCACCTGCCACACCTCGCGGTAGGCCGCCGTGGCGGGTGCCACCAGCCCATAGCTGTCATCCGCGCCGGCCGAGCCGCCCAGGGCGCCGGGCAAGGAGGCGCTGCAGGACCCGGCGGTGGCGGTGGCGGGAGTCGCGTCGCCGGCACTCGCGCGGCCCTCGCTGACCAGATCGGTGAGCGCGCGGTACCAGCCCTCCTGCTCCTGCTCGTTCTCGGCGGCCACGGCAAAGTACTCGTCCTTGGTGTAGAGGGCGATCAGGTACTTGTGCTTGGCGTCCGCGCGCTTGTTGATGTTCAGGCAGCAGTCGAGCGAGATGACCCGCTTCGGAGCGCCCGCCTTGCTTCGCCACTTCTTCTCGCTCTCGTAGTACTCGAGCCGCGGCGGCTGCGGTGCCGGACCCCCGCCCGCTGTCGCCGTTGCCTCGTCGCTGGCCGCGCTGGGACCGCGCAGCACGAAGAAGCGCTTGTGGCCGTGCTTCTGTTTGCGCAGGTAGCCGCACTTGCGCACGCTGTGGTTGTTGTTGTTGTTGTTGTTGTTGAGGTTGGGGCCGTCGCCGCCCGCCGGCCCGGGGGTGCCGTGCAGCGGCGGGCTCGCCATCGCGGACACTTCAGGCCGCGCCGCCCGGCCCGGCGTGGAGGGGCTCAGGGGAGCAAGAAGGGTGCGGGCAGGGGCGGCTCCCTCCACCCCTGCACGCCCGCCGGAGTCCGCGTCCCTTTGGGCCCAAAAGGTGGGGAAGGTTCGGGGAGGCCCGCAGGGGCCGGTACCGCGCGGTGGCGCAGCGCCCTCCGAGGCCTCAGAGGATGCCCAGCGCCAGCGGTGGCCGCCCCCTGGCCCGGCTGCCCGCAGCCGCTGCCTCCCGGGCGGCGCCTGGAGACTCGCTGGCTGGGCCGAGAATCGGGGTCCTGGAGCCGCGGAACCCAGCCTAAGGTTGGAGCAGCCACACGCGTCCCGCCGCCGCACCGCGCTCTGGGGTGCCTGGGTGCGCCTGGGCACTCGGGGATCTCGCCGCCACCGGGGCTGCTGCTGCCGCTGCCGCTGCCAACGGCGACCTAGGCTCTTCGCGGTCCCCGCCGCACAGTGAGTAACACATCGCGCACCGAGTGACTGAACTAAGAAGAGCAAAACAACATGTGACTCGGCGTTACGCAGGCACACACGGCGCGGCCGCCCCGCCCCGTCACCCGCATTGGCGCCGCGCCC